>PVIA01001323.1:0-291788 GCA_004024845.1 Tonatia bakeri | reverse complement strand
CCTCCTACCCTATGCAACATCATGGATGCAACTGGAAAGCATTATGCTAAGCGAAATAAGCCAGGCAGTGAAAGATAAATACCATATGATTTCACCTTTAACAGGAACCTAAACAACAAAACAAAGAAACAAGCAGGGTATAGTCAAAGACACTGCATTAGAGGACAGGTGGAGAGTGACCAGAGGAGAGAGAAGAGGGTTTTCGGGGGAGAAGGGGAGGGGTTTATAGGATCAAAGTTAAAGGACACATGGATAAAAGCTAGGGGGAGGGTGGTAATGGGAGGGAGGGAGGGAAGGGGGTGGGAGGGCTTGATTGGGAGTAAAGGGGAGAAAACTACTTGAACATTCAAATAAAAAAAAACAAATATGGTCTCATTCTGAGGTACTGATGGCTAGAACTTCAACATATAATTTTTTTTGGTGGGGGAGAGCAGACATAACATTATATTTTTAAATTCTTCATATTCATAAAAATTTTTTTCCTTGCTTCATTGGTCAGTTACTGAGAGAAGCATTCAAATCCTCCACTGTGATAATGGATTTTCTATTTCTCTTAAAGTTCTGTCCATTTTTGCTTCATATATTTTGAGGCTGTGTTATCAATATATATGAGTTTAGAATTTTTATAGCTATTTGGTGCATTGAACATTTTATTATTATATAGTTACCCTCTGGTAATGCTTTTTACCTTGTGTGTTTTTTGTCTGTTAAATATAGTTATATTAGCTTTATTTTTGTTAGTATCTGTGTGGTAAATGTTTCATTAATTCTCAAGTATTTTGTCCTTATGTTCTTTCATGTGTTTTCAGTCTGATACTATTTTTCTTTTAAACAGATTATTAAGTCTTTTGTATTTCTTATAATTAATGATTTTTTTTATTTTTAATACCAACTTACTTTTTTGTGAGAGATAGTATAGCATAGTCTTTAAGAGAACAAACTCTAAGAAATACTGACTAGGTTTGAATACCAAATTCTATTGCTACCTATGTAACTAGATAGTAACTGTATAACTACTTGAAGTACTTTTTGCTTTAGTTTCCTTTACCATAAAATATCTATAATAATATCTCTGCCCTGTAGTGTTGTTATTAAGCAAATTAACGTACATAAAGTGCTGAGAATAATGCTGGACACATAATAGGATATATATATTTCCTTATTATAATTATCACTTTACTACTTTTTGTTTCTCTTTTCCTTTTTTTGTATTGATAGAATATGTTTTTTTATATTCCATTTATTTCTCCCCTCTAGTTTTAAAATTCTATTCACTGTTCATTCATTTAGGGGTATCCTAGAAATTTATCAAGTATACTTAAGTATACTAGAACTTTATAGCACTTTATCTCTGATCATCTTTATTTTGATTTATACAGTATCATTTAGTCTAGTTATCATTTATAATTATAATTATCTTAATTTTAAACCTCACTAATTATTTATTCTTGCTTTATTATAGTCAATAATAATTTAGTTTTACACACATATCTATCTTTTTTTTACTAATCATTTCTTTTTACAACATAAATTTTCAATCTGGTAACAATTTCTGCTTGAATTATAGCTTTTAATTTTTGTCTGCTGATGCCACTATTTCTGTTTTTATGGTCTAAAAATATTCATATATCATGCTTTAAAAAATAAATGTAACAATAATAGGTTTTGTCAACAAATTTAGATTGATAGATACCTTCTTTTAGCACACTGAAAATAAAATGCCATAGTTTGTAGCTTCCATATTTACTATTGCAAAGTAAAACTGCTTTTAAAACCATTGTCTTTGGTGTTCTTCAATGTTACTAAGATGCTTTAAATACAAGTTTCTTTTTAATTTGTCCTGACTGGTTCTTAAACCTGTGGATTGATGTCTTTCATCAGTTCTAGGAAATTTTCAGAGGCGATTATATCTTTAAATATGCCTCTACTCTTCATTTCTTTATGAAAGTCTTATTAGATATAAATTAGACCTAATCATTCTATTCTCCATGTCTTTTAACCTCTTTTATATTCTACTTATTTGTTTCTCTATGTTACATTATGATTCACCTCGTCACATGTCTTCCATTTCACTAATTCTCTCTTTAACTATTAAACCTATTCATAAAGTTTTTAAAACTTCAGATGTTTTAATCGCTAGAAGTTATTTTTTATTAATTTCAAAATTTATGTTATCATTTAAAAAACAAATCTCTTTTTAGTATATTCTGTATCTGGATTTGAAGTCTTTCTGGGTCTGATTTGGCCTTCTGTTGCTCCTCCTGGCTCTCACTCAGTATGTATTGCTTCTATGTGTAATTTCTCCTCAATAGCACATGCGCTTTCTCTCTCTCCCCACCCCCACTCCTCCTCCTCTCCAACCGCCTTCTCCTGTATCTTATTTCCTATCTCTCCTATTTGTTTTTACTATGAGGTCATGTTTCTTAACATTTTTAGTGATCCTTTGAGGCCTCGTTTGGTGGGGCCACTCATTTCTGCTAGTTCCTTGGGAGCACAACTTACACTGGGCCATTTTAAATGAAATTATCGGCTGAGCTTTCTTAGAACACACAGGTATTAAAAATTTGGTCTGTCAATTTGTCTACTCATTGGCTTGCCATTAAACAACTTTAGGGGAATACTTTCTTTCCTCAGTTCAACACCAAAACCCAAGACTAACAAATTTCCTTGTAGATTAGAAGTATGGTGATTTATAGAGACCATAACCTTTTAGGTATTAGGTTTATGTAGGGAGCTTCCTATTAGGCTCTTCACCTAAGCAAACTCTTGGTTTTGATCTCTCTCCCAACCAGGGCCTTGTATGCAATTGTACACAGCACTAATCTAGGGGGCATTTTTCATATAATTATATACTATAGTCTATATGACATATATAGTGGGCCTATTCTCATTCCCACAAGATGGTAAAAACTAAACCAAGTTCAGCAATTGCCTCAAACTGAAAGCTGAGTTCAGCACTTTGGTTTTACATTTCTACAACTGATGGAACTTAAATGAAGAGTAAAGACAGTGTCTCCTCCCTGCTGAAGTCCTCAATAGCTTATGCATTGTACTGATTTGCCAGTCATCATTTCACTTAAAACGTACACCACTTGACCTATTAAAGAAAACATAGTGTGATAAGAGGGTGCTTATTGCTTTGCTTTGTTTATTTTTAGATTTGGACTTTCCAGTTGTTCTCCAGCCTACAAATGCAAATGAGAAAACACAGCTTATCAGAGAAGGAGCTCGAAGTTATTGCACAGACTCTTAATACTGAGCCCTTGGAGGGTCCACAGTACTTCCTCTTGGTTCAACCATGTCTCCAGGTGGTCATGGGGAGACGATATGGGGCATGGGATGCTGTGAACTTTTCCACATTTGTACTTTGTTTTAGGTTAGGGAAAGATAACTTTCCCTACGTAACTTTCTCAGTACGCAGACTTACTCTTTGAGTAGAATTCCTAATGAAACATTCCATTTCAGCAAATAAATGCCTGAAGAATTGTTTTATGCTTCTTGCATGAAGTAAGACAGTGGCACTGGGCAGGCTTTGTGAGCCTTCCCTTTATGTGAGCCAGACCTCATTCCTTACATACTGAAATAGTATTCCAAAACAGAGGCCACTTTCCATCCATATAACTAAATGCAATAATCGTATCTGCCATAAATATCATCAGCATAATATACATTAGAATTTAGGAGGCATTTTTCATGTGCAGAGATTTTTCCCTGTCACTATTCAATATGGCTACAGAAATATTTCAAGAAGCAGAAGGAAATTATTAGGTAAAAAAACAAACCCTATTGTTTTAAAGCATATTTTTGAAAGATTAAAAATTTTAATTTACTGAAACTGAAGAGTAAAACCAGAAAGAAACAGGTTTCTTATGTGCTTTTAGATGTGCATTAAAAAAAACAACAACTCCAACCTGGTTAAATGTTATAAATGATCCAGAAAATCATTCTGAGCCCAAATTAGTCCCAAAGAATGTGTTGACAATTTTTAAGCAAAAATAATTTCTACACAACTGACCTAGATTAGCTTCACTAAAGAAAAAAAACCATGAGATAAAGGGTAGAATTCTAAATTCTATAGCCTAAATTGAGAGGCATATCACTTATCCCATTTTTGGTGGGATTAATTACATTGACCAGAAAATGTTTATCTTCATGCATGTTAAACATTTAATCTTAGAGGTCATCTTTGCATTTATTTATTTGATCCTAGAATTCATTATGTGGTGGAATCAATGTGCTATTTCTGAATAGTACTGTAACAAAAGTGCTTGTTTTTCAAGATCTTTCTTAGATCTTTATATAACATTGCATTTTTCAAGATGTTGTTATGTTTTATAGGATATTATGAAATGCCATTTTCTTTTTTCTTTCTTTCTTATTCCCCTACCACCAAATTATAGTTAATTGAGGTAAATATACTTTGTGAAAGTTGGTGTGATACCTCTAACTGTTCTGATGTTATTAAAACTGTGCTCTAACTCTCGAGTTGCTGGATTTTTCTTTTTTTAATCAAAATAATCAAGTAGAAAGAGCCCTGGTGTAAAAGTTAAGAAACTTTCTAATTTAAGTTCCTGCTAATTAGCCCTTTGACCGACTAAGATGAGAACGATATGGCTAATCTCTCTATGACTCTGTTTTCATATCAGCTGTTATCTTCAATAAGACCATGCAAAAGAGGTAAGGTGAAAGAACTCTGAAAAGTCAAGTGTTTAGCAAACATAAAGCAGTCTTACACTTTTTGTATATGTTGATACACACAGAAAAATGTAAGGTGAACTTATGTATATAAACTCTCACCAAACAAGACTCATGAAGATACCCAATACTATCAGCCCCAGTGAGGAGCTCAGAACTTGAGACAAATAGCCCCACCTGTGGATAATTGGATCCACTACATTTCCTTCCCAAGAACTGAAAGCAAAGGTCAGGCCTATTTTTGAGTAACAGTCTGCACATAACAAAGCTTATCTTCTCTTTCTCTCCTAGACCTCATTTTTCTCTGTCACATGGAATGTTTTACTTCCACTCCCAGCTTGTCCAGAGAGCTGGTGCAAGGCTGTCTAAGATGGGAACAAGGCATGAATCAGATTCAGAATCAGATGGTGAAATTAAATTCCTGAGTGGGTCCTGACCAATATTTCCCACAAATGACTAGTTTCTAGTTACAATGATGTATGGCAAATGCAAGCACACAAATGCCTATGAATGAGGAAATTAATTTCACAGAATATCCTATAGCTACACAGATGCAAGGATCAACTCTTAATCTGAGGAGGGGCCACTTAAACATCTGTGGGAGACAACAGGTGCTGTCATCTGGAATCACCAGCAGTTATTCTGAACTCACAAGTATCTTAGCAGAGAAACATCAAAGAAATAAGGAATGTGTTGCCCATGATCTTTAGCAATGGTTGCATGGCCCTGGTTCATGCAGGCTCAAATGAACCACCCACTTCAGTGGCTCACTACCTGATCCTGGCCTCCAGGTTACTAGAATAGGAGATTTCACATAAAGTTTCATAGGTCATCCATTCCTCCTTTGCTGTTTAACATTAGAATATTAGAAATACACATTTTATTTATAAAAATATACATTTCTTATTTTTTTGAGAATAAATGACATTCTATTTCAAATTATATATAGCCTAAAACACATTTGATGTGGCCTAGCCTGGAAATACACTTACCTGGCAATGCACTGCCTGAACTTCTCACGTATGAAGAGAGTTCCAATTAAGGCTACATAATCTCTGTGGCAGATACCTTGGTATTATTACCCATGGTAATAATGGCCCAAGATGTACATCTTCTGATCCCCAGAACCTATGAATATATCACCTCTTGTGGTAAAAAGGACTTTGCAAATGTGACTATTAAGAACCTTGAGATAGGGAGATTATACTGGATTACCCAAGTGGGCTCGATCTAATCACATGGGTCCTTGAAAATGGAGAACCCTACCTGGCTGTGAAGAAGGAGAGATGTGACTACAGAGAATGGTCCGGAAAATGCAACTGAAGATCCAAGAACGGTCAGAGACATGACAAAGGTGGAAAAGAAAGGGGGCCATGAGTCAGGACTTTAGAACATGGATTTTTTTTCTTAAAGATGGATTAGGGAGTTCTTCAGGCAACCTCTAAAAGCTGAAAACCTCAAGGAAATGGATTCTCCTCTAGAGCCTCCAGGAAGAAACACAACACAGTCACCACCTTGATTTTAGCCCAGTACACCAGGTCAAACTTCTGACCTCCAGAAGTTGAATGCTGAATCAGTGCTCCTCACTTGTTTTTCCATTGTCCTTCCTACTCTATTGTTCTGTGTATTCACTCCTTCATCCTGAGTCTCTTTAACTTCATTTTCTCCATCGTCCCTTTCTCTTTCCTATTTCTAAGTACTCTATCTCCATCCCTGTATCCCCTCCCCTTTTCAACTCCTACCTTTCTTCCATTTGACCTTCATTTCTCTCTGTTAGTCTCCCAATCTCTCTGCTCACCACTGTCAACTTTCTGCCTTAAAACATTTACTGGTCTTCTAGATCAACTGAACTATTGTAAATCTACCCCAATTTATGGGGGAGGGAGAGGTTGGAAATAGTCTGGTAGCAGAATATTCTTAAAGTAATGTCTTTTTCACTCTCACTTCAAACACAAACAATCACAATGCTGATAGGCAAAGAGAGAACAAAAGTACTTTCCAAATAATTCTCTGAGTGTATTGACAAATAGAAACAATTTACAGTGACCACATTCATTCTTTGAATATATAGAAAGGTAATTTATGGAAACATTAATTTTGTTTTGTCCTTAGTAGTTTAGAAGACTCAAAAGAATGAGGGTTCTCCTATAGTGTTTCATCTTAAAAAGGTCACTCTCTTGTTAGCATAGCCTTAAAGGTTAAAAACAAAGGTAGTCAGACACCTGGAAAATAACCACCCAGGGTTTTTTGTTGAGGAGCTTGGGCCGTTAGAAAGGTGTGTACTGAAATTTGAGGAGGACAAGTATCCCCTATCACAAGTGGCCTCTAGACTAAAGATGGGTTAGGGAGTTCTTTTGGTGAGGAGGGGGCAGGGTTCCCAGAGTAGCCCAGACTTGTGTCCCTACAGGGAAGAGCCTCTATCATGAGATAACACTTGGCTGCTTAGGTGACAAAATTTAGTCACAGCTTTGCAACCATATGAAAGATTTCTGTGCCCATATCTGGCCCCTCAAAGGAATTATACAAGTTGGACACTGAGACCTTAGGAAAAAAACAGGCTGGGGAAAGATTAGGGGCTTGAAACTCAGGAGGACAGAGACACAGACCCTTGCAGACCTCTTAACAAAAGGAAAGGGAGAAACTCTCAAATCCTGGCTGAGGTAAATTTTTTTCTGCCATGATAAACTACAGCTCTGATTCAGGGTGAGATTAATTTAGAACACGGATTTTTTCCTTAAATGCCATTTCTCCATAGGCTTTACCAGTCACCCTACCTAGAATCATAATATTCCCACCTCACCCCTTCTTTATTTTTTTCTCCCTTAGTACCTTCCACCAACACACTTTTAATCATGATTATTGTCTATTTCCCACACTACAAGGGAAAACATTTTTGTCTGTCTGTGTGTCCTGCTGAATTCTTGGTGCTTAAAACAGTGCCTGACATGGGACAGAGAGTTGGGGAACACTTGTAAAATTAGTAAGTTAACCTGTCATAGAAAAGAGAAATCCCTACTTCTAGAAAAGCAAAAGCTACTAGAATCCTCAGTGTTTAGGGAAGCTTAGCATTGAATTAGTGGAAAAATTAATATGTTAGCTTGAAACCCAATCAAACCTCTGACCCAATTACAGAGTTTCTTTCTAAAGAATTTCAGCAGGCTTCCCTCCCTTCTCACTGATAGACAATTGTGCATTTCCAGGACACCAGTCCTCCAAGCAGAGAAAGCCTCATCATCATCTCCCAAAGCCTCCCTTTTCCAGCCTGTAGCTTTCCTAAGCACCTGTCATATTAGATTTCATTTTATTCCTGAGCAGTTCTAGACTATGAAGGGCCAACAATTTAGATTATACTGAAATAGCCAGTTTCTGTAAAACAAATCCATTTCTAAATTATAGGTGGCTCAAATCAGCAGTGATTTCCAGAGCTATCAATATACCCCTCATCTGTATTTTATACAGTGCTAAAAACACAGTAGAAAACTAACAAATACTTATTGGTTAATTGATTAATTCTCACAACATATGCCATTTCTTAGAAAAGCCTTTTTCCAAAAGGATTTTGGAAAATCCTTTGAAGATGTAAATATCTTCAGTGCGATACAACTTTTTGGAATTTCATGCTGTTCTAGGGTTGTCCCCAAGAAGCAAAGCTAAATTCCTAGATCAAATCAGCAGTTATTAGACAGTTGTTAACACATTCTGCTCACCACTGGGCTGCCAATTGGGTTTTCTAATAACTGAAAATCCAGTTATCAGCTTCTCCAATGCTTGAGAGCCTTGTTCCCAGGTCCAGAAAGAGGAAATCTTACCTAGCGAGGGATGTTTTTTTCCTTTTACTTCTGAGTAATCTGCTCTGATGTCCAAGTCTTTCCCCTCCTGAGATATCCAAATTCTTCTTTTTTTCAAAGTTTCATCTACAATATACTTTCCTTCCTGGTGAAGAATAATTGGGGGAAATATTTTAGGGCAGATTTTTACTTCAATAATGAAATTTCAACATTTCCCTAAAGTTTTTTTAGAATGATTTATTTGTATATATGTATACATTAACTATTTACTAAACTGCCATTTTTCAGGACTACTTATTATAATTTCAGAAATCAATATTTTAAAGCTAATCTAGGTTTAAAGTTAACAAATGAGAGGGGACTTCCAGCCAAGATGGAGGCATAGGTAGATATACTTTGCCTCCTCACACAACGAAAAGAAGGACAACAAATTTAAAAACAAAAACAACCAGAACTGCCAGAAAATTGAACTGTATGGCAGTTTGACAACCAAGGAGTTAAAGAAAAACACTTATTCAGACCTGTAGGAGGGGTGGAGATGGGCAGCCAGGGTGGAGAGGACTCGTGGCGAGGCAGCAGCTGGAGGACATGGGCAGCAGAGGTGGTGGCTGGCTGCCCAAGAAATCCCACATTTACATGTGAATAAACTGGGAGGAAAAATGGGGGCAAGATAGACCATGCAACCCAGGGTTCAAGCACAGGGAAATAAAGCCTCAAAACCTCTGATTGAAAAAACCTGTGGGCCTTAAGGCAGCAAGAGAAACTCCCAGCCTCACAGGAGAGTTTGTTGGAGAGACCCATGGGGTCCTAGAACATACACAAACCTACCCACCTGAGAATCAGCACCAGAATGGTCCAATTTGCTTGTGGGTAGCAGAGAAAGTGACTGAAAGCTCGTGGAGAGCAGAACAAGTGGCACTGTTTCCTCTTGGACCCTTCCATCACATACAGCACCACAACGCAGGGATGTGGGTTGCCCCACCCTGGTGAATACCTAAGGCTCCGCCCCTTACTACAAAACAGGTGGCCCAAATGAAAAAACAGATTGAAGCTCCAGAAAAAATACAACTAAGTGATGAAGAGATAGCCAACTTATTAGATACAGAGTTCAAAGCACTGGTAATCAGAATGCTCATAGAAATGGTTGTGTATGGTCACAAAACAGAGGAAAAGGTGAAGGCTATGAAAGGTAAAATAAAGGAAAATGTACAGGGAACTAACAGTGTTGGGAAAGAAACTGGGACTCAGATCAGTAGTTTGGACCTGAAGGAAGAAATAAACATTCAACCAGAACAGAATGAAGAAACAAGAATTTGAAAAAATGAAGAGAGGCTTAGGAACCTCTGGGACAACCTTAAACATTCCAACATCTAAATCATAGAGGTGCCAGAAGGAGAAGAGGAAGAGCAAGAAGTTGAAAACTTGTTTGAAAAAAAATATTGAAAGAGAACTTCCTCAATCTGGCAAAGGAAATAGACTTCCAGGAAGTCCAGAAAGCTCAGAGAGTCCCAAAGAAGTTAGACCCAAGGAAGCACACACAAAGGCACATCATAATTATATTACCCAAGATTAAAGATAAAAAGAGAATCTTAAAAGGAGCAAGAGAAAAGGAGTCAGTTACCTACAAAGGAGTTCCCATAAGACTATCAGCTGATTTCTCAAAAGAAACCTTGCAGGCAAGAAGGGGCTGGAAAGAAGTATTTGAAGTCATGAAAGGCAAGGAACTACATCCAAGATTACTCTATCCAGCAAAATTATCATTTAGAATGGAAGGGCAGATAAAGTGCTTCCCAGATAAGGCGAAGGAATTAAAGGAGTTCATCATCACCAAGTCCTGATTATATGAAAGTTAAAAAGACTTATCTAAGAAAAATAAGATCAAAAATAAGAACAGTAAAATGACAATAAACTCAAAACTATCAACAACCAAACCTAAAAAAACAAAACCAAAACCAAATTAAGCAAACAACTAGAACAGGAACAGATCCAGAGAAATGGAGATCACATGAAGGGTTATCAGTTGGGATGAGGAGGGGGAGAAAGGTGGAAAAGTTACAGGGAATGAGAAGCATAAATGGTAGGTACAAAACAGACAGGGGAAGGGTAAGAGTAGTATGGGAAATGGAGAAGCCAAAGAACTAATATGTATGACCTAAGGACAAGAACTAATGTGTGTGTGTGTGTGTGGCGAGGGGGTGGGGTAAATGCAAGTGGGAGGGGGGTACAGGGTGGAGGGGAATGGAGGGGAAATGGGACAACTGTAATAGCATAATCAGTAAAATATATTTTAAAAAAGTAACAAATGAGAGCCATCAGGCAATGAAAAATATTGTCTATATTGATTAAATTATTAGCATAATGGTTCCATATAAAATAACAGATTTCAAAAGTTTATTGTAGTTGGCATGGAATTTATTTCTAAACACAATATATAATATACTAGGAGATTAATTTTTAACCACAACAATTTTACCTGAAAGATTCATGTCATAAGAGGATAAAGTTTTAAAAGAAAAGAAAAATTAATTTCCCTGCTTATTTTCTGCTTTTCTTAGTGCTCTCTTACCTTTCTCTCACATTCCTTCCTCCAAGCTAAAAGGTTTGAAAGAAGGTGGAAAGTGATGACTTTTAGGATCATAGGTACATTTTTATTTGAAAAAGATGGTTCTTTCATAAATTAAAAATATGTCAAATGAATAATAATAACTGATAGTTGTAGTGCTTCATATCTGACACTGCTCTAAGAGATATATATTGGTTTTATATATTTTATATTTACTTACTCACTTAATACAACAACTTATAGGACAAGTACTATCACCATTATTATCATTCCCCATTTTTCAAACTAAAAAACTAAAATACAGAAAGGTTAAGTATCTTGGCCTATCACTCATCTCTCCATAATACAAATGGCTCCTGTTAACCTTTTTAAAGGAGGTGAGTGGCTGGGGATTGATTTAACAGTGTGGGGGGTGACTGTGGGAGCAGGGGTGGGGAGGGTGTCCTGGGTAGAGGAGGGCAAAGTGGGAAAAATTGGGATACCTATAATAGAATAACAATTAAAAAAAATCTTTTGATATAGTGATTTGGCATATAAGTGAGGATTAGTTTTACTTAATAATACAGTCAACCTCCATTATTCACAGATTCTGTATTTTCAAATTTGCCTGCTTGTTAAAATTTATTTCATGGTCATTCACAGACATAGATAGAATGACAAGAAATTGAAGTTTCCCAGCTAAGGTTGAACAAGGTAATGCTCTGCCTTCTTATCTTAGCTTTCTTATTATAAACAAGTACCATACAGTTTGTGTGTGTGTGTGTGTGTGTACTTTTTGTTGGTTATTTCACTGTGTTAAATGTTTAAAGGCAGAGTGCTAAAGTGCTGCCTAGTGTTCCTAAGTGTACGAAGTTATCATGCACCTTACGGAGAAAATATGTATGTTAGATAAGCTTCTGTTGGCTGTGAGTTCAATCTTAATGAATCAATAATATATGTTAAATACCATGTCTAAACAGAAACACATCAAACAAGGTATGTATCGATCACTTTAATGAAAATGTGAACAGAGGCTCACAGGAACTTAACCCTATATTTCTTCAAGGAGCAATAGTTCAGTATTGTTTATGGTGATTTCATAGAACCTAATCACTGCAAGTAACAATAATCAACTGTACCTCCCCTAGAGTTCTACAGAATGGTTCCCTTTCCAATCTCAGAAACAATCTCTGTGGTTTCTCATAAATATCCTTCTTGGACAAAGTGTATATTTACAGAGAGCCACAGATGAGAAATCAGTAAACCTGAGTTGAGCCCTACTCCCCAATCAGAGGATCATCCTGAAGAAATTTATTTATTTATTTATTTATTTATTTATTTATTTATTTATTTATGGTAGAGCTTCCTGATCCTCAACGAAAAGGAAGAACTTTCAAGTTCTTTCATCTATATATGTGTAAGGTACCTTTCAAACTGAACAATGGCTTTTATCTTCAAGTCTCAGGGTATCTTTTTGGGAGCGTCATTGTTAACAAATTCTAGGAATTTCATCTTTGGGTTCTAGAGATAAGAGAGTTCCCTTTAATAAATGGAACATTCTGTTAATCCCAGAATGTCCTGGTCATTGTCTGACATAGTCTGATACCAAAAGCCACCTTTCAGCTTCCTTCCTCCCAGGAAGCAGGCCACTAGTCCAGTCTCTCTAATTCAAGTGTTCAGTTGGGGACAGGGAGACCAAATATTACTAAGGAGGGAGTCCTGGCTGGTGACTCAGGAGATCTGAGATCTCATCTGCCATTGTACAACTCTGTTATTCAAGGTAAGTCATTTCACATCTTTGGGTATCAGTTCCTCCATTTTTAAACAATTTTTATTAGATGCTGTATTAGATGACAATTACTTGACTAGATGCTCCACACATTATACAAAATACTTTGTATACAGTTAAATAAAAATGTAAGCAATACCAAAAAGTACAGAAAATAAAGCAAAATTCTCTTTCCTTACCATCCCTCTATTATTTTGCTAAGGTTACCATAACAAAATACCACAAACTGAGTGGCTTAAACCATGGAAATTTATTTTCTCATAATTGTAGAGGCTAGAAGTGCAAGATCAAGGTGTCAGCAGTTTTTCTTTCTTATGAAGCCTCTCTCCTTGGCTTGCAGATGGTTGTCTTCTTACTATGTGCTCACACTGTCCACTTGCTTTTTGAAAAATCATGTTCCCAGAGCCTTCTAACCTCCTCCTGACAGACCTAGGTATGCCTTGGAGGAATGGACAATCACCAGGTTGGAAAATATACTGTGGGAAACTGTAGCCTGGGAAAATGCCTGCTTGCAAACTGCCTGCTGCAGCAACTGCACAATGTTGTAGGCCTCTGACCTTTGTGCTGCTGCCTGTGTTCCTGTAGCCTCTTGGGAGCTCCTTGGGGAGAATGGTTCTGATTCTACTGGCTTCTAGAATGTGTATTCTGAGCTGTGGTTTTCCCTATTCTTGGCTATGTTTATATACAATCTCATTTGCTTTCTACATCACAGAAATCAAAATCTCAGGTTTGGTGATTGTACCTCATGTTGTTTTCCATGCTGCAAAAGACTTTCCTTTTTTTTATATCTTTATTATCTCTTCAATGGGATCCTAGGGAAGAGGAGATGCAATTATATGTGCCTAAAAATAAGGCTAGAGGCGAGCCACCCTGATGACTTCATGTAATCTTGACCCCTGAACACATTTTGGGGTTCAGGGGTATGCATCTAACTGAAGCCAGAACAATGAAGAGTTTTCAGTCAGGACTGAGAAACAGAAGTAAGTCTCTAGTTAATAGATGCCTTAGTCCATATGGGTTGCTATAACAAAACAGACACCACAGACTGGGTGACTTATAAACTATTTATTTCTCACAGTTCTGGAGGCTGAAAGTCCAATCAGGCTGCCAGCATGTCTCAGGTTCGGGTGAAGACTCTCTGCTTGCACACTTTTAAACTTCTCACTGTATCCTCACAGAAGAGAGGAGGGATCTCTCTGGAACCTCTTTCAAAACGGCACTAACCCTGTTTATAAGGACTCTGTCTTTCATGATCTAATCACCTCCCATAGATCCCCACATTCTAATATTATCAGTTGGGCATTAGATTTTCAAAACATGAACTTGAGGGAACACAAATACTAAATTTATAGCAATAGATTCTGAGGGATAAAGGTCAGAAACTTTTGGGGGAGAGCAGCATCACGCTTTCAATTCTGTGCACTAGAGAGCATAAGAGAAGCTGAGAGGCACTGAAAGAAAAAGCATAAGGCCCAATTTTATTTGATCCTTGGTTTCGCTGGGGCATACTGTATTTTTATAGTAAATGCCTCTCTTGCTTACACTAACTCATTGTGAATTTCTGTTACAAGTAGAGAGCCAGAAATCTAATACCATTCTGCCCCTTTTGGATGTGTTGTTATGGTCTGGCTGGCTCTTGGGGTAAAGGTGGCATCAGAAAGGAGTTACACCAAGGGGCCAGAGTTTCTACCACAGTGCAACAGTGGCCATGACAGTGACCTGTGCAGATAATAAAAGTCTTACTTGCCACCCATGTAAAATGAAAACTTACAAATATGATGCAGCCTCTTTTTTCTCAGCCCAATTTACAGACATCTGTGCATAAAATGAGGGGAGGGGTATAACATGTTCCCAACTTCCCACGAAGATAGTATGTATTTTTTAACTCAGAAATACTGTGTAACTTCTAAGATATATTAGCTTGTGAAAAATGGCAAAATGTTCACTAGGAAACAAATAAAACCCACCATTATTTTGTTCAAATAGTCTGTGCTTGCCTCTTACCCCTTAAATTTTTAGCTTAACCATATTCGTGTATGGTTAAGCCTTACAACAAGTTTTCCTCAGCCCTAAGGAAAGCACTTTCCCACGTAAAACCAGCCCCTTCCCCTAACTTCACATTTTCTTTTCCTTAACATATCTTTTACCGAACTTCACATTTTATTAAAGCTTTTACTTTTAGGAATTGCTATCTTACTTGCAGAGTTTTAAGAAATAATTCTAAACTCCCCTCCACAAATAGATTATATAACTTCAAAATAAAGATTCAGTTTGTTCAAACCAATATAATGCCTTCTTGGTTACAGACTTGAGGGCATAACTGAAGTCATTGCATGGTTTTCATCCTGTGCTTACAACCAATGAGGAGCTCAATACCTTTACAATAAATAAAACCGGACCCGGCTCAAAAATATCCTATACATAACCTTAACTTCTTGCTCTCTGCACAGTTGGGGATGGGTGGGGGCAGTTTCTCCAGTAACGTAATGACTGATGTCTTCAAATATATTTATTACAACACTCGAGGGCTTGAGCTGCAGTGAGAGTTGCTCAGGAATTTGAACCAGTTTTGTCACGGGAATTGCAGGCCTCAGCTTGCGAGTTCCTAACTGCGGCGGGCCTTGGAGTCGGGTTAGTGCTTCAGAACCTCTGGAAATGACAAGCGACCGGGATGGCGCGATGGCTTTCTGAGCTCGTAAGTGTCCTAAACTGCTCTGGGCACTTGTGGTTTGGAGAACCCAGAAGAAGTAATAATCTATGCGGGGAGGGGACAGGGCAGGTTTGTTGTTTTGTTTTAGTAATCCATGGTTTTAAAACCTCAGGTGACAAAACGCCGAGCCAGGCAGGAGTCGAACCTACAATCTTCTGATCCGTAGTCAGACGCGTTATCCATTGCGCCACTGGCCCGCCATACTACTTGTAGGTGGGGGGTATACAAACCATAGAGTAGGACGCCTTACCAAACGGTCACCCCCAACACGTGGCAGTGAAGGAAAGGTCAGACAGGCGTGCAGCAGAGGCGTCAGAGTCTCAGGATCTTCGCAGCACACGCATTGGAAAACCGAGTTGGGAATTCTTGCTGGGTGAGTAGCTCCAGTCTGGAGACTCAGGTTGTCTTTCTGCGCACGCGTAAAACGACGCGAGCACGTATCGCTCCCGCCTCCGGATCGCGCATGCTCAAATATATCTTTATCTAAAAGTGGGCAAGCTCTGGTTTTTATGTGTTGAATCTCTAGAGTCGAGAGCAACCCGC
Organism: Tonatia bakeri; assembly: GCA_004024845.1. NCBI lineage: Eukaryota > Metazoa > Chordata > Mammalia > Chiroptera > Phyllostomidae > Tonatia > Tonatia bakeri. Next base: position 275,721 of record PVIA01001323.1, on the reverse strand, counting down.
TCGTCCCTTCGATAGCTCAGCTGGTAGAGCGGAGGACTGTAGTTAATTTCCAAGTTATGAGTCATCCTTAGGTCGCTGGTTCGATTCCGGCTCGAAGGAGACAAGTATACATTTTTTTTTTCTTTTCCCTCAACATTGTATGACTTAGATTTTTTTTTTTTAACGTAGTTACGGTTTTCTAATACATTCCATTGCAAAGAACACTGGGAGGTTCTAGCACTTTAGCTCGAGTTTTGGCTTAGCGCAGCATCTCCGGTGTGAAGGCTGCGGACCCCGGAAGCAGGCACCGCGGTCCAAGTTTCAGGCACAGCAGTGAGTCTGCGCTCGGTCGGAGGCTGCAGGCCAGAGCTGTGCTTGTTTCTAAATGGTCCTTGGCGTTTCCTGGGACCCTGAGCCAGGCAGAGAAAGCCAGCATTGCCACGCCGCCGGCTCCCCGGAGCCTCGGACTTTCTCCTCAGAGTCCCCGGCAGGGCCGGCGCCGTAGCGGTCGCTGCGGCCGCCTGCTTCCTGGAGGAGGTGGGAAGTCCCCGAGGAAGATCTTGTGCTTAGGAGACCTGGAATCAGGAAGAAAATACGGCGGAAAACACACGAAAGCAAGAAATGTGTAAAAGTTAAGAAGAAAAGTCAAAACGGCTTTCTGTCACTCCCTTCGATAGCTCAGCTGGTAGAGCGGAGGACTGTAGTGATATATATGCTGTTATCCTTAGGTCGCTGGTTCGATTCCGGCTCGAAGGAGAGGTTTCTGTTTTGTTACTTTCGTTTTAGTTATGAGGAAGTTCATAGTCGAGAATTTGTCCTCGTTCCTAAACGTGCTGATGTCTCTCTAGGGGAAGCGATAAGAAGCGATGACAGCCAGTGGGGGATTAGCTCAAATGGTAGAGCGCTCGCTTAGCATGCGAGAGGTAGCGGGATCGATGCCCGCATCCTCCAGTTTTTCTTTTTCCGTAGCCCCGTGTGGTCATTTTTTTTTCAACTCTGAATGTTGTTCAAAGTCAGCCATAAGGGCAAGTGAGGAGTACGGCAAGTTTGAAGTTTCCGTTTTGTAGAACTTCCAGACAAGGGATATGAGTGCTGGCAGTTTATCCTTCAAGTTTTAAAAGTTTCGATTCATTTGCTTTGGGAAGTTCACAAGATTGGTTCTTTTTCTCTCCTCAAACGGTGACAGATTGCAGTCACATCTTGTCATGTCAATTACTTTGTGATTTCTGATTGATGGCTGCTCTTCCGGTGATCCATCTAGGACTAAGCTGTCCATAGTTAGAATTGCTGACAGATGGAAAATCAAAAGTAACAACAACAACAAAAACACAACTTGGAAAAGTGCACTGACTACTTAGAACTTCTGTGGAGCACTGGAAACGAGGACTCTTTTGCTCCATCTCAGCTAATACAATGGTGCGACTGGCTCTGAGAAAATGGGAGTATGAGGCAGTGGGTGCATGAAGAGAGGAGAGAAGAGAGGTGACCAAACAGAGAAAGACCCTGGACCCAGAGTTTGCTGGTGAAAGAGAGTACTCATGCCATTTTTCTCCTGAGAAATAACTGTAGAAAGTTAAAGACAGGTCATCGATAAGGAAATTAATTGGAGGAAAATTATACAGGGTCTGGCAGAAGGCTGGCTGGCTTGAATGTGATTGGTAGGGTAGTAATAAGGATGTAATAATTTATAGTCTTAATTCGAACATTTCATCTAAAATGTCATATGGTGTCCTTCAGTGTGATAGTGTTATGTTACAGAATTACATGCTTATGATTTTGAATTAAGAGATTTTGTAATTAAAAGGGGTGTTATTTGGTGCCAGACTCTGTATAGAAGGCTGCTCTTGAGTGTAGTCTATTTTGTTAAACAAAGACAAGACAAAAAACCACACATACACTTACTGAAAGATTCAGAAATTGAGCAGAACACACCCAAAGGGTTTTCTGGCCATAAGGTCTCCCTATCTTAATTTTCTAAAGTACAGTCACAAAAAAGCTGTTGAAACCATACTGCATTTCTAAATTTAAAACATAAATCTTTTAGACAAAGGCAGAGACATTATCATTTTTTAGTATTACAAATAATAAATGATCATTCTTTTATCCAATGTTCATTTTAGGGTTCTAGGCAACCTGTATGTTTTTGTTACCACTAGATACAACCTGCTGTATTTTTTTTATATATATCTTTCAAAAACAGTCTCTGTTTTTATCTCATTTTATTCTTTTCAATAAAGTCTTTCAATGGAATGTATAGTGATTCACTTAAAATATACCCTCATCATTTTGGGGGAAACAAGTAATAAAGTAGGAAAAAGAACCCTTTTATCAGATGATATGTCCCAAATTTTGGGATTATGGGTGTTCTAGCTGGCTGACAGGAGGAGCTGGCAGTGAAACTATATAAACGACTAAAAGAATAAGACATGCACAATAAGGCAAAAGAATGGGAAGGAATACACCCAAAATCTAGGTGGAAAACATGTTTAGGGTAGATGAGTGAGAAAGAACTCAAACAAGGTCTTAGGATCAGAAACCTGGGTATGGAATGGAATTTATGATCAAGTAGGATTTATTCCAATAATATGAGTGGTTCAACATTCCAAAATCAGCATTAATTTATCATAGCAAATACACTAAGAAGAAAACCCACATGATCATTTCAGTAGATGCAGTGAAGTATTTGACAACATTCAACATACATTCCTGATTTTTAAAAGTATCAGCAAACTTGGAAGGGAAGGAAACTTTTTCAAACCAATAAAGGGCATCAATTAAAAAAAACACACACAGGTAACATTATACTTAATAGTATGAATGCTTTCCTCCTAAGAACAGGAACAAGGCAAGGGTATCCATTCTGGTGTTTCTAGTAAGTGTAATAGGCAAGAAAAAATGAAGTAGAAGACTTCTAGATTATAAAGGAAAAAGTAAAACTATCTCTATTTACAGATAGCTCATTTTTGAAATATTGATTCCATGTTGAAATGATAATAGTTTATATATTTGGGGGTTAAATGGAATATATTAAAGAAATTAATTCTATTTGTTTCTAATTTTCAGTGTAGCTACTAGAATTTAAAATTTTATATATGTGTGTATATATGTATGTATATATATATAATATATGTCACTCACATCTTATTTTTATTAGACAGCTAGGTCAGAGAGATAAGTAAGGGCCAAATCAGGTCTTAGGGATCCACAGTGAAGATTAATATCTTTATCCTAGGGATAATATGACCATTAATGGGATTTAAATAGGAAGTGATACATGAGAAATAGATTGCAGAAGGTGAGACTGAACACAAAGAAATCAGTTAGAAGCCTGGGGTGAGAGGGAGGTAGGGGAGGATTGTGTATGCCAAGGATGGAGTCAAGGAGGACCTGGAACCAAGGTAAGACATTCAGACATGGTCACTGGGAAGGCCTCAGCTAAAATATTTGCTATTTATTGGTACTGTCACTATTTATTTCTGGCCAAGGAATGTTCGGAGGAAAGCACAATATGTTAGTTTTCAAAAATTTCCTCAGAGATGGTTACAATGAAGAAAAAATTTATAAACAACAGATTTGGAAAAGGAGTAATTATCAAGATTAAAAAAAAAAAAGCTTTCAGTCAGAAGTCTGCAAACTACCTAATGAAAGAAATATCAAAATATTGGCTTCTATTAAGTACTTTTCATGGTAACTCATTTTTCTTTAATTTTAGATTTTATAAATTTTTTTCATTAAAAATTTAAAAATCACATATCCACATGGCCTATTGACAGGTAGACTGCTAAACAGAAAAGATTGACAATGTAGACAGAAGGAAAATGTTGAGTATTATGTAGATGTCATGGGTCAACTCCTTGCTATAAGGAGATTCTTGTTTTCCCTTTCACCAGAGCTGTCCTTTGCTTCAAACTGTATCTGTGTTTTACTTCCCTTTATCTCTATCTGACTGTAAGTCCTCTATTTATTTGATGGCTTACCCAGTTTCTTTCTTCCTCTGATCTATCTGGAGGATTGGGAAACTGCTAGAGTAGGTGAGAGCTGTGGTGGTTTTGCTTCAGTTTTTAAATGTTTAAACATACTCCTGCCCCAGTCTGGTGGAACTCAGGCATGAGGAGCAATCAGGACTTCCAACTAATCGGCCAGAGTTGCTTTCAACCCCTTGTCCTAGTGTGGGTTAGGAAAAGTGGAGGAACTTGTGCACCACTCCTACCGAGTCCAGGATACCTTCAGGAGACTAGTCTGGTTTTCATGTCTCTGTGCAGGCCCAAGTCCACTCCAAATCTCAGCGACTAGAAGCTGATTTCAATTCTAGTTCAGACAGAATTCTACCTGTCTCTCAGACTGTGTGAATGATTTGGGAGTGGACTAAAATTTTCTGCTTCCTCTCTAGAACAGAGTGCTTCTCCCATGTCTCATTCTCAACTCACATGCCCACCCTACAGATTGCTGGTCTCTGAGAGTGAGGCTGGCGAGGGGTGGAGGAATGGAGAAAAGCAGATGAAGAGGAGAAGTAAATTATTATCCATCAATTTCACTCATATTCCTGTGGGATTCTTGCTGGTTTCCTGTGCAGTCTTCAAGGGCAATTCTAGGAAAAAATAAAAGGCAGAGAGAGCAAGAAGGAGCAGAGGGAAAAAGAAGTAGGTATCAACTCTATATTAAATAATCAAATTGGGGATTCTCAATATCAAAATTAATACCTTTTCACAGGGTTTTTATTTTCCCTACAAATTCTGCAAAATTAGGTTATGAACTACACTCATTTATAGATAAAAGAACTGAAATCCAGCTAGGTGAGGTCAGTTCCCTGAGACTACAAAGCAAAGTGGGCATCAGTGCTGAATAGGCCTGTCTCCTGACTCACTGTGGAGCCTCTCACCACAACATGGCTCATTGCTCAGACCCAGCATCTGAGTCATCTCTGTGAGTTCTACTTTCATAGTTGACCCGGAATCCATTTCCTCCTTTCCTTCCCCACTGCCATTTCCTGGTGCCAGGGCTTTGTGACCTCTTACATAGACTATTGGCAACAACCTCCTATCTGGTCTTTAGCCAGGTCACTGTCACTCTTATCTGTCCCAACCACCACTGTGACATTAATCTAGCCAATGTACAACTCTCATGGAAACATCCCTCTGAGAAACTTTTAATGACTTCTTGCTGCCTAATTTATTAAGTGTTTAAAACACTGCAGCCTAGTGTGGTATGGCCTGTCAATGAGCCAGCACTGTGTTCTGTACTCCAGTCCAAAGTACCCTACACCCTGAACACTCCGGGCTCTCTGGTACTCACTGTCTTTGCTTCTGTGCCTTCTCCTGGGAAGCCCCACCTATGACACAACTAAGTTCCTCAGTAGATCAATTCAAATGCTACCCATCCCATGAAGCCCTCTTAATTCCTCCAGCTCTGAAGTTCTATACCTCTATGTAACATGTTGTCTTGTACTGTGGTTCTGCATATGCATATCTCATCTCTAATGTTAGATTGAGCTCCTTGAGGACAATGACCTGTGTCTAGTTTGTCTTTCAATCCCCAGGGCCCAACACAATGGAAACACATGATAAACAATGTTTTTTGAAAGAATGAATTCCTTTGATAAGGATAGACTCAGCTACAATGCATATCATCAGTTTAAATGTTTTTCTTTAGGTTGCAAGGTCTTTTAGAGTAGAAACTTTCTTTCATATTATGCTCAGACCTTCATAGCCCATGCAGTGATAAACACATTTACCCAGGCTGACTGAACTGAAGTAATGCAGTAAAAAGATTTCACCAGTTCCCTTCTTCACTATAGTTGCTCAACACCTATTGAAAAGGATAATAAAATTCTCCAAAGATCCCTGAAATGTTTATGAATATGTATAACTTATTATTAGTTAATGGAGCTTTTTAGATTTTCAATAAGCTTTCAGTACGCACAGCACTAAAACCGCACAAAACCAGTCACACCAACCTAGTTTCTACTGGCAATTAAGTGCACGCCAGGGATATGTAAACAAAATATCTTCGTTGTTTGAGAGTTTTCAAATCAAGAAGAAATGAAGCTGAAAATTCATCAAATAAAAAATAGATATGTATTTCTTTTTCATTTTTAACCTTATTTAAATTTTTTAATAAAATATATACAAGGGGGATCCCTGCCCCCCCAAAACCAGAATTATCTTCTGGAGAGCAGACCCCTTATAATACAAGCTTCCCCTGCTAGATGAGTGTTCTGGGAACCCATTGTATCAGTATACTAGCCGGTGTTGTGAGAGGCTGTGTTCAGCCTCAGTCAATTCTTTTTGAAGACTCAACACATTTGCCCATTTCATGATGGGTGATTTACACGTGTACCTGCCCACACTGCACTGAATGTTCATCAGTTTTTTACCAAAAACAGCATGACCTCTATGCCCCACCCTCCCTATTTACCTGATTTCACCCTGAGCGACTGTTTTTTGTTTCCCTGGATGAAAAAAAAAATCCTCAAAGAGAAACCTTTTGCCGATGTAGAAGAAGTGAAACAAAAAATGGCCAAAGCACTAAAAGGCATCAAAATCATTGATAGGAATATTACATCAAATGGAAAATATTTTTTGAAGGTGACTGAAGTTTAAACATGTAAGAATAATCACACAATTTTTTATAAATAAATTCTGGGTTTTGGGGGTCCTCCCTTGTGTTAATGAGACAGTTATTTCAAAAAATCCTGGCAAATACTGAAATTGATATTTACGATCCAAGGGCTGTCATGGCCACCAATTGGCAGTGACCGCAGAACGCTGCAGATGGCTCATTGAAACATGAGAAAAACACACAAAGACAACTGAGTCCTGTGGAGAAATAGGGATGAAATGTCCACTATCTCTAACAGGGAGCGCCTCGGCCACCCTCCCTAGGGGAGAGCACCTGGTTCCTTCACCTGAGCAGGCTTTTATTGGGTCATTTGCATAATAATTCAGGTAAAGCTCATTACTCATTGCCAGGAAGAAAGGATCAAACAATAGATAACAAGGAACTCTGAGGGCCTGTTTTGAGTCAGGGTCAGAGAGCTGTAAAACTTTAAGGAACAAACTTACTTCTTCCTTGGACCCTTATCATTCAATTGAGAACATTCTAAACAAAGCAGATTTCACAGGATTTTACATATTCTTTCTTAGGCCTGATCACCTGGGGAACCTGCTCTTTCTAGCACAGAGCGGCACCACCCTCCATTATTGTTTCAGACTTAGGTGGAGCGAGGGAAGTAAGGCAGCCAAGAGATTAGGGGATTTTCTCACAGACAATGAGGACTCAGGCTATGTCAAAGCCGAGGGGTGAGGGTCCATCACCCCCTTTTGCTGTAGCCCCCAAAGTCCTTCCTTGGGGGCCTCCCACGCGATCGTGCCTGTCTTAGGTCGTTCTCCGCTTTGGGGAATCTTACCCATCATTGGCTAACTGACCAAGCATTGGGGGCCAGGCAGGGTGAAGTAAAAGGAGAAGAAGCGGTGCTCCTGCCAGGGAGATAAGCTTTTGTCTCCTTGCTGGCTTACAATCCAAGGTCATTCCCTCAGCCTTAGCCTTGGCGGGGGTTACAGCTTCTGATACCAGGCAGGGCAGTTCCCAACAAAGGGTAGACCGAGAAGATCAGAAATTACCAGAGAAACTACCATTTGAAATATCAACTTGGAGGACTAGGCAAATGCAAACAGTGCAGGTATTTCAGACCAGGTAAGAAACAGGTATGGAAGCAGGACTTTGTTTTTGCTTCAGTTGGCAGTGGCACTGATATCTGTCACTTGTTATATGTCAAAAAGAAATAATGGGTCTGCTAACCCATGTGCCAGTTATTTCCTCATAACTGATAGCTGTTGCATCTTTTAAAGATTGTCCAATTTCCTTTCTACTTGGGGGTGTGTGTAGTGGTGGGAGTGGGAGTATAAGATGAAAGAAGGTTAAAGGAGAGGGAAAGCAGTGTAAAACTGAAAAGAGCATACTAGAGTTTTATCATATAGCTTTTAAAAATAATTGAATCATCCACTGGTATTTGAATTTTTTTTTTACTTGGTAGACACTTTTATGGTGAAAAGGTTTGAAAATAGTTTTTAAGTTAGGATGTTTTCCATACCACCACCCTTCCAAAGGTGAAATATTTAACATTGAGCAAGTCTTTTTATATGATTGTCCTTGTACAGCCAGGATAATGATTTTCAAGACATGTCTTATTTATTTTCACCAAGATGATATGATCATGTTGCTTTGGGTAACACGCTTTCTAAACTCTCAAGACAGAAATGGCATTTGTTATACAGCTAGACTCTTGCTTAGGATGAATTCTTCCTAGCCCTGGAAAAACCCGTCACCATGTCCTCACTGAAGACTCACAGAGGGCGGGGCTCGGTGATGCCACAGTATGCACACTCGCATTTGTTGTTGACAGCTGCCTGCTTCCACCTCCTTCTGACAACCCCGTCTAAATGGGGTTTGTAATCCCTCTTCCCACTCACTCTTTTCACTCCCTGGGGCAGGAATGTTGGATCCTGTTCTCTGTCACCTGTCAGAATCTGTCCTCTTGTCACTGGCTTATATGGACAAGTCAGCCTTCTGTCACGTGACCTCAGCTGCTAAAAACAGCTCCGGCTCCCACTCTGAACCTGGGCCTGAAACAATGTCCTCCACCGAAAGAAACATGAAGGACACTTGATCACACAAGCCTTGGAATTATTTCCAGGAAACACTTGTAGAGACCATTCGGAACAACCTTTCCCTGGCAGTGCACACGGGGACGGCCAGGAGATGAGCGCATCTTTGAATTATAAGTCTTTTTCCAAAGAGCAGCAGACCATGGACAACTTAGAGAAGCAACTCATCTGTCCCATCTGCTTAGAGATGTTCACGAAGCCTGTGGTCATCCTCCCCTGCCAGCACAACCTGTGTAGGAAATGCGCCAGTGATATCTTCCAGGTAGGTTTGTTTGGAATGGAGGGGTGGAAAACATTCCTCTGAATCAAGTGCTTAATTTTGAGGTGAACTCCTTCAGAAAACTTCAAAAGGCTGCATTCATATTCAAGAAATACAAAAATGTTTTAATGATTTGCTTTGTGTTTTGCTGTCAGCCTCCTCTTATTCCCAAATCTAATTTTATTTCAACACTAAGAATCATATTTTTTTTTCAAAAATGGAGTCTGTTCAAAATTGTAAATGAATTACTATCCAAGATATTAACGTTGGAGTTCTGACTGGCACCGAAAACATTAGATGGAAAAATCATCTCATGCTGAAAATGCTACATTGCAGTTGACTGTAGATGAACACTGGCTCTGTGTTTTAGGGCCACTTGTGGATGCAGCCCTAAGGGATTATCTTATGGCAAGCTTAAAGTAGAAGTTGATGTTGTGTGTAGTCACAGACAGTGAAGGAAGTCTCAGAAAAGCTACCCATGGCATTACTCAATTCCTCTTTCCTTGCTTGGCAAGAACAGGCCTCTAACCCATACCTGCCCACAAGAGGAGGCACTACTGTGGCATCAGGGGGCCGATTCCGCTGCCCATCCTGTAGGCATGAAGTGGTTTTGGACAGACATGGGATATATGGACTTCAGAGGAACCTGCTGGTGGAAAATATCATTGACATCTACAAGCAGGAGTCCACCAGGTATGATTGTTCCATGTATGAAACCCATTTGAAGTTTTATTTATTTGTTTGATTGTTTTAGTGGATCACTGCACTGAAGCTTGTTTGGCAATCACAGGCTAATTGTTTTGTAGCAAAATGTTGTCCCAAGTCAGTCTTCTCCAATGGGAGAGAGAGTTACTTACAGGAGGAAAGAAGGGAGCCGGTGACCATGCTCTTGTATCAATTTAAGAATGAAGTAACTCAATACTAATCCAGTCCAGATAGTGACATTGAAAGAGGCATCAGGCTGTCCCACCACATGCTTTATATTATATGCAGTGTAGATCTTTCTGTACTTCACAGGTCCTTTGTAGCTCCAGAAAGTTATAGCATAGTATAAAATTATAGTATAAAACTTTATGTAAAACCTATGGCATAAAACTTTACAGAAAAATCACAGAAATGGCATCTTCAAAAATAGTTCATTCCTAGTTCAGACAGTCTCACCTTAAAATTATCTAGATGATAACAATAAAAACAAAACTCTCTATGTTATGGTATTGAGTCTGAAAGTTACAAAGGAAGGTATAGTCCTGGTCTTTAGCAACTTAAAATTTAGAGACATGGGGGGAAAAAAGATGGAGTTCATGTTATGTTTCCCTACCTCTAGATTGTATAGCTGCACATTATTAGCACTTACCTGTTGATTGATTGACATGCATTATATACTCCATTCATTTTTTTTAAAAGGGGGGCTTCTTCCTCATCAAATCACACTGGCTATAGAGTTCCTTTCCTAGAGACAACACGGTGAGAGCTCATTCCTCGAAGTGATGGTGTGAAGAGCCCTTTTTCAATTGTATACAGGTCAGGTGGGTCCACAAAGATTGACAGCAATATTGAGACCATCTAGAAATGACCTCATTGTGATTCTTACTAGAAGACATGTATTTATGGAACATCTGCAGGGTTCTGACAGCATCACACTCTTGGAAGGAAAGCCGTTTTATAAATCTAACATGTAATTATTGTAATCACTATGGCTATTAGTTTCTGGTTATGATTCAGAACTAAATTAGGTAGTGCCAGGATAGAGATGGAGCTGGGGAAGAAAAATGATGGTTGGTATATGTTGCAGAGATACAGAGTTGGCTATTCCCCTTAAGCCCAAAGTCTCTTGAGAAGGAAGGTACAATTGTTGCTGTTCTTTGGATTTCACTATATTTCATTACTTTAAAATGCAAATACATACACTGTCTCTTTAAAATATTAAGCAGTTATTAAGGGAATTTACACAACAACTGATTTAGTGCATAGTATAGTGCCTTGGACAGAATAGTTGCTCCATAGGTGCCAGCTGATTAAGCAATACTACAAACCTTCCTACGTGTTCTAGTTATCATAATAATTTTCTGTTTTACTGCTTGCCACATTGAGAGCTTGAAACATGTGAAATGACAATAATTATGAAATCCAGAGAAGAGGAGATGTTACAACTTGTAGCATTAGTAAAACTACAAGACACATTAGTTAACTATGAAGTCTCTGTGGTGCACATGCCAAAAATAGTGCCCAGGTGAGCAAATTGTCTAAAAGCAATGAACCAAATGCCCAACAATGAAGCTCATAGCTGAGTGCAGTAGGGGTGTTTTTGTGATTATCAAGTTCTTCTTATGCTATTGTTTCTTAACTTGAGACTTGCCTTTGGGACATTTTACTTGGTAGCAAAACCACAGGTTGCACGAAGGGCTCAAATGTTTGGGCATAAATCCAGTTGTTTCCTAGAGTCTGGGGGCCTTATAAACCCAGAATCATGGGCTTCAGGGCATATTAGAGAACCCTGGAACATACAGAGTGAGGTGAACCCAGCTCTGACCTGAAGTCATTGGGTTTGGGGTAGAAAGGGGAGGAGCTGGTGAACTTTGACCTTCTACAGAAAGGCTAGAGATTGTAGGTCAGGAAAAACTTGACTTTCTTCTCTAGAATTCCGCATGGTGCTGAGCTAGCCACAGGATGGGGGAATGACAAGGGAAGAAACTAATTTTACTAATATTAATAATGAACATAATAATTCACTTTAAAATACAGGAAGTAAAACTAGTATGTGCTGAGTATGTGTCAACCACTGCCCTGGGTGCTTTACACATAAATTATGTGTAACTCTTGAATTCTCAGAACAATTCTGTGAGATTTGACTATTATTATTATTACCTTATTAAAAGTTTTTAATATATATGATTTTAAACATTCAAATAGAACTACAAGGCCACTTATTTTAGTGAGATTTCAAGAGGAAACATAAATAAATAAATGCATGTGTTTATTTAAATTCTGCTATATTTTATTAGTAGACCCTTAGCCCAATTTTTTGATATGAGCCTGAAAGAAGTTAAGTAATTCACCTAAGGCCAGACAGTCCCCTTATGGAGAAGCTGAGCTGGAACTAAGCTTTATGATTGGTTTGACTCTAAAGCAGAGTTTGACTGCTTGAAATGCCTCTTTGAGACCAGATGCCCATCCTTTAGGAAACTCTAAGATGGTACCAGCAACCTCAGAGACCAGAGAGTGCTGCCTATAGACTCCTTGAATCGAGCCTGTACAAAGGGCTAGGGCCCCTGCCAGCACTTGGCGCTGAGCCCTGAACCACACTGTGAGCTCAGCCGTCCTCATGTCATGAAAGGGCATTTACATCTTCATTCAACACACCATGTTTGTCCCAAGTCTGTTATATCTTTTTAAGTTTTCTAAAGTTTTTCATTATATGCTATTTGTAAGTGGGAAATGCCTCTGGGCCCGTGTTGCCACCTAAACAAGGATAACCTAATAAGGAACATGGGAAGTAGTTGCCAGTATTTATCGCTTTATGAAAAATAAATAATCACAATATAAAACTAAACATAGAGCCTAAGGCTATTTCCATTTCTTCAGTGTTTACATGTACTGAAGAAACCGAGTTCTTTCACAATGTCTGTGGTCAGAGCTGTTGGCATCAGAACAGCACAGGGGTGGGTGCAGGCCGCCTCAGGGAACGCCTCCGAGAGCCGAGCCGCAGCAACAGCACCGCCTGGGCCGTTTTCCAGTAAAGGGGCTCCAGACGCTTTCTTCACATTTACTGTGAGGTGGAATCACATGAGAGGGAGAGTTTTAGGGGTGAACCTTTGCCCAAACAAAGACCAAATCACCACTCCCAGTCTCTACACAAGCCCCAGAGAGCTTGGTCATTTATCAATAAAGTCTTTAGGCTGTTGTCTGGTCTTTTTGCCACTTGTGAGTGCTAAGTGACCCCAGGCTTTCCCCATATTTCACACGCCATTTCCGAATGAGTGGTTTGATGTTAGAGCACGGGGAGTACTATCTATTTATCTGACAAATTCTCTTTCGATTCTCACTCATTAATTCAATAAATATTTCCGGAGCACCCACTCTGTGCAAGACATTGATTGTTCTGGGCACTGGGGATTGAGCAAAACAGAAGACAGACCATGGTCCCTGCCCTCAGAGAGCTCATATTCTAGCGGAGGGAACAGACAGACCTGGGAGGGGAGATACATTTTCTTGGGGGTGGTGTTTATTTTCCTCTGTTAGCTTCTAGGCATATGGCAGAAATCAGTCCAGGAGGTCACTGACTTCATGGAAACATATTGCTATGAGACCAAGCAAAAATTCCTTTTATAAAAATCAGATTCTGAAATCTTGAAGCTGGCAGTCCATATAATTTCCTTACCAGACCCAGGGTTTTTCCCAGTCTCAAGCACTTAACTTCAACCTAGTGACTTACAGATGGGAATCAGCATATTCACTACCTTGCTCTGAGTTCTGGGTCTGCAGCTACATTATATTACATATCAATATTAGTGGTTTTCAAACATTTTGATTCATGTCGCACAGGATGAAGTACATTTTACATTGTGATCTAGTGACCATTACGTACATGGATGAATACAGATAACAGATACAATGACATATATACTTTTGTTTCAGGTTCCCATACATACTTATGCACATAAGTTGTACCTATATATGCACAATGAAACAAAAGTTTCATGTATCAATACTCAATCCTTACGACTTGTAGTTCAAGGTATTGGCTATCTTAACTTAACTTATCTATCTTATCTTAGCTTATCTATCTTATCTTAACAATGCTGCTGATGGCCCTCTAAATTGATTTCATGGCCCATAAAAACTTGCAGTTTTTAAAAAGTAGATTTTGCTAACAACTAAAAAAATCAATTCAAAATCTGAGATACTTCTAAATAACCATATATTTGGGAGTATGAGACAAGGTTTGGGACTTGTATTTAAATTTTTCAAATACCTCTGAAAACTATTAACAGCCCCAGCCTTTGGATAAGATATATAAAAATTCCAGACTGCAGTGTGAGCAGGCTACATTCACACCTCTCGCCATGCTCTCTGGAGGGGACCTAAAGCGCCCCACCTTGGTGCAAATCCACCCTTGATCATGGTACCTAAGCCATGATGATGGTTAGGAGAATATACAGGGTGCTCTTCTGTGTGTGAACTTGGGCTGCTACAGGTGATTCCACAGCTAACAGGTTATCCTTTAGTAGCAATGACATGTCCACTTCCCTCCTGGTTTCTATTCTTCACTCCTTGTTTGTCATCTCGCTAGCACATACACACCCAATGCTCCATTATTATCTGCTGCAGCTGGAATAAGTTTTGGTTAGTGTTGACCTGCTGGGAAAACTAAAGCTTGGGGCTTATTTGTGACATTTGCATTTCCAAGGTCCAACATGTCCCAGAACAGAATTCTGCATTTTTCTTATTGCTCATTTAGTATAATTGTTCACTTTCATTGAGTACATACTACCACTCTTAACCACTGCCAAGTCCTCAGGAAGTTATTTACATTTAATTTTCTGGGTGAATGGCAGGTGTTCTCTTGAGAAACTAGTGGCCTATGTAGAAAGTGCTGGGGCACTCTCCTAACTTTTAGGAATTGTGCTAGCTGGTTTTTGAACCTTCAATAACATGAAATCTGCCTTGCTCGGAATATTCACACCACCAAGGTTGGCAAATGCTGCAGAGTCTCCAGTGCCTCATCCCCACCCGAGGCTGGTTGTTCGAGGTTTGTCAGCCCATTACTGCTACACTTGCAGGGAAGCTGAATGTGGACAGCTCTGGGAGCCTGTGGAATGCGGTCGCTATTTACCCAGGAGCCACCTGGGGTTTGCAGTGCTGATGGCCCATCTTGGCTCTACCTCAGTGGGAGCTGAGGGATTTTTCTGTTACCTCTTCCCAGACCAGAAAAGAAGGCTGACCAGCCCAGGTGTGAGGAGCATGAAGAGGAGCGCATCAACATCTACTGTCTGAACTGCGAGGTGCCCACCTGCTCTCTGTGCAAGATTTTTGGGGCACACAAGGACTGCCAGGTGGCTCCCCTCACTCATGTGTTCCAAAGGCAGAAGGTAACAGAGTCCTTTCTGTCCCTCTACTGCAGCCCCTTTCAAGCACCCTTGTGATTGGCTTCCTGCCACCAAAGCCAAATGGGGACACAGGGCCTTGAGATAGGAAGGGCAGGGGATCCAGTGGGAAGGGATGCTGATCCCATGTGGACCCATGGTTGATTCTCTGGTGGGTGTTCTGGAAGGCCAGAGATGGAAGGGATGCGGAGGGTCAAGAAGGAGGTTGCAGGGGAAGGCTTGCTGTTTTGGAGCCCTTTGCAGGTTGCTGGGGATGAGCAGTGCTGTGGGACTATGAGTTCGAGCTGTTCAAACATTATTTGAAATTCAGACTACAGATAAGGAAAGGACAAATTTTTATTCCAGTCACAGAGTACATTTCTGCATTCATCAACAGAAGGTTCCTTTTACCTACTACTCCCACCCACCCACCAACCTTGTCTTCCTCACTCTAGTGGGGCAGAGATACAATGAATGGCATTTTGTCAAAGAACAATTTTAAAACAGTGCCTTGTGCTGGTCCTGGAGGCTAGGTGAAACTGCCCTCCTGAACTTTCACTCCAGGCCAGTTGATAAAAGGCCTCCTCTAAATGCCCCCACCCCAGGGCCTCTAGGCTTAGTCCTCTCATTCTGACCAAATGTGGCATCTACCTCAGCTTATCACTAACCAGTCGGTATAGTTTCACCCATGGACAAATAGGAACTTCTCCATTTGATCCGAATAAATGTATGGAGTCCTGTGCTCAAATGGGTGCAGCCACTCCTGGCACCTAGGATTTGGGCAGCTCCATATCTCTGCTTCTTTCTGTTAGAGTCATAGATTCCACATTGGGCAACACCAGTTCTCACTATGAGCACTAACTGCTAAAAAGCAGAATTCAGCAAGACACCCATTGATATAACATTTATTTTTAATCCACTTGTAATTTATCCCTTCCTTCCTTCCATCCCTGCCCCCGATTCTTAGTGTGCTAGAACTGAATAGCACCAGTGTCACCGTGCTTTTCTCAGAGCCCTGGAGACTCATGTGGGATGGGCAGAAGGACAGACAGCAGGACTTCTAGCCCACTCCTGTGTGGCCAAAGCAGCTTCACTCTTATCTGTTTCTTCCATTTAAATAAAGGGTTCTGCAGTTTTAAACCGTTTTTGCAACCACTGCTCCTGTCACTTAATGTGTGAGAAAAGTAGATCGCACGTTTTGCCCACATCATAGAGAAGGTAGAGGCAGAGATGCATCAAGTAGGTTTCCCTGTTCTGCATCCCCTGGTGCTCCATAGGCCAACCTTGGGAAGGGAGTGAGCACAGACAATGCAATCTCTTTGGGTCAAGAACAGGAGAGAAATTTCCCCTAGATACAGCTGTGTGTTAGTAGTTTCAAGTTTGTGAGTGTGCGTACACCTAGTATGTAGAAGGTGCATAAGTATATGTTGAATAAGTGTAAGTAAATAAGTGAATGAGTGAATATTTACTATATACTTTTCCTAGTAAAACTGATCTTCAGATGACTTGGCAAATAATTTATTTTGGGTCCATGATGTCATGTACTAGACTCCATTCAATTTTAAACAATACTTAGAATTCTTTAGCTTGAGCATGCTACTCTATCTGTGGCTTATAATTTAGCTTTTTAAATATTTCTAGCAGGGCCACAGTCAGTAAGGAATTTTATGAAAAATATGAAAGCTCATCCCACACAAATGCATTTCTATACTCATGCATACAGAGTTTTATTTCTGAGATTAGGAGGTTCTAAACCTCCTAAGCCCCATTGTTACTCCTTAGGGTTTTATGGATCCTAGATTAAGAACCCATTGAGGACAATGCTATGATTAATACATAATCAGTGCTGACTAGAAAACCCCTAAGATCTTGCACCCCTCTTTTCTCCTCATTAGTCTGAGCTCAGTGATGGCATTGCTGTCCTTGTGGGAAACAATGATCGAGTCCAGGGAGTGATCAGCCAGCTGGAGGACACCTGTAAAACCATTGAGGTAAGTCAAGTCTCCATAGGAGTATATAACCCAAGCCCAACTCATGGGGTGTGACTTCCTCAATACCACACTAGAAATCCCCATTTCAACATTTAATGACCTCCTTCCTGGTTTGTCTCTAAAATATTCACCTCCTGGTACAGGAAGAGAAGTGACCTCATGAGTCAATAAGGCATATTTCACCACATTTGCTAGGCTTTTGTTATACGTGTTGCTCCTTCATGGTCAACACATTTTAAAAAATTGGCTACAAGAAAAATAATTCCCAGTAATGAAAATGAGTGTTGTCTGTTTTTATAGCACAATTTCTTTGGGGAAATCCAAATGGTTTTAGGAAAAGCTAGTTAGTGCTTTAGGAATTCATACGCAGGTTTGAGCTGCATATCTGCACCCTGACAGTGGGGCTGCAAAGGGCCAGGAGGAGGACAGAGATCTGCCTGACCGTGGTTCCAAAATGACTCAGTAGCTGGGAGTTCACAGAGGCCCAAGTTCTCACTCATTCAACTCTCTTTGCCCTCTTCCTGGCCCAGTACCTGGCACATAATGAACACTAAATGAAAACTTGAACAAATGGATGAATGACTGGTTCTTTAGCTTACACTTAGGGTTGGCATGTAAAAGACATGGGGAATCTACTCTTTCTCAAGGTCATTTACAAACTGTGTAACTGCTGAAGGCAAAATGCTGAAGCCTAACGAGATTTAGCTCTGTAGCAGATATCTTTTTGAGACTCGAAGATTCACAGAGCAGTTAAGCCATGCTGCAGAGGGGCAGGTGTCAGACATCTGGGTCTCTGGCTCTGCACCTGGGAGCCCTTTATTCCTCCCTCGCTGCTCTCAGTTTTGGGGTGATTTGTTTTAGTTGGACTTCAGGTGCAGAGAGTTGAGGCTCTGTGCTGCTCAGTTCATGGCTTATTGTCTTCATATCTGGGGGCAAGGTCCCTCTGATTTATTTATTTCCTTTTATCCCCATTTCCCACTCCTGTTCTCTTCTCTGTAAATAACCAGTCTAACATGTTTGATGTTCCACGTACCTGTATTCTTATAAAATGTGTACTGTTTTATATGCATGTCTTTTAATTTTATAAATGGCATTGTATTTCTCTTTCTGCTTCTTACTTTTTTAAAAACTAAGCATTATGCTTTTAAGATCCAGTCACATGTACATTCAATCTTTCAGTTTTATCATCTGTAAAAGTGGGGTAATCATAGTGTCTACTTGATAGTCACTGTGAGGAATTAAATAAGCATAAGCAAAATGCTTAGTACAGTGCCTGGTATAAGGTAAGTGCCCTATTCTTATCATTTTATCATTAGAAAGGCAACATTCTATCAAAACCCGAAGGCCATTCCTACATGTGATGACTTCAAGACATGGGCCATAATCACCTCAGTATAGACCTACACATAATTAAAGTCAATCTCCTCTCTTCTTCACACTCATTGTCCTGTTAAAATCCATGATAAATCTGGGATCCATTTATAGAAGAAAACTTTTCTCTTGGTGAAAAACTCAAAGAGATTGTGAAGTAGACAATATCTTGTCTTTTTACTTATTTACAGTAAAGGCCAAATACAACTCAGTCATTAAACCATGAATCAGCACTGCAGTGTGGTACCACACTGAGCCTTGAGTGTGTAAATAGAGCATGTTGTTAGTACATCAGTGTGGTAATCTGTGCTCGTCACTGGTCAGGCCTTGATCAGAGACCTCTGTCGTGGGAACAGGCTTTCTGTCAGGGACTTTTAGGAACACATATAGGAAAAAAGTCCTGTGAGTCACAGTTGGCCTTGAGCAAATGCAAATAACTTGGCTTCACCTAGCCAGGGTCAGAGGACACTGAGAGGGCATGAAGGGAGAGATTTGACTATCCAGTTTTTTTCTTGGAGGCTTGAGGGTACAATAGGAAGCAGCTGTTTTTTCTTCCACTGAGAACAAGACAAGAAGAAACAGATTTGAAGTTAAGTCAGCAGAAGGAATTTAGTGCAGATGTCAGGAAGAATTTCTTGGCAGCGACCATCAGGATTATGACCTCTATAGTTACTGATAAAAACATTCAGAAAACATAACGAACTTTTATGAGTACTTCCTCAGGTTACTAGAGGAGGGTGTGTAATTGTCACCTACAAGGCTTCAAGATGAGACTGTAAATTGGCAGGAGTCTTGAAAGTGTCCATCCCTTTTACCTGTTTACTTCACTTCTGGGATTTTACCTTAAGGAAATAAATTTAAAAAGCAGTATACAAAACAGGATGGAATGTATATATTCATAAATAACCCTACATACATTCATAGGGGGGAAAACTCCAGAAATCAAAAGGTTAAGGGCAGTGAATAGTGGGACCATGGGTGATTTTCAATGCCTTCTTTATATATTCCTGCATTCCACATTTTCCTAAAGCAAGCCTGACATTTTTAATACCCAGTAAAATAAATAAGGAATGAATGAATGAATATGACTCAAATAACAGCTCTTAGATCAGTTTAGTTAGCTCATCTGGAAATGCAGGGATCAGCTCAGGGCCCCATGGAGTCTCTGATTCTGTGATTCCTACTTGACACCAATGTCCCCCATTTGAAGAGGCCCTGAGGACAGACACTGGCACAAAATGGCCACACTCTGCACACCTGTAATCACTAAGGTGCTCTCCTGGAGAGGTAGGGCCTTATCAGTGGTGCTTTTAAGGCAAAGCACCACTGATAAGGAAGTAAGAGGCTCACTTCCTGCTGGTCCAGAAGGCAGCTAGTGAAGCTGGGTCCTTGCCTCAGAGTGAAAGGGTCCTACCTTGCCAAGCAGGTGAATTCTATACCCTGGGTCAGGGTCACAGAGCTCTTGTGTCTCCTGTTCTGCCTGGAGTTGTTGTTTCCCTGTCTGGCTCAGCTCACCACCTGCCTGGAAACATGTTCTGAGGAGCCTTTGGTGGCTGCCGACCAGGGGGTGGGGAGCTGTTGTTAAAGAATTCTCCTTTCTGATTGGTGAGGAACCCCTGAGGGACGGGAAATGGAGTAGCCCCTGGGGTGGGCTCTATCCTTCCCCAATTACTTCACCTCTCCCCAGGAGGGGCCTGACACCTGCCCCTTGGTCAAGTGTCCATTCCCTGCGCATGTCTAATTTTGTTCCTAATCACGCAATGTCTTACAGAGCTGGCCTGGGCAGGCACCTGGCCTAGGACTGGCCCTGGACAGCTGCTGAGCTTAGGGAAAATCACACTGTAGACTCATTTTTATCCTTTAAAAATAAAGTATCCAGTTGTGAGTTTGCATTGATGATGAGAGTGGCACCGAGAAGGACTGCAGTCACAAAAGGGCAATCTGAACTGTGTCAGAGGGGAGCGCATTTTCCTTCGTTGCTGAGGTCTGATGGCAGATGAAGGAGCCTTTATTCCCTCTAGCCATCCTGAATGTGGCTCAGCCTGGGGCATTCCCAGAGCTCTGGATTGCAGGGCACTGGAAGGCCTTCTGGGCTATTCTAGCGGAGCCCAGCATGGTTGGGCTTTCCAGAGCCCAGAGCTGTCCTGTTCTGGGACAGGCTGGGACTGAAGAGGGGGCTGCTGGAGGGAGTAGTGAAGTGTACTGCCTCAGAGCTGTTTTCAGGCAAATGTGTTTGACTTTCATTCTTCATCCCTAGGAAA
Organism: Tonatia bakeri; assembly: GCA_004024845.1. Lineage (NCBI taxonomy): Eukaryota > Metazoa > Chordata > Mammalia > Chiroptera > Phyllostomidae > Tonatia > Tonatia bakeri. The sequence continues at coordinate 255,114 of PVIA01001323.1, read as the reverse complement.
TATAACCTCCCTCCTATAGTCTTTATAAATGACACTAATTCTATGTTACTGGACCCCAAGAGAGCAGAATATTAATATTGGCCCTCCTGAGGTAGGTAGGCAGGCAGGCTGGAAATGATCTTGTTTCATATGGATACCCGTTTAAGGGAAACAGCTACAAACTGAATAATAAATATTTGATCTTGAGCATTTGCAATATCTGAAAAAATGAAAACTTTAATAAAATTCTCCAATGATTTTGCAATGAGAACCACTGTATTTCTAAAACATTGATTTTATCCAAAAGCTTTGAGACATTGTCCATGCAGTTACAAATAGGAAGTATGACTATAATAAGAATCATTTTAATAAGCATGCCCTAATTTTTAAGGCCATATTCTAGGGGCAATATAATATGTGCTTAGAAGAGAATACCTTCTTCACATTGTTGTGATGGCTGAATTGGGATAAGAGCACATGCCAGGGGCTCAAAAAGCATCACCTTGTATCATCTTCAGAGTCATCTTAGAAAGACCACACTGATTCTAATGATGTTAATGGTCATTTAAGCCACTGGAGCATCTGTAGCCTATTGTAGGTGGCATCAGAGTAAGCATATCAGGGTCTTGGTCACTTTTGATAGCAGGGTGAAGCAACCCCCTGTAGAGGGAAAAAGTGAGAATGAATGAAAGCTCCATCTTTACCTAAGAGGTTTTGCAGTAACTGGAAATATTGGTAACCAACAGAGGCTCAGCCTCTTCCGGGAAAGGTACTGATTACCCAAAGCAGATGGGAATGAATTAAACAGCTGCTCAGCTTACTGTGGTCTTGTGACTTTTACTGAACCATGGGGCTCAACTCAGGATGGGCTCACCTGGCCCTCAGCCTTCAGGGTATTTTCCTAAGGACCTTCTAAATGATCTGGACTAGTCCAAAAAAAAAAAACCTCCTAATGCCAAGAACCCAAGGAGTAAGCATTAGAATTTCCACAAATTATAACAATTATTTTTCTAACATAAAGTAGGTAATGACAATATGGTAGGAAAAAAAGCATGAGTTTGGGAGTCTTGAAACCTAAGGCCATTGAATAGGGTTGTTCCACTGAGCACAGCACAGAGGCGCCTGGCAGGCTGGAGAGGGGCTGAACTCCAGCCTGTGTGCCTGGAGGTGCAGCGTTTTTCTAATGTGTCTGTCTCTTTTCCAGTGCAGCCTGGCAGAGACCTGGGTTCTCATCCTAGTCTGCACTCGTGAGACTTCTTCCAAGTGCTTGTAATAGGCCTTTACGAGTGAGGGGTTGGGTTTGATTTCCCCAGGAGAATCTTCCTACCTTAAGGTAGTTCTTTCTTTAGTATTATTAATCTATTGTCTATTTTTTTTACCCTCTTTTGCCTTACTGAAGGTAATTTTGAAGTAGTATATTTCAGGTGAAGCTGAGTGGGCACTTGCAGACCCAGAGCTGCAGCTCCAGACACGTGTGCGGCAAATGGAGGAATGTGGCAGAGATATGAATGGGCCCAGGAGAGCCAGTTGTTCAGTGGCAAGTGGGAGGGCTAAAAGCTTATCTTCATCTCTATTTTGGTCACAGAGCCCCGGTCCTTACATGGTAAGAGCTGTGGTCACAACTGTTTCAGGTTTTTCCTGTCATGGCCATGGCACATTGCCATGGGACTGATATTGCAGGGCTAGGACACACAATTTATATCTTAGTGCTATAGATGACCAATCTGAAACTTGCTGGGAATCAAAAGAGGCATTTTATATGTAAAGAGGCATTTCATAGCCCATAGAATATTTGAACTATAGAGAAGAGAGACCTTAGCGACCATTCATTTTGATCCCTTAATGCAAGGGTCCCACAGCCTTGCACAGAGCTTGACAAAAATGACATGTGTAAGAATTGTTTGTTAAATGAATGAGTGGTTGGGAGGATGACAAGAATACTATACTTCCTATTAAAATGGTCTGTATTATTAGATCTCCTGCATGTATTGTGACTGGTTAGAAATGTGATGAGAACTGACCATTATCCAATGAAGGCAGTGGAGTGAGGGATGTATTAGTTGCACATTTGTGAAGTATCTTCATAATCAGCAATTTGCTTTAGGTTATCCTTTTTTTCCCTGTTAGTCTGAGAATAGTAGAGAAGTTGAGGGAAAGTGAAACATGATTTTTTAAAATCTGTTCAACAGATATTTATTGGACATCTGCTCTCCAAGGTGGTAATGTGTCTTGGGCAGATTCAGATTCTATAATTTAGATATTTAAGAAATTCACATGAAGGAAGAAAGTAATACACAATATCAAAGAGAATAATGTTTACTAAAATGAAAGAATGGGTAATAAGAGTCATACAAAGGTCAGAGATGTCAGAGATAAATTGGCTGGATTCAGGAAGCACCCACTGGGCAGGAGTTCTAGGTTGGATCACCATGGCTTAAAACCTGCTCTTAGCTATAAAGGCCCTGAACCCAGACATGGTCAGGTCCAGAGAGGCAGGCATACATACACACCAAGCTTACTGGAGCTTGAAAACCAAAAGACCAATGACCAGGCCAACTGGAAAATTAATTATGGTTTAAACATGGACTCAGAGGGAACTGGATGGTACTGGAGATGCTTTAGACACACAGTGCAAATGGGCAAGGCTGGCTTCCCATACAACCATTCTTGGGAACCCAAGACCAGATTCAGTATTTCCTTCTCTTAGACAGTATTGGATAAATAGAGCACCTGGTAGATACAAGTATATACCATAAATGATAACTATTATGGAACTTCAGAGAATTAAAAGATGACATTCAGCCATAGAGATCAAGGAAAGCTTCAGGGAAGAAGTGGTATTTCAACATGTCTTTAAGATTGCTTAGTGATTGCTGCAAATTGGGAAAACACATTCTAAGCAGAGGGACAACATGAGCAAAGAAAGCGAGTGATTCATTTTTGCTGGACACAGGCATAGTATGTGATGGAGAAGACCAGGGTATTGTGAAGGAAAGCTAGAATCAGGCCATGAGAGGGGGTTGAATGCTAGTAGTAAAGTTAAAATGTTATTCCTTGGGCAATGGGGAGTCATAACAGAGAGAAAGCACTGAACCCAGGAGAATGAATTTGCTAGCAGTGGTGTTAGCTTGAAGGAGGTATCCCAGATGCAGAGCCATTGGAAGCTTCAGAATCTACATGGGAGGGCTGAAACTAGAGCAGTAGCCATATAGGTGGTGCAGAGAGACACTGAGAGTACAAACCAGGAAGTACCATAGTTTTTTTCTTACACATATACACATACACACACATACACCATTCCAAAGCAAAACATAAACCTGTAAGCTATATAACCAATATATAATTTAAAACAAAACTTGTCCTAATTTATATGAAATTCTCCATTTATAAAGAATAGAAGATTGAAAAATCATTGATCCATTTAGCTAATTTAATTGATTTTTGATTGTCCAAATACCAACTGTGATAAAAGAGGGATTTTCAAAGTATCCACACAGTGGGAATCTATAAGTAAATGACAGCTTAAGGGAAAAGAAAAAAAAATCTAGATAAATAAATTTTCTTATTTCCCAAAATGTCCAGGTGATTTCTCCAAACAGACATCCTTTCAAACACTTTCTAACATTAGCTAACCCAACTAACAGGAGTGCTGCAAAAAACAGAAACAGGAGCTTTGTGAGAAGTTTGATTACTTGTATGGCATCCTGGAGGAGAGGAAGAATGAGATGACCCAAGTCATTACGCGAACCCAAGGGGAGAAACTGGAACATGTCCGTGCCCTGATCAAGAAGTATTCTGATCACTTGGAGAACGTATCAAAGTTGGTTGAGTCGGGAATCCAGTTCATGGATGAGCCAGAAATGGCAGTATTTCTGCAGGTAAGTCTCCTTTTGACACCAGAGGAAGCTGACCAAACAGGTGGGTATTGGAGAAGTAGTTGTCATCATATTTTTGTTACTTTATATGTAACCTCATATGATCCATTTTACCAACTAAAATATAAGTCCATTATGTGCTTATATTCCATCTGTTTAAACAATTTCATGAGCATATATTTAAGGGCCCTCAACATTGCTTAAATATAAGAGGATTCTGGCATAAAGGAGCAGTTATTTATGGCACTTAAAACTAAGCCACGAGATTTTCAGAGGAAAGAGTTAAGTCTCAAACATTATCTTTGATCAAAAAAATTTAAGTAGGCTTGTCTTTTGTTTGCTTTCACAGAATGCCAAAACCCTGTTACAAAAGTAAGTACTTTTCATTTTATAGAAAAATGCATATTTTTCATTTTTACCCAGGGCTATGGAACTGTAAACTGTGACAGTAAGTGGCAACTTGTCTTTGTTGTAGAATTTCTGAAGCATCAAAGGCATTTCAGATGGAGAAAATAGAGCATGGCTATGAGAACATGAACCACTTCACAGTCAACCTCAATAGAGAAGAAAAAATCATACGTGAAATTGATTTTTACAGAGGTTTGTTATTCTTGTGACCATTTGGCCCAAACTGCAGGTGTATGAAAGCTGCAGAAGAGTTCAGTGAGAGGAAATGTGGATTCAGAATCACTTTCAGAATAGATGGTGACAATTTTATGAGGATTGTAATCTAATGTAAAACTCTATTTCATTATAAAATCAACAGTTTGTCAATAGTTTGTTGACAGTGTTTATTTAGTCTTGCATATCACAGTGCCCATTATAATGTCATTATTGGGTATTTGACTATGGGTAGTCAAATACTTAATAACTGATGGTGATAACAAAATCTCAATTTCAATCCTATAGAAGGTGTTAGCCACAATGATGTAAAATGTCATCAGGTGCCAAGTTAAGGATGAGATAAAAATAAAACATAGAAGACATCAGAGGGCAAGAATAGTAGCGAGTCACAGAATAAGTCACAACCTGGAATAAAAACTTAGTCCATGTGGCCAGATGTACTCTGTGAGTTATAAACACATTCCTACCATGTGGCTCAGAAATCCCACTCCTGGAAATTTATCCTGATGAAATCATTGACAAGAAGAAAATAACCTTGAAGTTGACAAAATCTTTGATGGCTTGATCCATCCTAGCACGTCTAGGTGATGAGACACCTCAGCTGGACCACTACTAATGCCACGAAGGTGGATTACTGTCCATAGATGTAACTTTAAAAGCAAATCTTCAGGATAGATCTTTTTATAAATTTCTTAATATTATCTCTCCTTAATATTGCCTGGGGGAATATTATTAAGGTTAGAAAAAGAGTCATGGCAGCTATTGTGGCAAAAGTCAGCATTTAGAGAAAAAAAGAGGTAAGAAATTAAAATAAGACAAGGGTTTTGTATGTGTTCTCAGATAAGGAAGAGAGCTGCATTTCCATTTGACTTGATGGAGATAAATAAGTGTCAATCCTAGCCCTTCAGGAGGCTGCAGCTGTGACAGAGTGTGATAAAAATGTGAACAGGTTTTGGGCAAAGGTCAGAGGGATGGTGCATGGTAGTGATGAGGACTGTTCATCATAGTGGGGAGGGGAGCAAGGAAGGTGGTGATGATTTGTGCCCCCTTCACAGTTGTCTTGTCTACATTTAACTAGAAGTGCAAAGCTCTAGCATGGCATACTTGGGCCATAGTCAAGTATCTGTTAAAGATGATTTCTCTAGCCTTGGCCATTAATTGTTTTCATGGCTGCACTAGTAATTGTAATGATTTAAAAATACATTACCTTACCAGAAGAGGAAGAGGAAGAAGAAGAAGGAGAAGAAGGAGAGGGAGAAGGAGAAGAAGGAGGCGGAGGAGAAGGAGAGGGAGAGGGAGAAGGAGAGGGACAGGGAGAAGGAGAAGGAGTAAAATTGGAAGAGGTAGAAAATGTTCAAACAGAGCCATCAGGAGAAGATGAAAGTCCGGAGAAAGCCTTGGAACCCTCTCAGCTGGCCTCAGAGCTCCAGGCTGCCCCAGCCACTCTTCCTATTTCCTCTCCAGAGCCACCTCCAGCCCTGCCACCTGCTGCTGATGCCCCAGTGACACAGGTAACCATTCAGGAGTTCTTTCCTCCAGGACTTGCAGGTGTGCTTCTTTGCCCAACTGTCTAAACAATTTATTCCACCCTAAGGAAAAGATAACCATGTGCCAGACATCTGTATGTAGAAGACAAAAGATTTCAGGGCCATCACAATGTTAGGGAGAAAAATCCCTGTAGGTGATTCAACTGATTCATTGTTGTTATAACTGGTTGTCAAGACTTGGTAACATGATTTTCCACCAACATCACCCTCAAATTGGAGTCAATCTCTGTCTGGAAATTGTATGTGTGTGTGACATGTTCATAGAACACCAAAATTGTGAAGATTAGGTCTTCTCCGAATATAGATACAGGGTAAAGAGTGAGGAATACATAATATAGAATGAAAAATAAAAACGATTATACTTTCAGACTTTACATTTTCTGTAGATTATAATGGAAGTGAATAGAGAAGCCATGTTAGTTTATGTCCCTCTTGCTCCCCCTGAAATACAACTACATCTTTCATTCAGTGGGCAAACAAATGAAGCTTAATTTTCTATGTATCTTTCATATGATGAGATTATGTATTGATAGGATTGTTTAAAATTTTTCCTCAGGCAGTTAGCTTTTCCCAGATGCAGTACCTGATTGGCTGATCTTATATTTCCAAGAATTTACAGTCCAGTTTTCAAGACTTTGTGCTGACTGCATGCCACCTTCAGCAGACAGATCCCAACTTGTTGAGTTTGTGAACAGTGCAGACTCATCACAGAAGAGCCCTGTATTTGTACCTGCTTTCAAAGAGAATTGAAATTACCTATAGAAACAAAACCTCAGGAGAACTCAGGAATGAAAGTATATTCTATGCTCTGCCTCTGTAGGAAACCAGGCTAAAATACTATTTTTATAGTCCCTAGAATCTTGAAAATCTAGGTATACCAATTGCATTGAAATTGGTAGAGGGGTGGTAACTAAATGAAAATAAGATCAATGCCCAGTTTTGAGAAAGAGGTTTTTTTTAGGGGCCCACATTTGTGAAAAATTAATTAGAGTCAGCAGTTTGGCCTTTCTCCCATATCTGATATTTTGTAAGTAACTTTCATTTTAGGATTCCATTGTCTACCTGGCCAGGTTATCCTCTGGTGAAAGACAAGCCCACAAAAGAAGAGGGGCACTTGTGAGGCCATGAAGAAGGGCACTGTTATCATTCCTTCCCTTAGCACTTGCCAAGGGTGGAATGAGCTAAAACATGCACTAAATCAGGCACTACACACAGAGCTCACAGTTGTCAAACCCAAAGGGAACTAAAATCGACTGCTTTATTTCTTCTTCTTTTTCTCTTTTTACTTTTGAATGTATCTGTCCTGATTAAGGGGGAGGTTGTATCCACTGGCTCTCAGCAGACCACAGAGTCTGAAACTCCAGTCTCTGCATCAACGGACACTGCGGATCCCTTGTTTTACCCTAGTTGGTATAAAGGCCAAACCCGGAAAGCTACCACCAACCCACCTTCCACCCCAGTGAGCGAAGGTCTGGGGCACATAGGGCCTCCAGGTTCTGAGGATTCGAATGTGCAGAAGGCAGAAGTGGCAGAAGCCGCAGCCAGTGAGAGGGCAGCAGTGAGTGGTAAGGCAACTAGTTCACCTGCAGCTACTTCTCAGGTTAGTGTTGATGCTGTTGTGTCTGAATGCTTCCCTGTGCCGCCCAGGGTCCTGCTAGGATCACAGCAAGAAAGAAGGGCTTCCCAAAGGGGCAGATAAAAGCTGTGGCCTTGGGAAAATCTCAGGAACAACTCAGCCTCAATGCTGACTTATTGTTTATGCCTTATATTGACCTGTTTTTCTAAGCCTTACATAAAACAAAACAAACAAACAAAACACAATTTGACCACTCTGCTCATGAGTGGTGACCTCACACCCGGCTTCCCAGGGGAGGGAGCTGTAGAGGGCCTGGCCCTTCCGCATGCAGTTGAGGGCTGCTTTGTCTGCAGTGACTGGCTGGTGTCCCTGTTCCCCTTTGCAAGGCCACTTATCCTTATCAGCCTTATCTATGTCCTCCTTGGGCTTCCAAAGACTAATGACCTGCTTTTGTGCCCTTCCCAGCAAACCCCAAGGAGCACGTTTGAATTGAGTTCTAAGCCTGCTCTGGAAAATAACCTGTGATTCATGGATTCTGGGAGTGTGCTGGCTACGTCTAGACAAAGATGGTCTTGGCTTGATTAAACCAGTGCTTCCTAAGCATGTAATCCTGGGAACAAAAAAAGCACAGGTTTTCTTCCATCAGATTTTTAAAAGGGACACTGTCTTAATTTATTTTCTCCTTCTTAAAAGGAAAGTTTGAGATCCATGTCTTCTTAACACTGGGTTAGATGTTTGCATGGCTCATAAGAGTCTATAGAAGAAATCTTCTGCAGTTTCTTCACAGGGAAGAATGTTCATGGTTACTCCATACCCGTGAGCATTCTTAAATGATGTGTGGTGTGAGTGTTGCCCAGACAAGGGGCTGCCAAACAAATACTCTGTAGTTCCATGCTCCTGGGTCATCAGGTGATTAGAGACAACATTTCAAAAATCAGAAAATAACTTATCTTGACTGTACTTGTTCAAGTGAACCTCCATTTCGTGAGATTTTTTAAAAAAGGAAATGTTTTTTTGAAAATTAAAAGTAACAGGCTTTGTGCCATATATTTATTTTCACAGATGAAAATGACAAAAATAATTGTTTGTTTTGAGGAAATCTTTTGAGGTGGATTTTGGGTTTAAAAAATGGAGTAGACTTTGATGATTTCTAGAAAGTTGATGGGAATTCTTACATCTTTAGTGGAAGTTGAGTAAGAACTGTTTTCTGAAAAAATCCTGTAAGGGGCACTAAATAGGGCTCTGAACCAAAATGAAAAGGCCACCTAAATGATGCTGGAAAATTTTTTGGGGATAATGTCAGTGAAGCTTTCTTCTTGTTTCTCACAGGAGTTAGCAATCTGCCTAGCACTTTTGGCTTTTCTTATACTTCACTACATCTGGAGTCAGATTCAGTGCTTGATTTTTACTTTAATGGGTAGGAAAAATTTTCTTTTGCCTTGACTAACATCTCATGTAGTTTCCTTGATCATGTTCCTCTTCTGTGGGCTCAGAGATAAATGTCTCCCCAAACTTGAGCCTCAGCCACCTAAAAAGAACAAAGTTTCTAGACAATACTGTGGCCTCAAGCTCCCACAACGCAATCACCTCAAGGCACCTTCCTGAGGAGAATTGCTCGGTTATCTAATCCTGCATGGAGGGGAATCCTGACTCAGAAGTGACTCATGGGCAATTATTCAGTAATCCAGTAACAATGGACCCTCCAGAATGGCCATTAGGGGAGACCAGTTTCAAAAGGTCCATGCTACTGTGAAAATCCAACTGCTCTTAAAATGGAGGGAGGTGCAGCAAAAGATTCTCTACGGTTTCCATAGAATAAGTAGCAGCATTCCATCTGCTTACACCAGAGGAGCCCAGGAGGTGGCCACATAACTCCTGTTGGAGATACCCAGGCAATTCTTGGTCTGGTGGACTGGTGGTCTAGGTGACTTCTCAGTTGTCTCTGAACTGTGAGACTCTACAGTGTCTTTCCTGGGAGAGGAGGGTCCCTGAAAGAAAGGGGGCCTGGGTACAGCAACACCAGGGGGATTGCAGCCAGGTGAAATCTGAATGAGTAAAGAGCTGGAGACCAATGTTCATTTACCAGCCATAAAGAATTAGAACCAAAGAAAATTCATAAAGCCAACAAATAGCATGTTATTTCTGAGACAACTTTCTCAAGTAAGCCTTTTCTTGATTACTGTTACCAGGTTTGCTTAGGGACTGATGTTTTACTCTTTTAATAACTTTTAGAATATTACCAGTTTAATTAATATTTAAAGATTCAAATCCCATGTACTTTTAATAAATGACCCTGCTGGACCTGAGACCCAGCTTCCCGTGCCTGTAGCTCAGAAGCAACTCAGGGTGACTGGTGCTGAAAGGCCTCTGCTATTTCTGGCTCATTGACTTTTCCCTGAGTTGACATTGACTCTTTCTGGAAGCTCCCATCATACAGTTTTTTTGTTTTTGTTTTTGTTTTTGGCCTCATTAGCTGTCTGCTCAGCAAAGGCAGTGGAATCTTCATGGAACCCTATCATGTCTTTACCTGTGTGTGAGTGGGGCCTGCCCCCACTGTCTAGTAGTCAATCACAAACTTGTACCCCTAGAATGTTCTGAATGTCCTTATAGTGTGCTCAGGTGCTTAACTCCTCCTCCTGTTATTATTCATGTTAAAGAGAAGTGGGAGGAAGTACTGGCCATGGACTCAGTGGGGCAAATGGGGAGAGAGAAAACTCCATGCTTTATTGGAATAATGTAATGTGGATCTGAATAATTGTCTGAAGAGTCCAGCTTACTTTCTGAGAGTTCAGGTTTGGGGACTGGTTGCCATATATCCTTGTAATACTTCTCTGAGGCTGCAGGGGGAGAGTCATGCTTCTTGTCTGCCATCCACTGAGCCCATGTCACGTACACTGACATTATTCATGTGCCTGTCTGGTGAGATGACGGTGAGGCAAGTGGGGATGAGGTGCAGTAGGGTGAATTGACATTCAGTTTTGCAAAGAACCTTGCTTGTGTAGTTCTTGGCATTTGAAAAAGGGCCTTTCACATAGAGCAGAAAATCTGTTTATGATGGAGTACCACTCTGATCTGTGGAAATAGATATGGACAGATGAATAGAGATCCCACCATAGCATAAGATTTCCTGGCCTCTGAATTTTTTGCAGGCCTGATTTACCTTCACCACCACAGAACCCAGCTTGCTAAATTAGTATTTGTCCAATGCAAGGTTAGCTTCTTGGAATTCCATACTTCATCATTAGTCTTTCCCTGAACATTTAGACTGTGATACAAAGTTCTCCATGCTTTATTATCAGTCTGACCTCTCTTTACTGGTCCCTTGTCAGGGAATGAGGTTGCTTTAGAAACTCAGAAGCATGTCAGGCTCACTTGCTCATCTGTAAACTCACTTCAGACCTCATCAACAGAACTGCAAATCTTTTAAGAAGACCAGAGTTCTATTTCCAGGTGCTTTCTTCATTGTCATTCATCTGCCCTTGCTTTTTGTGCCTGTTAGTTCATGCAGCACCTACTTTATCTGTACTTTCTCTCTTCACCTAATCACATAGGTAGTTTATGTGTTAGAAGCTGGTCATGGCAAAAGGTAGACATCAACTCTTTCTACCACTAGTAAATGGGGACTCAGCTTTTTTTTTTTAAGATTTTATTCATTAATATTTTTAGAGAGAGGGGAAAAGAGGGAGAAAGAGAGGGAAACATCAATGTGTGGTTGCCTCTCACACACCCCCTACTGGGGACCTGGCCTGCAACCCAGGCATGTGCCCTGACAGGTAGTGGAACTGGTGACCTTTCATTTTGCAGGCCGACACTCAATCCACTGAGCCACACCAGCCAGGGTGGGACTCTGCTTTTTGATAGGTCAGAAGAGCATTGTTGCTTTCCCTACCCTCATTCTCAAAGAAAAAATCTTTTCTCAACAAGATTTGAATTCAGCCCTATATCAAATTGGATCGCATGGAAGGCCCTGGTTCCTATTTGTCCTTCTGCAGGATGCACTTTGAACCCAATCACACTTCATTCCTCCCAGAAAACCTCCTAAAAGAAGTCACAGTTCAAACTATGCAAAGCCTCTCTACATAAACAGGTCTTTAGATCCAAAATTGCCCTCTACGTTTCCACCTTTTCAGGCCACACCTGCTATATGCTCAGTCAATGCAAAGAGAGTTTGGTAGACATAACATTTGACCTGTGTCATGTGTTAATTTTTTAATTCATTTTGAAAAAAAATTCCACCAGTCCTTAGTCAACCTTGGAACACAGGGCAATAATAAAGTGGGGAGAAGGACTCTGTGCGACAGGTCAGCTTCTCTTGGAAAGCAATCTTGGAAAGTGAATCTTATCTCCTGGGGATGCTTGGTCCAGTCCGCTTCCATCTGCTGCCCTTCCTGTACCTATACTACTTACATGTAAATTACACCTGGGTGTTAACACTGGGACTCCCTTCACCCCTGGCCCCACCCCCTTGGGCAATTGGGTATTTTGGGGGTGAATATGAATGGCAATTAGATTTTCTGGAAGTGGAAGCAGATATAAATCCCTCCCTGTTCCCCTTTCTCCCTTCCCTGTGAGATTTAGTGGTCTTGTGTACAAGAATTTGCCCAAATCATTTAATGGGAGCTGTTCAGGGAACAAAGATTTCCAGAAAAATGTCTTCCTATTTGGTGGATTAAATTGGCACCTGCTCTGGCTGATACCTGAGGTGGACTATGGCAGCTGCTTCAAGGTTAGAAAACCACCCCACCATCTTACCTCCTACACACACACACACACACACACACACACACACCCTCCACAAAGAGCCAATTTTATTTTTTACTTTGGAGATAGGGACTTTGACATTAAAATTTTTGTAATTTCTGCTGCTATAAAGAATCATAGCTCATATATTTTACCAGAGCATGAAGTTTTAGTTGTGTAAGACCCTAAAAGCTTTATCATATTATAGCTATTTGTTGTTTTTAAGAATATAATATTCACTTTTCACATTCTAACTTTCAAGCCTGAAAATAGACCGGTAAGTTGGGCAGAAATTCTGCCCAGTCTTGGGGCACTGGAAAGATTAATGAAACTAGAAGAAAGGATTTAGGTCCTGGTCATCTTGCTTTCACACCTGACTCTGAGTGTTTAATTTCTCTGAGCCTCTGTTTTCTCACCAGGAAAATGAAGCAACTACTCAATGAGAAGATTCATCTATTTATGCAACATAATAGAGTAAAAAATCTAGTACTACAGATTTTATAAACTGTTTCAGGATGTTTTCATTAGGAAGATTATGGATTTAAGACTAATGCAAAACATTCTTAGTGACAATGTACCCATAAATTTTCAGTGAAATGGATAGTTCGTTTTGTTTTCTAAAATATATTTCTTTCTTATGTTTTTTAATCCTCACCCAAGGATATTTTTTTCAATGCGTTTAGAGATAAAAAGGGAGAGAAAACATTGATGTGAGAGAGAAACATCAACTGGTTGCCTCTCATATGTGCCTGGATGGACAGGGGATCATGCATACCTGGACTGGGGGAACAGACCCACAATGCCCAGGCCAGGGCGTGAACCCACAATGCATGCATGTGCCCTGACCAGGAACTGAACCTGCAGCCTTTTGGTTAAGGGACCATGCTCCAACCAAGTCACACTGACCACAGCCCAAAATATATGTCTTATCTTGAAGGTCTTATATAAATCCCCATTACCCAAAATCCTCCTAGTCATCCATTTAACTAAATGTTTACCCAGGTGTTACTACCCATTTAGATAGAGTTTTGACAAACTCCCAGAAAATCCATGATGACAACTCTGAAGTCCACTTAAAGATGTTTATGGAGCTCATTGTCCAGTAGAGCAAAGACAGAAGATATACATTAGAGACAGTCGCACAATATTAGATGAATGAAAAGATGAAAGATATGTGATTTTTAAATTTACCTATTTTAAGTGTAAGGTTCAAGAACTTTTTACAAATATGTAGCATTGTATAGCCACTACCACAATTAAGATATAAAATATTACTGTCACTCTAAAAAGTTCCCCCATGTGTCTTTGCAGTTAATCCCCTCCCTGCTTCCTAGTTTATGTTTTGCTTGTCATTATAGTTTTTGCCAGTTCTAGAAGATCATATAAATGGAAAGATGCATTCTGTAGACTTTTGTGACTGGTCTCTTTTGTGACTTAGCATAATGCTTTTGAGATTCATCCATTTTGTGGCATTTATCACTAGCTCATTTCTTTTTATACTTAATAGTATTCCATTGTATGGACATACCACAATTTATCAATTCATCACTTGATGGGTGGTTGTGTTGTTAGCAGTTTTGACTACATTATAAATAAAGCTCCTGTGAACATTCACATATAGATCTTTGTGAATGTGTTTTTTTATTTTGGTTGAGTAAATACTTAGAACTGAAATTGCTGGATTACATGACAAATTCATCATTAACTTCATAAGAAACTGCCAGACTCTTTCATAGTGGCTATTAAATTTTGTGTTTCCACCAGCAGTGTAAGAAAGTTCTAGTTACTCCATACCCTACCCAGAAATTGGTATTGTGTTCACCTTTTACATTTTTGCTGTTCTAATAAATGTGTATGGTATCTTCTTGTAGTTTTAATTTGCATTTTCATGTGCCTCTTAGTCATTTTTATATTTACTTTGATAAAATATCTGTTCCTATATTTTGCTGACTTTTTTGTTGGATTATTTATCACCTTAGAGAGTTATAAATTTTTTTATGTATTTTGAATAAAACTCCCTTATCAGACACATTTTGCAAATATTTTCTCCAAGTATACAGTTTGCCTTTTCATTTTCTTAACAATGTATTTTGAAGAGCAAACATTTTTCAGTTTTAATGAAATCCAATTTGTCATTTTTTTCCTTTATGATTTGTACTTTTTGGGTACTGTTTAAGAAATCTTTGCTTAACTCAAAATCAAAATATTTTCTGCTATGTTTTGTTCTAGATTTATTTTATAGATTTCACTCTTAAATGAGATCTGAGATCATTTTAAGTTAATTTTGTATATGTGAGGTAAGAATATAGGTTTTTCATTTTTGTGTGTTTGTTGGTTTTCCATATATTCATTTGTCCCAGCACTATTTGTTTTAAAAAAATTATACTTCCCTCAGAGAATTATCTTGATGGCTGTGGAAATTCAAATGACTGTATATGTGTGGGTCTACTTCTTGACTCTTTATTTTATAGCATTGATCTGTATATTTGTCCCTCTACCAATATCACACTGTCTTGATTATTATAGCTTTATAAAGGTCTCCAGAATAGGTAATGTAAGTGCTCCACTCTATTGGTTTTATTTGACTTTATGGGGTTTTTTGGTCCACTTACTATTGTATTCATTTTTTCTCTTTATTATTTTCATCCTTATGCTGACTTGGGCTTCATCTTCTCTTCTCTTCCTAGTTTCTTAGGTTTAAAGCAAGGATTATGGATTTAAAATCTTTCCTTTTTCTAATAAAAAACATTTACTGCTATAAATTTCCTACTAGTCACTACTTAGACCATCCCACAAGATTTGCTATGTTATATTTTTATTTAATTCAAAATGTTTTCTAATTTACCATGTTGTTGTTTCTTTGACCTTGGTTATATAGATAAATAGTGTTTAATTTCTAGATATTGGGAGATTTTCTAGATATCTTTCTGTTTAATTTCTGGTTTGATTCTGTTGTGAAGAAAAAAATATTCTTTATATTATTCCAGTCATTTTGAATTTATTAAGATTTGTTTAATGGCCCAAAATATGATCTAACTTGGTGAATGTTTCATGTGCAGCTGAAAATATTATATGTTCTGTTGTTGTTAGGTAGAGTGTTCTACAAATATCAATTAGGTCAGTTGACTTACAGTGTTGTTCAAGTCTGTTAAAATTTTACTGATTTTCAATTTACTTGTTTTATCAGTTGCTGAGAGGAAAATTTTGAGATCTCTGACTATAATTGTGGATTTTTCTATTTACCCTTTAAGTCCTATCAGTTTTGAAATTCTGTTTAGGTGCATTCACATTTGGCATTGTTATATTTTCTTGAAAAGTTTATCCCAAGATGAGTGTTAAAAAAAGATAACTTCTTTTCTATCTTTCTTCTTTTTATGTCTGCCCACTTGAATGGAAATAAAGAGGGTCCTCATTCACATATACTATCTTTTAAGGTAGCTAAGAAAAGATAGGGTGCAGGTGGGAAGGAGCCTGGAAGAGGAAGGTGCTGACATTCCTTATGGCATTCCAAATGGCTGGTCTAAATCCAACAAGGCTGTCCCCGCTTCCTCCTCCAGCCATGCACAAGGCCAAATATAGCAAAGGTTATATTTCCTGATGCTTTTAAGTGACTAGACTGAACTTTACAATCTGGTGATTAGTTGCCAGTGATCTGTGGGGCCCTATTTTTAGTTTTGATGTACACTGCTTTATGAGCTAATATCTCTGTCCATTTTCATCACACACCTATGCCCTAGTTCACTCCTTGTCATGTCTAAACTAGTTTCCACAGGGGTCACCCTGTCATGGGAAAAGGACTTCTAGCACTGGGCTTGTTCTCTTGGTGGAGAAGGTCCAAGGGTCTCAATCTAAGAGGTACAGTTGTCCCTTCTCCTGTCCTGAATGTTTCTATATAGCATATCATGAACTCAGAGACAGAATTTGAGGAACAGTATGGATCATCCACACCTGTGAGTTTTCATTCTAAAATAGCAGAAGAACATGAAGGTCAAGGCCACTGTGGAAAAATATCACCAAAAAACAAACAAACAAACAAATAAACAAAAAACTAGTCCATGGCCATCTTAATTCTCAACTCAGGACATTATAAAGATACTTCCAGATGAAAATGATAAAAATTTAAAAAAAAGAAAGGAAGGAAAAAAGGAAAGAAAAAGACCTGTGGTTTAAATGGTTAAGAAGACAGGCTGGAGCTAGCAAAGATTCTTTTCTCTCTTGTATCCCAGGGTTTATTTCCTAGGCTCTCAAAAATGAATACATGAGTCCTCAGACCTGAGACCTTATCAAATTTCTCATCATCCCCAGATTCAGTCCCCTTGAAAATATTTATATTTTCTTAAACCAGAATGAACAATAGGCCAAAGCAGGCTAGGGGAGCCCTGAGTCTCCACAAGTTGTCACACACAAAAAAGATAAAATCATTTTCATGCAAATAACATTTGACACCACATCAGTCACTCTGATTTGAAAGGCAAATACCAACTCCAGCTGCCATCAGAGACTGAGAGGTGAGAGTACCAAAAGCTAGAGGCTAGAAGGCTTCTTTTTCTTTTCTTTTCTTTTTTTCTTTTCTTTTCCTTTCTATTTTTTCCTTTTCTTTTTTCTCTTCTCTTTTCTTTTCCTTTCTTTCTTTATTTTTTAAATCCTCACCTGAATATATGTTTATTGATTTTAGAGAGAGGAAAGGAGAGAGAAAAAACATCAACTTGTTGCTTCTGATACAGGTCCCAACTGGGGATCAAACCCACAACCTACCTATGTGCCCTAACCTGGAATCCAACCAGCAACATTTTGGTGTAGGGAATGATGCTCCAGCCAACCCAACTGGCCAGGATGGAAGCCTTCTTTTCTGAGCAAGATTAATTTCATAAGATATTACAAGACATTTTAAAAAATAAAGTAGGAGACCAAAAACATGATTTCCCACAAGGGTGATGATCAAGGGTGACTATAGGTCCTGTGGTTATTGAAATGACCTACTTAATTTTCCAAAAGAAACTGAAATGAATGAAACTGTATCTATATTCTCTAAATTTGATTGAGGGATTCAGGGTGTTGAATTATTTTCTAACAGAAATTCCTACTGAGAGCGATTGCTGTATTTTACAAATTAGGAGATTCAATCTTACAAATCACTGATATGCCTCATGTCCTGACTATGCTGGAATTTCAACTTAGTAAAAATAGAGAGAAAACTGATCAGTGGTTAGGACTAGCTTGCATTTACTGATTAACATTATCCAGACTTAATAATCCTAAAAATTATAAGAGGGTATAATAATGAAATGCAGTCATTTTTACATAGAAAAATTATAGAGCAGGGTGAATTTTTTCTTAAACAAGTAAACATATGTTAGTGAGGTCATTAAGTTAACATTATTAATGCTTTTTCATTTGTATCCTACAACTGAAAATTTCCTTTTCTGGGGTCCCCCCCAACCCCCCACTGGGAGTGACATCCTAATAATTGTCAGTTTTAGGGCTTTTCTAGAAGGGAAAAAAATCTGTACAAAAACTGTAGACTGTATTTCTCAGGATTAAATAGCATTCTTAGTAAATGTCACTTTAATAGGGAGCTAAACGGATATATCCACTTTAAGGAAGAAAATATAATGTAAATTGTGTGTGAGCAATGTAATGAATTCATTTCCTTGGCAACCTGTGCCCACAGCTCTATAATTCCATGAAAACAGTAGCTCTGGCACCAGGGAGAGCTCTCTGGGGAAGTTATGACATAGCTAGTTGAGTTTTGCTTCCTGTGTTTTCAAATTGCTTATTATTCTCATTTAACCTAAGACCTATGACAGTGCTGTATACCTTGGACTTTTTTCTCTTTATGTATCTCAATGATTTCCATGAAATGTCTTTGTCCCCACTACAGCCCACAAAGCGAAGAATTAATCTGCCTTCATGTTAATGCATGTAAAAAGCCAATTCCAGATAGCAATGGCTGTAACTAATGTGTGTACATTGCTTTATCATTTACACAGTCTTTCATACAGATTCTGTCACGTAAACCTTCCAACACCCCTATACAAAAGGAATTGTTAAACTTCCCCATTTCATACTGAGGGATTTTAGAAGATGAGTGACTTGACTTGCTCAAGATCACAGAGTAGTTGGAGCTTGGTGCCCAGTAATCCCTTGTCTTTCCCTATGGAGTGTGTGTGTGCAGTAAATGAAGGCCAAGCCTCTGGAGCTCAGGTGACAGAGCAAAGATAGTGTGACCAAGGGTTCCCTTGCTTTGACCCACTATTCATGACACAATAGCACAGCTTCCATGGGGCAGAGAGGTCATTTCTGGCCTCCACTGCTTGCAGGGATGTGGCTGTCCATTGCAAATGAGAGCATTTGTATGCTGTAGTTGCACCCCATGCTGCTGACCAACCTTCCTCTCTGTCTGACTTCCAGGGGAGGAATTGGCCATTCCCTGAGTCTCATCTGCTCAACAGCAGCAGCTGCCACTTTTCTTTTTGGGTTTGTGGTCGCTATTAACAATTCTCAGCCCTTTATCCTTAGAATTACTTGGAGCAAGTTCTTCAGCCTTTTTGAGTTTTTCCTTCTGCAAATTAGGCATAATAGTACTATCACCCTCCCATAGCTCTTGAGAACCTGTCTGGCAAGGCAAGGAAGCCCTTGACTATGAGGAATTAATGATATAAGTAGCAGTTCTTTCTAATTCAGTTCTCCTGTCAGAAACAGTGAGGACACACAACCATTCTACACAGGACACACAGTCGTCAGGTTCATATCTGAGAAATCAGCTGGTTTTAAATTTTTGTTTCCCTACCTGACCCCATCAATTCCTGTTTGGTTTGTTTGAAACAAACAGAATACATCGTACATCTTCCCCTAGGTTAAGAAAAAGGGAGCGAGTTTAAATTCTTCTTGTTCTATAGGCCAGAGGATATTGCTCATTTCAGGTTGTCCCTTAGCAAGAAGGAAGCAGCTAATGGCAACAAAGCCCCCAAATCAACTCCCTTCACCCATCCCATCAGTCACTCAGTGTGTATAGCTGTAAATCCTCTGAAGGAAAAACATATGCGTTTTTATCAAGTGTTTTCCTTCCAGAGCTCCTTTGGGGGAGGGTATACCTATTTTTTCTTTAGTTTTCATGGAGAGCATGCTATATTTTCATGGTTCTGTGCTTTGTTCCTAACATATCTTGCTTGTTCTGCCACCAAACAGAAATGTCTACATTCCTGTTAAAGACATGCCCACAGTTGCAGACCTGCCCAACAAAGTTTTCAGGGCTTAGACCCTTACCTGTGAGCCACAGACCACCTCACTTACTTGTCCATCACCATGACTGACCCAGGCTCTTGGCTGTACTCTCTTTTCCAGCCTGGAATCCATAATCCTTAAGCTGTCCAATGATCTGAGGTTCAGGAATGCTAAGTAGGGGAGCAGGCCAATGCTTGGGTCTAGTCTTTCTGAATGAACATTCTAAACATGACCTCAGCCTTCCTACTCACACCTGTTTCCAGCATCTGGCTTTGATTCTCTGACCCAGCCTAGCAGGTGCAGGGTAGACACACAGTGATTGCCCATTCAGCAGTCTCAAGTCTAGCCTTACCCCTCCTGTCCACATTCCTTTAAGACAAATTTATTTCATTATAGACAAGCAAGGGTTCTTCTGAATTGGCCTAGAAAGACTGGTATTTAATATGCAGTGGATCTGGTTACCAAAAGCTTGCATTTGTGATTGACATTCACAGCAGCAGAGAAGAGACAGAGGCCCAAGTGTGGGGGCACGCACACAAATTTCCTCACTGCATAAATGGCCTGGCAGAGTGACTAACGTCCACAACAGTCATCCCTCAGGATAAGACATGGACATTTCTAGGCAAAAAGTTATCTTGCAGGAATGTACATCAAGCCGTTGTCATCCAGTAATATATTACTTTTAATTCAGTTTATCAGATCAGTGACTATCACTTGGATAAGCCTGTGGGAAGGGGATGCAAGACAGATAAGTTTTGAGGGATCAGGATCATGAGTGATGTAGAGGATGACCATTTGCAAAAGGGCTGAGGCTGGCACCTCTTGGAGCCCTAGAAAGCTTATTGGCAGTCTGTGGGCACTGGTTACTGATCAAAACAACCTGGCAGAGCTCACTCTTACTTTTGGTTAGCTAAAATAATAGTAATTATTATTATAATTAATAGTTATATCCTAAATGTGGCTACCCAGACTTGTCGCAGAATGAATATTAGGAAAGCATCTGTTCAGTTCTGTTCAGTCAGTGTATCATGTGCTGCGAGCTCCATTTAGGTAAAAGGAGCTGCTGGTGTGTCACATCAAGCCAAAGCAAGGGCATGTTCACCAGTCTGTACCCAGTTATATCCCCTATGCTAAGTGCCCAGAGATATATCTGGCCTCAGCTGAACACTGAAGGCAGTTTCACACTTTGATTTTCAAGAATTGCGCCACAAGAAGCATGTTGGCTTTTTAAAAACTTCATCACATTTAGCATAAAAATCAAGCTAAATATTCCACTGAGCATTTTACTCTTTTCTTTGACACCTTCCTACTAAAAGCAAGCCTTCTGTTAAGAGCAACAAGCTGATGTGCCCTTGGAGACTAAGACGGTAACATTAGTGAAGAAGCAGGTCAAGTAAAAGAAAATGTTAATGGAAGCACAAATACAAAATATAGTTTGCTTTCCTTTTAACTCTGCTCTGAGCATAGCAACTGTACAAACACAATGATAAATGGCCATTGAAACCAGCCTTGCATCAGAGAGGCAAAAGGCGGTGGCGGGTCCTGAGCGAAGCAGGAGAGAGAGAGCACACGCAGCGCCAAGTGGCAGTGCTGCTCTGAGCTCCATGCAGGTTCTTTCTCAGCTGCTACATTTCCACTTTATCAAGAAAACCTAAAAATCCAAATTTTAATATAAAATTTCCTAATTCTTTTTTACTATTTTAGTAAAAAAAATAACATAAAATTTGCCCTCATAACAATTTCTAAATTCCAGTTCAATGGTGTTGAGTATATTCACATTGTTGTACAACCAATGTCCAGAACCTTTTCATGCTGCAAAACTGAACCTCTACCTATTAAACAACTCTCCATTGCCCTCTACCCCCAGCCACTGAAAACCAAGTTCTGCTTTCTGTTTCTGTTTTTTGACTCCTTTAGATACCTCATATCAGTGGAATCAAACAGTATTTGTCTTTTTCTGATGGACTTATTTCACTCAGCATAATGTCCTCAAGGTTATCCATGTTGTAGTGTGTGTCAGAATTCTCTTTGTTTTTAAGGCTGAATAATATTCTATTATATGTATATGCCTCATTTTGTTTATCTGTTTGCCCAGTGATGGACACTTGAGCTGCTTCCACCCCTCCATCTCTTAAGTACTGTGAATAGGGCTGCTATGAACATGGGTGTGCAAATATCTGTATAAGCCCCTGCTTTTATCTCTTTTGAGTATATACCCAAAAATGGAATTGCTGGACAATATGGTAATTCTATGTTTAATTTTTGAGGAACCACCATACTATTTTCCACAGCAGCTATAGCATTTTCCATTCCCACCAACAGCAAAAGAGATTCTTTTTTTCCACATCCTTGCCCTTGATTTTAAAATGTTTTTCACTTAAAGAGATTATGGATAATGTCTGCTCTTGGCCCCCTTTCTTTTCTGAAAGATAGCCTATCTGAAAGATAAGATCCACATTGTTTGGAGGAAAATCTAATAACTGAGGACCTGACAGTGTGAAAGTAGCAAACCCAAATTGTTTAATACCAAATTTTGAACCCTGTAGGGCATTAACAGCTAAAACATTTGAAATGGAAGATAGATTTTAAGCTTGAGTACAAAAAAGGACAAAAATATATTGAAATTCCAAAAGCCGTCCCAAATGGTTTGTTAGCAACCAACGGTCTAACCCTCTGTGGAAAATACTTTACCCAAATAGTGCCACCCTTTAAATATCTTACAACAGCTATATAGAACTTTTGCTAGCTTAGAAATTGCCTTCAAGGAAAAGAAGCTACAAAATGGACCTGATGGTCTGTTCCTCTAGGCAGAATTCACTATTCACTCATATAGAATGGTTAGAAAAAAGTACTTTATATGCCAATGATATGCCCACATTACTCGTTTTTGTTTTTTGTTTCTGGATTTGTGAGATTAAGGTAACTACAGTGGGGAGGAGAAGAATTTGATGTGCATAAAGAGGCACAGGATTCTGTCAAGATGATGTTCACTCCATCTCAACTTTAAGGTCATTGAAGTAGCCAACCCATACCAACAGAATCCAATAGCAGCCTTTTTTTAAAAGCCCAATTGTACTTGATGTCAACTATTCCTTCACAGAAAACTGCATGTTTCAGTTTTATTCTACTCTGGCTAGTTGATTTTATCATATTATAGAGCAACATGGCCATGGGAGAAATAATCCCAAAGCCATAAGGACTCAGGATAATTTTACTGAACTTGAAACATTACCCCAAAACATATATTTAGGGTAAAACCTGATAAAGTGCAGGACAAGCACTCATTTTTCACTGTAAAATATTTTGAGCAGCAACAAAACTACATACTTATCAAAGTTCTGCTTTGCCTGCATCAGGTATTGTCCATTCATGTAGCAGCTTCATAAAATCACCTGGGGTGTCTACGTTGAATGCATGTGCCTACCTCATTGCTTTGAAATTATGAATTCTAATCCCATGGGATAATCTAAGTACTCAAAATATGTTAACCTGTCATTGGTAGTTCTCTTAGGAAGGCCTGTGTTGTGGTTGCTTTAAATATAAGGAGTCTGAGTTTATACATCAAACTGCATCTCAACAAGATTCCAAGATTTTTTATAACTGTCCCTCATTTCACCAAGTTATAGTTGAAACAAAATGACATAAATACAGGGTGTGGCAAAAGTAGGTTTATGGATGTGAGTACATAAAACAGTTTATTCTTGTACTATTAAGTATTAATTATTGTATTATCTTTCATAGGAACAAAAGTAAATCTACTTTTGCCCCACCCTATAAATTTCATTTGTGCTATTAGATTGATCAATTACTTCAAAATTACAACTTGTATCTGTTCAGTATCTATAAAAGACAAATATCTTTTATAGAGGTTATCTATACAAAAGATAGATACCTCTTCAAAAACACTGATGTTATTAGATTTTATGACCTAAAGAAAAAAGGTCCTTTCATTCATGATTTGCTCAAAACTAAGCCTGTATTTTTGCAAAAAATTATACTGTATATATTCACATCCTAGTAGAAATTCTTACTTTAGCAGTGGAGATATTATAGTGATTATAATAATGTCCTGTGATATCATATGATGTAGCAATGTCATTTAAAATAGGATTTTATTTATTCTGCAGACTTTT
Source organism: Tonatia bakeri (assembly GCA_004024845.1). Taxonomy (NCBI): domain Eukaryota; kingdom Metazoa; phylum Chordata; class Mammalia; order Chiroptera; family Phyllostomidae; genus Tonatia; species Tonatia bakeri. The sequence goes on along the minus strand of PVIA01001323.1, from coordinate 231,416 downwards.
CTAAATCCAAATTCCTGTTAGTTCCAAGGCAACTTTTATTTCAGTACATAATGTATAAATGGCCTTTTAAAAAATGTAGAATAGCCTAGACTCTTTCCTAAGAACTTCCCACTGCATGCATTATTGTTGCCCCTTTTTGGATCATGAGTGTGAATTACGTTCATGGCTCTTGACCATGGCCAAGATAACCTGAGCTTGCTTTCCATCCCTAATAATAATTATGTTCTGTATAATTATTATGATGATGATCCTTTCTTCTCAGTAGAAAAGTGGCTGGACCAACCCAAAAAGGACTAGCATCTTATTTCTCTGACTCAGACTTTCTTCTGTTGCAGATTGGATTTGAGGACCCTCCCCTCCAGGCACAGGCTGCAGTTTCAGGGAGTGGGAATGGAGGTGATTCTGAGCCAGCTCGCCATGTCTTCTCCTTTTCCTGGTTGAATTCCCTAAAAGAGTGATGTTCATTCCAACTGCTGCCCCTGGGTCTGCCTGGCTGAGATGCACACAGGCAGGAGGGAAACTGGATGAAATTAATAGGATGCAGATGATGAAAGGGACCTCTGAACAAGATTTCTTTTAAAAAGATCTTTAATTCCAGATGACTTCTCTAACACACTAATGGAAAACAGTTGCAGAAAGCATTGGAAAAAAGAAACTTGATCTTGTGTAAATCTTTTATTGTGTGGGAAACATTACAAAGGATGTGTAAGTGTGGTATGTGTGAGTGTGCGTCAGTAACAAGTGGCAAGTGTTGAAAAAAGGGCACTACACTCTCATCTCAGACAGGCACTGGCTTTTGTTATTGTATCATAGTAGCTCTTATTCTCTTTCCTTTTTAACAATGCAGATGGTCAGTGAAATTCAGTATTAATTCAGAAGTGACTGATTTATCAATACGTGGACAAAAGGTAAATCATTGACCAAAGGTATGAAATGTTTCACAAAGGTTTTCTCTTTTCCCTTATATATATTGCTGGATGTATATCTAGAAATGTTCTTTGACTCTGGTGACACTTTCATAGTCCAGAAGGCTGAAGGCCTAGGACATTTCTTGTGACATTTTTCTAATCTTAGTTTTAGATATGCACATATCAGGCACTTTAATTGAAAAAAACCCTTTTCAACAGGAACCGTGTACTTTCTCATGTATCCACTGAGACACAACTGCATGTATTTAAATATATATACACATAATATAATACACATGTATATATATTTAAATCATGTTTTATTTGTCCCACTATAATGCCTCCTTCAGAATACAAGTATAACTTTACTCTGTATGAACTCTTAAATAAATGCTGTTTTTAACAACTTAGTCTTATAATGATTTATTCAGTGTTTCATATTATCTTATTAATCCATTAGTCAAGTGTATTTAGAAGGTCTCAGGGGAAAAAGCACCTTCCACACATCCATATTAATTTTGAAGTATTACACATTCATGAATTTTTAAAGTTATAACTAAACTACCAAAGGTGAATGCATTGTAAAACTGATTCAGTGTGTTATTGATTTTAGAAGTAAATAAAGATAGTTTATATTTCTAAGAATTAAAGTGATTAGGGTTGGCATCGACATAAATGAGGAGGGTATCTGTCGAATTACTAAAGTCAAAATATTCTTCATAATTTTTTTTCCCAAGTGCCATTTTATAGCAACTAAATTTAGTTGTTGTAAGTGGAGAGGCTATCAAGTTCTCCTATTAGAAGTGGGCATTGAAAAATATTTAGAAAAATTATTTTATGAATAATGTGTGAGAATTCCTCATAGAAAAAAACGCAGCATTTTGGCCTTATGGTTTGGAGAAGTGCTCTTTCTCAGCCCTTCCTCTCTTTTCTTTTCTTCCTTCTCCAAACATCTCCAATTAGTTTGCATCTTATAGTTAATCAGGGTTAAATGTCATTTCCATTATGAATTGATCTTAGAGCCAAAAGCAACTTCCCAAATTATTTAACTCAATCTCAGAGGAGTAATATGAGGTACAGAGACGAGCCCCAAAAGATCACAGGACTTAATATTTGTATTTGTGGTAGAAAAAAAAATGCCAGGCGTTTTGTTTTTTCTTGTGTTAAAGTCAGCTTGGAGGAAGCCAGGAGCTGAGAGTATTTTTTGCTACAGGCATTGAAGAGAAGAAATAAAGTCATGATTACATTTGCAACATTTATTAAAAATATAACTATTGAACATTCTCTTACACAACCAAATTGACCAAGGATTATAAAGACGTTTTATTACTGAAACATTTACAAGGAGAAGTTGATTCAAAGAGCTTACAAGTTTTCTCTCACCCACCCAAGAGAACGACGTTCTCTTTGGCTTAGACTTGAACAAAATCAGCTGGGTGACTTCTGTCTGCTTCTTCAAAATGTTTCCTCCTGGGTCTATACTCTTTTAAACACCATTAAAGACATTTGCAAATGGAAACTAAAAGTAGACAATACAAATACCATTTTGTTGCTGTTACTGCACATGAATACACTTTGTGCATGCTAATTAAGGAGTAGAGGCGCTCTTGCTGTACATCCTCTACGTTTCAAGCTATATAAAAATAAACAAATGATATCAGACCAACGCTATGGTACAGAATGCTGTATATTTTTATTTTTGTGCTAAATGCAGAATCTTTTAGGGCAACAGGCAAACGCACCGTTTCATTTCCCAACAATCTCCATTAGTTTCCTGTTGCTGTGAGCTTGCTGCGCTAACTGTTCGGCCCTGGCCAGTTCCAAGACTTCTCGGAGGAGGTGGAAGGTGAGATCCAGCGAGATGGGAGCTTCCTCGGATCGCCTCTCCTTTTCCGGTGCCTCCAGGCGACCGTGGAGGATGCTCTCAGTGCCACGCCCCGCGGGGCCCGAAAGCCTGTCGAGCGGGCGCCGGTGCTGCTGCTGCTGCTGCTGCTGCTGCTGCTGCAACACTCGAAGAAAGTTGTCAGCTACCTCGTCCTGCGAGGGGCGCCTGCCGCTACCGCCCGCGACGGGCGTGGAGGCAGACCTGTGGGGAGCGGCGGAGCTCTTAGTGGGGTTGCCCTGGCGGAGAAAGTATTCCTCCCGCATTCGGAGCTGGACCGGCCGAGACTGCGGCTGCTGGGGCTGCTGGGGCTGCTGGGGCTGGAAGAAATCCGTGGGTTGGGGGAGCTGCCGGGAGCTTGGGCCAGGCCCGCGGATGAGGAGGGCCCTGCATGGTGTGCAGGGGAGGAGTGCCAGGAGCAGGACACCCACAGACACGAGCAGCGACAGTCTCATGTTAGGGGCGCTAGCTGTGACACAGATGTGGGCAGAGGGCGGAATAAGAGAAGGAAAGAGAGAAAGAGTTGGTCAGAGTTTAGCTTAGCAGGCGATGCGCTTAGGGGAGGGGCAGGGGGTCTTCCTATAGGGCATCAGTGACAAGCTCGGGGCTGGGGCGGGCGCTGTCCTTGGTGTTGAACTCCTCGAACCGCGACTTCCAGAGTGGGTGTGAAAAGGGAACTGGAAAAGGCATGCCTGCGGGGCTCAGAGCCAAAGCTCAGCCCCTCGCCCAGCTGGAGAGACCCTTCTTCTTCTAGAGCCCTCAAGTCCCCTTTCTATCCCTGGGTCCCCTTTCTAACGGCCCCAGAAACTGATTTCTCGAGCTCTAGAGACGATCTACAAATTTAAGATCTCGGCTGCTCTAAGCCCCGACCCCTTTCCGGATGTTCCAGCGTTTTCCTCCAAATTGAGAACTTCTGCTTTCTCCTCCTCCTTATCTACCCCTGCCCCAGCGTCCTCCTTTCGGGGATCAGGATCGATGGGGTGCTCGCCTACACAGCCAGCGAGGAGTAACTGGAAGTTCGGGTAACGATGAGTAGCCGTCTAAGTTCGCTTTTGCCACATCCCAGCTACTATGGGGATCCTGAGGCACCGTCAGCACGCGCGCGCGCGCACACACACACACACACACACACACACACACACACACACACGCCCGCCGGCCCGCACAGGGACAGCGGCCGGGGCGCCGCGGCTCCCCGGCTCCGCGGCGCGCCGGAGGCAGCCTAGGCTGTGTGAAGTTGAAGGCGCATTTCCGTCTAAGCGCTCCCTACCTTCTGAGGCGCTGCTGCAGAGGAATGTCTCCGCGGCTTTCAAGGGGGCTTTCTTTCCTTCTCCTTTCTGTTTCCACTCTGTTTTTCTGTCCCTCTTCTCTTTCTCTTCAGCTTCTCAACGGACTTGGGCTCTGAGTTTCTCCACACCAGAGCCTGGAGTGCGCTTTTATAGCGTCGACCCTCTTCGGAAATCACGCATTTGCCTAATAAGCTGACGTTCTCTTGACAGCTCGATTGCGTGCTGCCTCTGCTCCTGCATAAATCATAAGGCCCTGCCAGGGAACCAGGGGCAGAATTTTTGCTACTTCAACACTGAATCTCACATCCAATTATGTCAACAGATACTTATCGCCTTGGTGACGTCAAACAGCCCTAAAATGGAAGGACCTCTTTCGACTTGTCCATTGAAAAAAATTCTTGAATGAGATTTCCCAAGTGTGAAAACATATTGACCTCTTACTATGAAAAGCCATTCTGAGGATCAGAGAAAGAGACAGCCAATGGAAGGGGATAGGAAGGGAAAGTTTAAGGGGAGGGAGGTCTATCAATGCACAGCCCTGCAGGGAAAGCAACCAGTTACAGGAGCAGCTCTGGATCCTCTTCCCTTGCCCTCCTAACTTCTCTGACCCAAGTTGTCTTGGGCAATTCCTCAGTATCTGAAAATATCCCTTTGCTACGAGACAAAGTGTCCCATCACTTTCCTGCCTGGATAAGAAGGAAGAATTAGGAGCTAGACTGCAGGGACACTCAGTTTTTAAGCCTCTAATTGCTTATTCTTCCCAAGAACAGATAACAGAATTATGACCCTGCAGAGCCAAGACGAATAGGCATCTTAAAAGGCAGCTCAGGTTTTTAAAATAATGGCAAGAGCTACTCCTATGATGAAGGGGCACAAACCAGGTTCAGTCTGGGGTGCAGCAAAGATCTTAAGTTCTTCCAGGACCTTATTGCTCCTTCTTTGTCTCTTCTATCAGAACCTGAAAGTAACTGTGGACTTTTCTATTCCCAAATTAGAGAAAGGACTAGTGAGAGGTATATGAGTTAAACAATCTTTATTTAGTTTACTAAGCACAAACCCAACAAGAAAAGCATCTGTTAATTTCCTATTCCATCTTGGAAAAGGCTTAACCTGCTTTATAATGGAGCATGCTTACATTAATGGATTAAACCTGTTAAAAGGTAAACTACTCATTCATTGTATTTCCAAATACTATTAACATCAACAATAGTGTCCATATCAGGGGCACCTGGGTTTTAAAAAATTATTATTAATTATTTATTTTTACAAATTCAAATGTGCTCCATGGGAGGTCGATAAATAAATAAATGCTCTCTGGCACCACCACAGAATGGAATGCGTATCAAATGCACACTCACATTTTGAATTAAATTGATACTACCATATAGGTGGGAGGCAGTTACCTCTAATTCTGCAATTCAAAATGCAATGTCAGACTCTGGTATCTACAGTTCGGCTTCTAGATAACAAGCAGAGTTGTTTATCAGAAATTTTCTCATTCCTCATTGCTGGCACCTCTGCTGCTTTCCTTGTTGCTAATGACAAATGATACAATGCATATTCCAATTCCACTTTGTGCTCTGTACCAATCTACAACTGCTCTTAGAAATAAAAGGAAGGTAAAAAGAGAAATTCTGGCAGTTTCCAGAGAAGTCAGCCCATACTTGGATCATTGTGCTATAGAACGTCCTTTTGACATGAGAGAACAGAGAAAGAAATGCGTCTCTAGGGAAAGATGTGAGTTGTTAATAGAAGATCCTGATTATGGAAAATGATTGAGATTTTAGAGGAAAGCTGTGTTTTATATTGTCAGGGAGCCTACAGAACCTTAATTTTTGTTTTTGTGGGCTTTTATCCCTTTTAAGTTGGAATGAATGTCAACTTTTTTGCTTACTTTCCTTTACAAACCCTTCTCTGTTCCCATTGGCAGATACCAGCTTGGATGTCACCAGCTTGGGTGGAAGTAAATTTGGAAGGCAAAGTTCAGGTAAATGGATGCAGAAGAAGAACAAAGAAAAGAGTAAATCCAGCACATTAGCTAGGGAGGCCTGGGAGGTCCCTCCAGAGAAGACACGTTTTGGGCCTATCTTATTGGAGCATATGGAGGATGTTGTTTTAGCAGAGCTCCCTCATCATTGTTGAATCCTTGCTGTGAGATTTTCCTAGAGTAGGTAGTTCAGGTCAGAGGGGCTCTGACTAAGAATGAGGAACAAAAGGCCTATATCCCTGAAGAACAAGGACTGGGCAGAGTGGTCCCTCCCTACTGATAATTTATCCCAAACTTAGATCTCATCAAATCACTGAATGTTCACCTTAGAAATGGCTTGAAGAGATCATTTGGTTTAAATGAGAACCAGAGAGGTTAATGACTTACCTGAAGTCACTCAAGTAGTTATGGGAGGTTCTTTTGACTACCAGCTACATTATTTTTATAATATAACAATACCCTTTGAACTTCCTTTTCCAGCAAAGACACATGAACAAACTTAAGTGAGAAGACAAATTTAGGTAAAATGTTATATTCATACACTAATCCTGAGGTACCTTTTCTTAGCCTTTCCTTATATTGATAAATTTTATCACATATATATCTCCCTAGCCATGAGAACGTAGAGATTCTCTGTGCATGCTGATGCCTGGGAACCAAATTTTAAGTTTCTGTGTGCACAAACTGCAATTTACCTTTAAGCTGAATCTTATAATTATAACAGGAAGTTTTTAAATGCATTGTCAACTTAAGATGCATTAATTTCGATAAAGTATAGAGTGATGTAGTTCTCAAAATAATGATACAAATGTATGATTGGAAAAATAACATGATGCAGAGGACTTACGTGTGCAGTAAACTAAATACCTAAGTCTGTAAAAATCACCACTGACAGATTCTATCTCACATGAAGGAATAACTTTTTGAAAGGAGTCATTAGAGAATCAATTTAAATAAAACATAATATATGGTACAGTTAAAGTTAAAAAGACATGGCACAGCAGTCCATTGAATAAAGAAATATCAGAAGCAATAGGTAATTGCTGGGCTTATTCCTGTCATCTTCATATCCTTGCCCTTTTGAGGAGTATCCCAATGCATGCTTCTACTGGCAAAGTTCATGGCAAACAAAGACAGTCTCCAAGTCTGCTAACTGAAACATTTGTTGAAAGAAATCTATCATCTCCAATGACAGCCTTTAAAAATGCTTAGGGTGGACAGGTGGTTTGGTAACTGCTTGTAACTGTTCTTTAGATGGATTAATAACTAACTGCCTCCACATCCATAGGAAGGGCTACAGAAAGGATCTCAAACAGCATAAATATCTGTTTCTCAGGTAACGTAACTTCTAATCTCTTCTGATTATCAAAGCTATTCATCTTCCTTATAAAAACCTGGAACACTAAGGAAGGTATAAAGAAGAATATAAAATTCCTCATATTCTAGAATCTAAAGACAATCTCAGTTAATATTTTGTTGTTTCCCTTGAGAAATTTTCCTGAGTTTATACATTTTACCTAATTGAGGTAAGGCTGTGTTCCTAATTGTGAATCTCTTACTTAAAAACAAAAACAAACAAACAAACAAACAAAATCCTCTCTTAGTTAAGAGAAAGCTAATTGGTTGAAGAAATCTTTTCTAGATTCCTAGGTTAGGCTTAGGACCTGTGTTTTTTGTTCATCTAACACCATGAATGTCCTCCATCACAAAGCTCACATTTTAAAATCATTACTGGTACAACATGCATCTTCCTTGCTGAACTATAAATTGTGTAATAGAGATTTGAGTGTATTTATGAACTTCCATATTCATTACTCCAGCCCCTAGTAAGTACTAAAACATAGTAGATACCCAACAAGCCTTGAATAGGTAAACTATAGAAAATTTATTGAACAAATAAAGTATAAAACAACCATTCATAAGACTATTCATCCATAAATAACTAGATATTTTGTAACTAAAATTTTATAACCTACTTTTTTCACTTAAAATTATATTTTAAACATTTTCCTATATCTAAATGACATCTATTTTATTGACAGCATGGTATTCCATCAAAATGTATCACAATTTCTATTTATTCCTCATTGTTGATCACCATTCTAATAAGCTGCTTTTTAATTTTTCTTCAGTATCTTACCCTTATACCTTTAAATCATATTCCCACATAATCTCTTCCTGATCCTTCAAATATGAACATTATCTTTTTACTCCCCAGACTGTAAAATATAGAACATTACTATCCCTTCAGATTTTTATTTTTACATACTTCCCTGCACCTTGAGTGCCCAAGCTCTGTCATCTGTACTTTTACTTCTAGAATGCCAGTGTTACTATTTTTATAACCATAGTTAAGTCTACTTTAACTGTAGATTGACATAAATTTAAAGTTTGATATAATTATTAATTATTGACTACATAAAAACTGCTGTAGAACAAAGTCATAGCTCTGATTAGATTTCCTTCCTTGTTTTTGTCTTACAATTATCCACTTTCTTTTCTATATTCATAGTTTGGTTTTTCCTAGAATTGTTTTAATTATGTTCCCAATCTTTTTCAGATTTTCAATCACAACAAGTAATTTATCAAGTCCTCCTGCTCTTTTTAAGACTCCTCTCCTTGAACACTCACACCTGCTGCTTTCAGACTGGACACTTTCTATTTTAAAATTATTATTTGTGTTTTCTATTAAAGGGTCAGCCTCAAAATTAAAATAGCAAGTTATTTTACCAGAAAAAATGAGTGTATTCAGGAGGCTGGTCATGTACTCCATCTTTCTGGGACCTCTCTGTTTCTCTGAATTAAAATCACTTTATGATTTATTTACTCTAGACATGTACATTTACTTTACTAGATCACATCCGCAGATAACTTTCTGAAAAAAAAGGATGTATGGTAGGTAAATTTTCTGAGTTCTTGCATTTCTGAAAATGGTTTTATTTTATCCAAATCCTTAAGTGATATTTTAACAAGGTATACAATTTCAGGTCGAACACAGGTTTTTCCCAGAACTTGGAAAATATTGTTCCCTTGTGTCTTATCATACAGTGCTGCTGATAAGAAATTCAACATCATCTGATTCTCATTTCTTCACAGAACCTTTTTTTTTTAATTCTTTCTTGAAGATTTTACTATCTTTGTTGTTGATGTTCTGAAATTTTACAGTGGTGTTTGGGTGTTTTTTCATTTATCCGTTTTAACTTGGCGACTCTTGCTCTCTTCAAGCATGGGAAAATCTCATGCATTATTTCTATAATAATTGCCTCCATTTTCTTTCTTCTTTCTGGGACTTCTGTTATAAGACGTTCACCTTCTGTTGGCCCTCTGTGTTATGTCCTTTACTCCTAAAACACTTGGGTTCTACTTTCTGGGAATGCTTTTAAATATCCTCTAGCTGTTTTATGGGGGGGGTTATTTTATTTTTTTATTGTTTATACTTGTCCCCATTTTTCCCCCATTATTCTCCCCTGCCCTACTCACATCCCACCTACCACATTCAATCCTCGCTCCACCCTTTGTCTTTGTCCATGGGTGCTTTATACATGTTCCTTGATGAGACCCTTCCCTTATTTTTTTCCATTCCCCCTTCCCCCTCCCCTCTGGTCACTGTCACTTTGTTCTTTATTTCCATGTCTCTGGTTCTATTTTGCTCACTTATTTGTTTTGTTGATTAGATTCCACTTACAGGTGAGATCATATAGTATTTTTTTTCACTTACTGGCTTATTTCACTTAGCATAATTCTCTCCAGTTCCATCCATGACATCTCGAAGGGTAGGAGTTCCTTCTTTCTGCTGTGTAGTACTCCATTGTGCAAATGTACCATAGTTTTTTGATCCACTCACTTACTGATGGGCACTTAGGCTGTTTCCAGGACTTGGCTATTATAAATAATGCTGCTATGAATATTGGGGTGCATAGGTTCTTTTAAATTGGTGTTTCAGGATTCTTCAGGTATAATCCCAGCAGTGGAATTACTGGGTCAAAAGCAGTTCCATTATTACTTTTTTTGAGGAAATTCCATATTGTTTCCCACAGTGGTTGCACCAGTCTGCATTCCTACCAATAGTGTATTAGGGTTCTCTTTTATCCATATCCTCTCCAACACGTTGTTTGTTAATTTGTTTATGATGGCCATTCTGACTGGTGTGAAGTGGTATTTCACTGTGGTTTTAATCTGCATCTCTCTGATGTCTAGTGATGCTGAGCATCCTTTCACACGTCTCTGGGCCATCTGTATGTCCTCCTTGGAGAAGTGTCTTTTCAGGTCCTTTGCTCATATTTTAACTGGGTTGTTTGTCTTTCTAGTGTGGAGTTGTGTGAGGTCTTTATATATTTTGGAGATCAAACCCTTGTCTGCGATATCAGTGGCAAATGATTTCCCATATGGTTGGCTCCCTTTTCATTTTGCTGATGTTTTCTTTAGTTGTGCAGAAGTTTTTTTAATTCAATGTAGTCCCATTTGTTTTTTTCCTTATATCTCTTGCTCTAAGGGACATATCAGTGAAAATATAGCTGCATGGACTATCTGAAAATTTCCTGCCTATGTTTTCCTCTACGGCTTTTATGGTGTCATGACTTATATTTAAATCTTTTATCCATCTTGAGTTTATTTTTGTGTATGATATTAGTTTGTGGTCATTTCATTTTTTGCATATAGCTGTCCAGATCTCACCACACCATTTGTTTAAGAGGCTATTTTTACTCAATTTTATGCTCTTATCCCCTGTGGAATATGTGGAATATTAGTTGACCATAGAGACATGTTTATTTCTGGGCTCTCTATTCTGTTTCATTGATCTATGTGTCTGTTCTTATGCCAGTACCAGATTGTTTTGATTACAGTGGCCTTGTAATATAGTTTGATATCAGGTATTGGGATCCTTCCTACTTTGTTCTTCTTTCTCAAAATTGCTGTGGCTCTTTGGGCTTGTTCATGGTTCCATATTAATTTTTGAAATGCTTGTTCTATGTCTGTGAAATGTGTCATTGGCATGTTAATAGAGATTGCATTGAACCTATAAATTACTTTGGGTACTATGGACATTTTGATGATGTTAACTCTCCCAGTCTATGAACACAGTATATGCTCTCATTAATTTGTGTCTTCCTTAATTTCTTTCTTCAGTGTTGTGTAGTTTTCTGAATAAAAGTCTTTTACCTCCTTGGTTAGGTTTATTCCTAGGTACTTTATTTTTCTTGTTGCTATAGCAAATGGGATTTTTTCCCCCCTAATTTCTGTTTCTGATATTTAACTGTTGGTATACAAAAATGCCTTCAATTTCTGAATATTGACTTTGTATCCTGCTGCTTTGCCAAATGCACTTATTAGGTCAAGTAGTTTTTTGGTGGACTCCATAGCGTTTTCTATGTATGCTATTATGTCATCTGCAGGCAAGTTTTACTTCCTCCTTTCTGATTTGGATGCCTTTTATTTTTTTGTTGTTGTCTGATTGCTGTGGCTAGAACTTCTAATACTATGTTGAAAAGAAATGGTGAAAGTGGACGGCCTTGTCTTGTTCCTGATCTTAGTGGGAAAGCTTTTAGTTTTTGCCCATTGAGTATGATGTTGGCTGTAGGTCTCTCATATATGGCTTTTATTATGTTGAGGTATGCTCCCTCTACTCCCACTTTGCTGAGCATATGTTTTTTCATAAATGGGTTCTGTACCTTATCTAATGCTTTTTCTGCATCTATTGATATGATCATGTGATTTTCCCTTTTCCTTTTGCTTATGTGATTTATTACATTTTTTGGTTTGTGAATATTGTACCATCCTTGCATCCCTGGATGAATCCCACTTGATCATGGTCTATGGTCTTTTTAATGTGTTGCTGGATGTGATTTGCCAAAATTTTGTTGAGGATTTTAGTGTCTATGTTCATTATCAATATTGGCCTGTAGTTTTGTTTCTTTGTTGTGTCTTTATCTGGTTTTGGGATGAGGATGATGCTGATCTCATCAAATTTTGGCAGTATTCCTTCTTCTTGGATTTTTTGGAATAGTTTGAGAAGAATAGGAATTATCTCTTCCTTAAATATTTTTGTAAAATTCTCCTGTGAAACCATCCAGTCCAGAGCTTTTGTGTGTTGGGAGTTTTTTGATTACTGTCTCTCTAGCTCTTCAACTGGTTTTATTTTACAACCTTATATTCAACGTCCAGACTTTTTATTCTTTCTCCATTCTTTGTTCTTATCCCCCATTTTTGTTTTGTAGTATAACATTTCCTCAAATTTCCTTAAGAATCTTAACAAGAAAGTTTCTAGACTTTCTTTCTTTGAATTATCTATTCTATTGATAATCATTTAAAATATTTGTTCATCTTGGTTTCTCTATTTTATGTTGGCAACTATCCTTAAGTTCCTTAAGGTAATTATATATATGAATAATTATACTCTCATATTTACAAATTAGGCAATATAAAGCTGATTGGTAACTCTTTGTGAAGGACAAGGATCTTGCCCCACCAGCCTTCCTTTTAGGCTTATTAGATGGTGAAACAGTCACTACGTTTGAAGATACCATAAATGACACATTACAGAGACATTTTCTCTGGAGCTGTTCATTTTCAGTTAAGGAAAATATATGTATTAGTTTCTTAGAGCTACCATAACAAAATGCCACAGACTGGGTGATTTAAATGACAAAAATTTATTTCCTCACACTTCTGGAGGCTTAATGTCCAAACAAAATCAAAGTGTAAGTAAGATTGATTACTTCTGAGGCCTCTCTTTTTGGTTTGCAGATGGCAGTCTTCTTCCTGTGTCTTCACATGGTCTTCCCTCTGTGCCTGTCTGTGTCTTAATCTCCTCTTCTTATCATGATACCAGTCATATTGGATTAGGGCCCACCCATACAACCTCATTTTACCTGAATTACCTATTGAAAGACCCTATTTTTAATTGATTTTTTAGAGATTTTATTTATTTATTTTTAGAGAAGGGAAGGGAGGGAGAAAGAAAGGGAGAGAAACATCAATGTGTGGTTATCTCTTGTGCGCCCCTACTGAGGGCCTGGCCTGCAAGCCAGACATGTGCCCTAACTGGGAATCGAACCAGTGACCCTTTGGTCCGCAGGCTGGCACACAAGCCAGGGCAAGACCCCATTTTTTAAATACAGTAACTTTCTGAGGTACTAGGGCTTACGACTTTAATGTATAAATGTTAGGGGGACATAAGCCAATAGCAACGTGTTTTGCAAATGTTTATTTATTTATTTGCTTTTTGCTTAACAGGTAGACATTTAAGTGCTTGACATTCTATAAATGAGAAAGGTTGGTAGAGGGGTTGACTGTCCTTATAAGGGGACTTTCAAGTATCCTCACTATTTTTGACACACCTTCTTATGCCTGCCTTTGATAATACTTGGAGTTTCCAAGCCTAGCACCCTTCCTGAGCTCCTTCTGATGTTGGAGGGGTGAGTCCCTACAGGGCAGTTGAGCCCTGAGTCAAGAGGGTTCTTGGCTTCATGCATGGAAGAATTCAAATGTAAGCCAGCATATAGTTTAAAATGGAACAAGTTTATTGAGAAGAGAGAATAAGCAAGAAAAGCCACACCACACACATAGTGGCAGATTCTCCTCACAAGAAAAGGAAGAGAGACCCCAACCATGTCTAGAGGTTGAGCATTTATCTGTTTGTAGTTTCTTTTCTTTTTTTTTATCCTAATCCAATGACATTTTTCACTTTTTTTTTTTAGAGAGAGAGAGGGAGGGAGAGAGAGAAACACTGACGTGAGAGAGAAGCATGGATTGGTTGACCTCCCGTATGTGCCAGGACCAGGAATCTTAAATGCCCAGACCAGAGTCTAAACCTGAAACCCAGGTATGTGCCCCAACCAGAAATCAAACCTGCAACCTTTCAGTCATGAGATGACACTCCAACCAACCAAGCCACACAGGCCAGGGCTCTGTTTGTAATTTCTATGGAAAATTACTGGTGTGGGAAAATAGTGGGGAAAAAAACACTGGAATTAATTTTAAACTTTATGAGGTTTATTTTGTGGTCTGCTTTCCTTTTATGGTATGGGTAAATGATAAGGTATGGATGAATAGCTATTTAGAAATCTTTACAGAAGTTTTCTTTGTTCTATAGGCTTGTTGTGGTCTGCTTGTATCTTTGGTCTGCTGATTTCCATGCCAGGCAGCACACAGCAGTCCCCTGACTTAATTTAATGCCTTACTTTAGTAATTTATATAGTTTTCAGGCATCTTGCCTGTATTACTTCCTCAGCTGTCTGCCCTTTGTGTGCCTTTTGCCACAGCTTCCTAAATGTTTTTCTCAATAATTACTCCATCTTCTCTGCTTTCATTCCTCAGCTACCCTTTTGCAGACCTTTTATAGCTGCTTCCTCTGCCTTGTTTCCTCTGATACCACTTCATCTTTTCTGCTCTCCTTATTTCAGAAGTTTGTTAAAACTTTCTCACCTGCTTATGATCCTTACCCTGTTCTCTTCATCACTTTAGGTTTATACTATAATTTCAGTGGAGTCTCAGAGGGAGAGGAAGTAAAAACACACACATTTTGGAAAGGCCTTTCTGAATGCAATGGAAGAGTAAATTAGAAGGGCAAAAAGACAGACGAGGGACGTATGGTCCTTAAATCATTACTGAGACTGAAGCTAGGAAAATTCCTTGGCAAAGTGGAATGGGGAAACTGAGAGATAGCTGATTCAAATTGGCTTCATCCAGCATCCTGACTCACCTGCCTCCTTCTTTTCTGCAAAACCTCTCCCTTAAGCATTAAGCCCTCAGGTCAATGAGGTTCTGATCAGCATCAAATAATACTAGGAACAAAGCCTCAGGTATGTTCACCACAGAGAGAGAGTTTTTGTCAAACTATGTAACATCTTAATATTAGCTGTGTTTCAGCTGTAGGCCCAGAAAAGTAGCAAAACTAGACAAAGCAACACCATGGCTGGCATTAGGATCAGATGCAATGACCAATGACCTCCTACCCTAGCACTAATCAATAAGTAAAGATGATGAACCTAACCTTACATGCTCATTTTGATGAATCAACATATTAAAGGACACACCTAGAAAGCTGATAAATATTCTATTGAGATCCTCCCTTGAAATCTCCCCTAAAATTCATGCCTTGAGAAAACGGGGAAAAAAACCCTTAAGACAAAGGACCCAGTGCCAGCTCTCTCTCTAGAGCATCCCTGCATCTTCTTTCCTTTGGCATGTGTCTTTGCTTTCCATCTCCTGAGCTCTAAGGGTCCCCATGAGACTTGTAACCAGGGGACCAGTGGCCGATGGCAGCTCTTCCTGGGACAGCTCCCTGAAGTTGCCTCTGAGGGCCCTTCTTTTGCATCTGTAACTTGTTACCTGAGTCCATGAGGCCCAGCTGGCTTACTTCTACCTCCATGACTTTCTTTCTAAAGAGCCAAGGCACCTCTCTGAGTAGGCTGCTCAAATCTTCCTTTTGAGTGTACTTTCACTGTGCATGCTAAATAAATCTCCTCTTGTGCTAGAGTTTTGGGCTCTGAATACTTTCTGTGCCACACTGAAGAAATGAGAGTGGACATTGTCGGGAGCCGACCAACAGCTGACCTTTGACACAGTCAGGTCGGATGAGACGCATCTGCACAGCAGAGGCAACTATGGCCGGATCTCCTGTCTATCTCTTCCTGTATGCCTGTCCCTGCTAGCAATAGGTGGTGGGATTTTTAGATACCTGTGTGTTATAATAAAAAATCTGCACGATGCCTCTGATTCTGTGTGAAATGACTTGTTGACCACAGAATAGAAACCCCTAGCAACCCTAATGTTGCCAGTTTCCCTCACCTGGGAAGTTAAGGACAAAAATTAAACTATGGGCAGACCAACTGCCAGAACGCTGAAGGAACCTGTTGCTAGGAAGGTTTCTTAGGGAGTCACCACCTAAAAGCTTAAGATTTATTAGAGCCACTACCCCTCCCATACCTTGGACAGGAGTGTATAGAAACAAGGAGTTCTAGTTGAAAATAATAATCTCAATACATGGAAACAAATACAAAACATGGCCCCCCGCCAAGATGTATAAATCACAAAAATATAGGCAAAAAAAGTTATTTGATTGAGATAAATTTAATTTTAATGGATAATAGTTGATTTCTATATACCTTTAACTCACCCTTTGCACCCTTTTAATTTAAACCAATTCCTAAAATTTTAATAGATACCTAGTTACTGATTGGCACCTGAAAGTTTGTACCCATATAGCTTTGTTGGCTAACTGATTAATGACCCCTCTTGGTCAAAATAACCTTTGTTTAATATGGTTGATTTGTGGGACTTCCTGTACTTTTCAGTTATTTCTTTGTTTAATATGATTAATCTGTAAAACCTTCTGTGTTTTCAGAAATTATTTCTGTGGTAACTGTTTCTGTTTTAATAATCACACTATGCATTGAATGTTGTATAACCTCCCCTATAAAAATAAAGATTGATTTTTCTCGGTGAGTCAGTTGGGCCCAAAAAACCTGGCTGTCCTCCAGCACCCCACCCAGTGTCTCGATCCAGTTGCTTTGCCTTAGCCGTGCATCCTTCGGGGACCCTGAGACTCCACTGAGGCTGGACCCCGGCAGGACATCACCAGTAACAATTACCACTGGACCTCTACAGAATGAGTATCAAATGCTAATGATGACAAGAACTACACAAGACAATGACTGTGTCTCCTGTGGATTGCTCCATGAGCCCAGGACACTATCTGTGGTTAGCCACACTCCTACTCAGGGGTTGGTGAGGGCGGGGCTTCCTTTCAGTTCCCCATCAGTCATTAAATCTTTCAGCATCCAGAAATTATCACTGGGTGCCTTATCTCCATTCTTGAGAAAATGGCAAGAACTTTGTTACCCCCCCCCCCTTATTTTTCCAGAGGTTAGGAAGTATCTACCCTGGGGAGATGACTCAGAGCACTGGAAAAGGGGCATAGTTCTGTTTCTCTAACAAGCCTTTGTCTTGATAGACAAGACTGACCTTTCTATTTACATCATAATACATCAAATTTTCTGTTTTAGGCTCCAGATAATAAATGGAGGGCAGTGAGCGGATGTGTGTGAACTTTCTGTCATGAAGGGCAATTTGCAGGAACTAATTCTCTCACAATAGTTGGTCATAAGAAAGAAATCCATCATCCAAACACCCTGAATAGGTATTTATATTCATGAACATCTCTTGACTCTAAAGAAAGATTCCCAAAGAGCTCTTCTAGGAATGCTACTTGTGTTACAAAAGGGTGAAAAGAGGGAAAGGTGTTAAAGAAAGGTTAAATATATTTTTTTTACTGCAGAATTTGCTAGTGTTTCAAGATAATTTTTCTGCAGTAAATTCTCAGATCCTCAGCATTTCCAGACTTATTTGACCGCAGAGCATGTTTACTGTGGGACTAGTTGGGAAACGTATTACATCAAGGCATTAAAAGGACACAGCCAGTGCCATTTGCTATTGTAGTGCCATTTGCTGAGCAGGCCTATGACCTTGTTAAACATGACTGCCATTTCCCTCTTCTG
Organism: Tonatia bakeri; assembly: GCA_004024845.1. Taxonomy (NCBI): domain Eukaryota; kingdom Metazoa; phylum Chordata; class Mammalia; order Chiroptera; family Phyllostomidae; genus Tonatia; species Tonatia bakeri. The sequence continues at coordinate 213,852 of PVIA01001323.1, read as the reverse complement.
AGCTTAAGTCCCCAGGACTGGAAAGCAAGAACAGAACCTAACTAACGACTCCCCACAGCTGCAGGCAAAAGATAACATTGGAGCAAACTGCAGCTTATGCAAAACCAACCAAAACCTCACTGTAGCAATGTCCCTAACAGCCCAGGGGCCACACAACAGCAAACCCCCGCCCTTTATAATCCAATAAAAGCTCAAAGCCCCCATCCCTCAGTGCTGGTGCATATCTCTGTGCCTAGTCCCTTTCCACACTTAGAAAGTGAATAAAAATTTTGCTCTTTGCATTTTCTTCTCTTTGTGAATTCTTTCATAGACAGCATCGTTGTCCACTGTAACAGGCATCTTATGAGGAGTCAAGCTACACTTTCTTTCTTTGCCATCCATATTAAAGTCCATGATTAGAGCTATTGAGTATTTTCTAACACTCTTAGGAGAAATTTTCACCTTTGAAGAGAGGGTTTCAGGGTATGGGGAGACATCTGTTGCCAGGGTTTTTGAATATCATCCTGTCAAGAGTTGAAGAGTCATTACCTTACAGCAAGCAGAAGCTAAGCTACTCAAGAAATGGTTAGTTCTGTTTGTATACTTCCTAGTCAGGGGAAGGAGTTGGTCTCTGCAGTAATTTAGCCCAGTATAAATCTGTCTTGCAAAGGAGGACCTTTTTTGAGTGTGAAAATGTAGAAGTGTTTTATACAGAACTGATTGCAATGGGTGACACCAGGTTTTTTATAAAGGATATTCAATTTCTCAAGAGGCAGTAGGCAATGAGGGTTGCAGGGGTGAACACAGATGATGGGCAGCCAACATTCAGCAGCTGTGGATTTCAAAGACATTGCTACTGGTTGTGAGTTCAAACCTTTTGTGAACCTTGCTGCAAGCTCTGTTTATCTCCAAGTCTTCAATCATTCATCTCTGGAAAATGTGATGTAAACTATCATTATGAAATCTATAGTTAATTTTCATGGATGTGCTTCTTTGTCTGTCTCTGAGCTTGCTGTGATCTCTACTTCCCACTGCTTTGTAGTCTGTAACTTCTAGTACACTGCTTACACATGATAAGCATTGGTTGTTGGAGATTGATTATGTATGTCTGACTTAAGAGAAAGGCTAGATCAACGGAATTTTTTAACTATGAGTCAATGAATTCTCAAAGGGATGGTTATGTGAAACCTATCTGTGGGAAAGAAAGGATCCATCTGATTTACCGCATTCACCATTCCTTTTTATGTCAGTTTTAGGAGGTGATCTGATCAACAATGTTCCCAGGGTAACTGGAAAGATTTAACAGCCTCAAGCTGTAGCAAAGTTTAATGCTCCCATTTATTTATTTATTTATTTATTTATTTATTTTATTTATTATTTTAAAATATATTTTATTAATTATGTTATTATGATCATCCTATTTTTTCTCCCCTTTAGTCCCCTCTGCCCTGCACTCCCCCTCCAACCAGCATTCCCCCACCTTAGTTCATGTCCATGGGTCATACATATAAGTTCTTTGGCTTCTCCATTTCCCATACTATTCTTAACCTCCCCTGTCTATTTTGTACCTACCATTTATGCTTCTTATTCCCTGTAACTTTTCCCCCATTCCCCCTATTCTCCTCCCCAATGATAACCCTCCTTGTGATATCTACTTCTGTGAATCTGTTCTAGTTGTTTGCTTAGTTCATATTTTGTTTTGTTTTGTTTTGCATTTGGTTGTTGATAGTTGTGAGCTTGTTGTCATTTTACTGTTTGTATTTTTGATCTTCTTTTTCTTAGATAAGTTCCTTTAACATTTCATATAATCAGGGCTTAGTGATGATGAACTCCTTTAACTTGACCTTATCTGGGAAGCACTTTATCTGCCCTTCCATTATAAATGACAGCTTTGCTGGATAGAGTAATCTTGGATATAAGTCCTTGCCTTTCATGACTTCAAATACTTCTTTCCAGCTCCTTCTTGCCTGCAAGGTTTCTTTTGAGAAATCAGCTGATAGTCTTATGGGCACTCCTTTGTAGGTAACTGTCTCCTTTTCTCTTGCTGCTTTTAAGATTCCTCCTTATCTTTTATCTTGGGTAATGTAATTATAATGTGGCTTGCTGTGTGCTTCCTTGGGTTCAGCTTTTTTGGGAGTCTCTGAGCTTTCTAGACTTCCTGGAAGTCTATTTCCCTTACCAGATTAAGGAAGTTCTCCTTCATTATGTTTTCAAATAAGTTTTCAATTTCTTGCTCTTCTTCTGCTCCTTCTGGTACCCTTATGATTCAGATGTTGGAACATTTAAAGTTGTCTTGGAGGTTCCTAAGCCTCTCCTCATTTTTTTGAATTCTTGTTCTTCATTCTGTTCTGGTTAAATGTTTATTTCTTCCTTCTGGTCCAAACCATTGATTTGAGTACCAGTTTCCTTCCCTTCACTGGTGCTTTCCTTTATTTCACTTCTCATAGCCTTCACTTTTTCCTCTATTTTGTGACCATACTCAACCATTTCTGCGAGCATCCTAATTACCAGTGTTTTGAACTTTGCATCTGATAAGTTGGTCATCTCTTCATTGCTTAGTTGTATTTTTTTCTGGAGCTTAGATCTGTTCTTTCATTTGGGACATATTTTTTTTTGTCTGGGTGTGCCTGTTACATAGTAAGGGGTGGAACCTTAGGTATTGACCAGGACTGGGCAACCCTTGTTACTGCCATGTGGTGCTGTATGTAGGGCAGGGGTCAGAGAGGGAACAATGCTGTTTGCTCAGCTCTCAGCCAGCTTTCAGTCCCTTCCCCTGTTACCCATAAGCAAATTGGGCCCTTCTGGTGCTGATTCCCAGGTGAGTGGGCTTGGGACCCCTATGGGTCTCTCCAACAAACTCTCCTGTGAGGCTGAGAGTTTCTCCCACTGCCTCAAGACCCACAGGTTTTTTCAGTCAGAGGTTTTGAGGCTTTATTTCCCCACACTCAAACACTGGGTTGTGTGGTCTGTCTTGCTTTCCAGTTGCTCCCCCTGGTTTATCTGCACTCAGATGTGGGATGGCCTGCTTCACGAGCCACCGCCTTGCCTGGTCCACCAGCTGCCACCTTGCTTGCCCTGGTCCTCCAGCCACCGCCTTGCTGTGAGTCCTTTCCACCCCGGCTGCCTGTCTCTGCCCCTCCTAATGGTCTGAACAAATGTATCGTCTTTAACTCCTTGGTTGTCAGACTTCCATACAGTTCAATTTCTGGCAGTTCTGGTTGTTTTTGTTTTTAAATTTGTTGTTGTTCTTCTTTTGGTTGTGCGAGGAGGCAAAGTGTATCTACCTATGCCTCCATCTTGGCTGGAAGTCTCTAATGCTCCCATTTATATGAAGTTAAATATAGATACATATTTGAGCCTCATCTCATTTTCCAACTTATTTTCTTTGTACTTTAATTCTTAATAGTTATAAAGTCCTGCCTTGTGCTTAATGTACTTTCATCTTCCTAGCAACAATTGTAATGAAGGGATTTTATTTGAATGGAGAAGTATGATTCAATAATCTGATAGATTTTTTTCTGTAAAAATGCTATTCAGCTCTTTTCAAGCAGAATACCATACTGATTCCTGTTTATGGTGGAATTTGTTCTAATATCTTTACTCAAAGATTTCATTAGAAACAAAACTCTTCAACACAGCCTTGCAAATAAAGAGTGTTACCAGGCTCTCTCTTCCTGGGGGAACATACTAGATTTCCAAATATGGCACTTGTCAAACTACCTTCGTACACTTTTCATTCTATTACTTCCTAGCTTGGGGACCTTGGACAAGTTATTTAAATTTCCCAAACTTATTTCCATACTTGTCAATTATAAAATTATAAAATATCAGTTTCCTTATTTTCCTTCTCAGGTTTGCGGAAATAAATGAGATAGTGAATTCAGGGCCTAGAATATAAGAAGCATTCAATTAACATTAGTCATTGTTGGGCTAATGATATAGCTGTTGTTATGGTTGAAGCTTGTGATTCTATGTAATCTCAGCTCCTCAGACCCTAGCAGTGAGCCAGTATTTATTAGGCCTAATACATGTTTATTAATGAAATAAAATAAATGTAATCACTGTTTTTCTTGTAATACCAGAAGTTTTTCAGTCATCCAGCTGATTTTTAAAAATTTAATAAACAGACTATTTCATAAGAACAGTCTTAGTTTTACAGAAAAATTGAGCAGAAATTGGGAGATACATTATACCCTTTCTTCTGGTCACCTATTCTCCTCTTAGTTTTTCCTCATTATTATTATTACCATTAACATCTTATGCTGGTGTAGAACATTTGTTACAATTGATGTGCCAATGTCAATGCATTATTATTAACTAAAGCCCACAGTTTACATTAGGTTTCTGTCTTGGACATTCTTAGTGTGTTTTGACAAATACATAATGTCATATATCTACCTTGACAGTGTCACACAGAACCCTTTCACAAGCCTAAAAAATTTCCTGTACTCCACCTATTCATCTCTTCCTCCTTCCTTCCCAACTCCTGGAAACCACTGATCTTTTCATTGTCCCTATGGTTTTGCCTTTTCCAGAATGACTTATAGTTGGAATCATACACATTATAACCTTTTTAGGCTGGCTTGTTTCATTTGGTAATACAATATGCATTTAGGTTCCTTCTTGTCTCCCTACATTTTTATTTAAAGATAGTATCATTTTGACTTGGGAAATATCTTTTGGCTGATGTTTCACTACTTAGTAAATGTCTGCTCATGTAAGGATTATTTCTGTGTCAAAACTTCTGTTCTCAACCTAAACATTTATTGATTTAACCAAAAGTAGGTGCACTCGAAGGGGAAATTTGCATCTTAAGGAGGGGTTAAAAACAAGTGACACTCCTAATTAAAAATAAAATACAAGAATATACACTTTTTCTATTCCAAGATCAAAAAGTCCCCCACCTCCTGTGGAAGCTCGTGTTGCCCTCCAGGCTGCTATGGGCCTGTCAGATTCTCTAAGTGTGACCCAGACAACCACTGCCATCAATCTGGCTGAGAGTTCAGTTTTTCTCCACAACCTAAATGCTCCTAGACAACCTTACTATTGCTTTATTTTTAGTCTCTGTTATAAGGACAGGCAATAGAAAACAATCATTCACCATAAATTTAAAAGTATCACCTTTTACTCATCTTATGTGCCTTCCTGAATCAATCCCTGCAAGACCCACCCTCCATCCTGAGGGAGGGGGCAGGAGAGCACAGGTACACTGCCCTCATGCCTTTCCAAAAGGCCAGCCCAAGACCAGCAGGTCTCTTCCAGACGTCATTTCCTTGAAAATTTCATGTTCATCCTATTTCGCAAGACATTCTGAGATGTAGTTTCTTCTGTAGCCCTTCAGCTTCTTCTTACCTTAATGTTTGTACCTTTCTTTTTGTACTTTTTACTTAAGAACACTACGTCTCTCCACTGCTCTAAATTTAGAAAGTCCATAAATATATGTATTTGACTGTTTCAGTGCTTTTCTAGAAGCCATCTTCCTGGGTGCTTGAACTTTTTATAGGGCATTTTGCTGGGGAAATGGAGAAAGAGTAGGCTTTTCACCAAACTCCTTAAGATGGATGATCTAGAATTCTCCAAAAGATCTGTTGCATCCCTCCTGTTTTCATTTCTGTGTCTAATCATGGGGGCAGCTCTGGATCATGGAGCACAGTAAAACTGGGACCTCCATTCCCATATACACAGGCAGACTCCCTAGTTCAGGGCTAGCATCGTGAGACTGGTCAGAATGGTGTAAGGAGTACCAAGAAGGGGGCAACTCAAAGCAGGGTCCTGTGTCTATCCAAAACTCAATAACATTCCTGAAACCATGCCACCTCTCTCCAACACTGAGCACCATCTTTGGGTCAACTACATACTTGACTAAGAATAAAAAATAAGGCAGGAAGGGCAGATGGAGTGCTTTCCAGTTAAGGTCAAGTTAAAGAAGTTCATCATCACCAAGCCTTTATTATATGAAATGTTAAAGGGAATTATCTAAGAAAAAGAACAAGATCAAAACTATGAACAGTAAAATGACAACAACTCACAACCATCATCAGCTGAACCTAGAAAAAAACAAACACAAACTAAGAAAATAACTAGAATAGGAAGAGAATCACAGAAATGGAGATCACATGGAGGATTATCAGTTGGAAGAGGGAGGGGGGAAAATAGAGGAAAATCTACAGGGAATGAGAAGCATAAATGATAGGAAAAAAATAGACAGGGGAGGTTAAGAATAGTATAAGAAATGGAGAAGCCAGAGAACTTATATGTACAACCCATGGACATGAACTAAGAGGGGGGAATGCTGGTGGGTGGGTTGGGGGGTGATGTGCAAGGCAGAGGGGAAAAAGGGGGAGGAAAAACAGGACAACTGTAATAGCATAATCAATAAAATATACTTTAAAAAATAAGGCTGAGAATATGCCCTGGCTGTGGTTAGTGCATTGTCCTCGATATGCCAAGAATCAACCAATGAATGCATTAATAAGTGGAACTTCTCTCTCTCTCTCCCCCCACTTCCTCTTTCTCCCTAAAATCAATAAACAAAACATTTAAAAACATTTAAAAAATAAGGCTAAGAATAAACATAAGCAATGGCTGGATGTTTAAGGGTTTGGGCTTTTGATGAAATATAAAAATGCCAAACTTATGTGTGTATCTGCTGGTGTTTTATCAGAAATCTTCTGGGCCAGGTGCTGAAAGGGGCTGAGTAGGTTCTCAGGAGCTAGCCACTGAGACTTTTCCTCTGAGAACTTTGGGACACTGAATCTTTCTCCCTTTTGGTCAAGAAAAGTATAATAGTGGCTTGCTTTGTTTGTGCTTCTTTCCTTATCTCTAACCCTCACTGGAACCCTGCTAGATGACAAAGAAGAGGCCCAGAATGGGCAAATAACTTGGATGATGTCTCCCAGCTGATATGTGGAAGGGTCCTGAGATCCACCAAAGAGTCCTCAGGAAGAGTCCTGAGATCCACCCCTCTTTCTGTTCAGGTCCCCCAGGAGCTCTGGGGAGGGGTGGGCATCATTACATGGTTGTGAAGGACCAAGCCTCATATTTATGCCATACTCCTGGGTTGTCCTTCCCTCAGCAGTAACCACAAGGTGTGACTTTGAGAAATACCATACTATTTACGTTCATGTCACTCAAGAGAATACTAACTAAAGTGTCTGGGCTCAGTGAGAATATCCCTGAAAACTTAACTGTCATTATCCATAGCTGTGGCTGTTGATTTTGTTTTTCCTCCTTAATTTTTAAATTTATTTTTATTATATTTTTTCCATTACTACTGATCCCCCTTATATCCTCTTTCACCTCCCTCCACCCTCCCCCATCCAAAATCACCACACTGTTGTCCATGTTCATGAATCCTTTTTATTTTTTGCTCAATCCCTCCACCCCCTAACCACCCCCAGAGCTGTCAGCCAGCTCTCTACCTATGAGTCTTTAATTTTAATCCTCACACCTCTTCTGTGTACACCACACACAACATCCCATTCCATCCACCCTTTACTGCTATTCTCAAGAGCAATGGGGACAATTTACTGACAAAAGTGCTTGTGCATTTCCTCAAAATAGATTCCAACCTTCCAAAATCACTGGGCCTTGAAAACTTGTGCAGTTTCTCATTTTATAGTGGATTATATGAGTTGATGCTTATGTTTTACACCAGTTTCTAAATTAATATTTGCTATATGGAGTCCTGCTAATTAATATGTACCTTTCCTGAGATTTCAAATTAGCTATTTGAAATGGGAAGAAGGCAGAAAGCAACTTGCAAATTCTGTGCATAATGAAGTGAGGAACAAGCTCACATAATGAAGACAAACAATTATACAACATTTGCATGATTCCTTCTTTCTTACAACATGAGACAAGACACAGAGTGCTGATTAGCATGCTGCCTTTGCTGGGAGTCTTGCCTCTTATTTTTCTGCCATTTGGTAGGATTATCAAAGCCAAGAGCAGGTCACACTGTTTTGTGAAATTTTTCTAATATTACAGTAAGGACTGTTAAGCAGCCAAGATCACACTGCCAAATTCAACCTTACACAAGTAACTTCTGTTTCTGTGACTGTCTCCAGGGGTGTATTTCTTACATGATACACCTATGACCTGAATTAGGCCCAATTTTAGTTCTAACCACTGAACTTAACTAACCAGAAAGTACTGAAACAATTCTTACCAGTCCCCCAAATATTTGCTGAGCATCTCCTATGTCCAAGCCCCAGTGCTGAATGCTGGAGATAAAAATGAACACCTAAAACTCCTGCTGCTTTGAGGTACTCACTGCCCACTGTGGGAGACATGTTAAAAACAACATTTGTGGTGAGTGCCTTTTCTGTGAGTAAAGAGAAAGAAGTCTACTCTGACGGGGAAAGGAGGAAGGGTTTGGGAAGAGCTCCAGAGTGGGCAATACCTGAGATGGGGTTGGAAGGAAGAATAGGAATGGTCAGCAAGCAGAGGGAGAATGGTTTTTTCAGACAGGGCAGCCTCAGATGGAAAGAAGCAGAGCTGTGAGGAAGCTCCTAGTGTTCCAAGAACTGCAGGTGGTTTTCTATAGTGTGTGAAGATACGCAAAGAGGAAAGTGCTCAAAGGCAAAGTTAGAAAGGTCAACAAGGGCCAGCTCCTAGAGAACTCTGAACCTGAAAAGTGGTCCTGGGCTAATGGGGACCCAATGAGGCTTTAAGCTGAGAGATGACAATGGAAGATTTGTATTATAGAAAATACACTCAGGCTGGTTGGACTAGGTGGGTAACATGTAAAATGACAGTGATGATAAACACTTTTGGGTACCTCCTGTGTGCCAGGCACAATGCTGGACAAGACAAGAGCAGACATGAGTCAGAAACCTTTAAACCAATTCAGCTGGGATTAGTCCAAGGTGCATGTCAAACAGTGTGGTTAAGATTCTGTCCTCCTGGATTCCTATCCTAGATCTATGACTTACCGGTTGTGTGACTGGGTAGGTCATATAAACCTCTGTGTCTCAGTTTCTTCATCTGTGAAATGGGGATAATAATAGAACTCACCTCATAGAGTTATTGCTGTGAGGATTAAATGAGTTTTATGTAAAGTCCTGGAACAGAGTATGTGCTCTACAAGTAAGTATTAGCTTTTATCATCTGAACTATGGCAGAGACTGGAGATGGAAGCCATTGCCTCAAGAAATGTTACATGCAAGAAAAGGTGGATGTGAGGTAGAGGAGAAGTCCAAACCAATCTTGTCATTTTGTCTTAGGCAATGGGGCAGATGGTGAACATAGTAGGAGAGCAGTTTGGAATGAGAAGATGACAAGATTTATTTGGGAAATAATAAGATTGAAGAACCTGGGGAATATTCAGGTAGAAATATCTAACCAACCATTGTAAACAGGAGTGTGAGCTCCGAGGAGAAATCTGAGCAGGGTTGGAGAGCTGGAATCCCAGCAAAAGGCTAAAGCCATGATTCAGATGGCCTAGGAAGAGCAGGATGAGAAGACCAGGGAAGGAGCTGAGGAAAGCCAAGCTTTAAGGGGCAACCAGATATCACAGGGGAAGCTGAGACAGAGTAGTTCAAGAGTGAGATGGAGAACCAAGAAAGAATGGTATCATGAAGCTGGGGGTTTGGGGGGAGGAGACCTCTTAAAGGAGAGAGGAGTCAGAAAAGTAAAATACTGCACAAAAGAGCTACAATGCAAAGATTGAGAGATATCCATTGGATTTGGCAACCAGGAGACTTTTGGTAAGTGTATCAGTCCAGGTCTAGTTAGCAAAAGAGAAACCACCCTAGTTACCTTAACAGAGATTTAATATAAGGAGTTGGGCAAATGGGGGTTAGAGAGTTGAAAAAACCAAAGGAAACATTGAGAAAGCACAGAATTTTAACTTCAGGGAACAACTCACTCCCTAGAGCCAGGGCAACAAAGGGCAGAGGGAGGTGGGAGCCCCTGGAATCCATGCCCTTGGAGGAGAATTCTCACTGAGTGTGGCTGAGGCCTCTAAAGAGGAGGTGCATCTAGTTGGTGCTGGTATCTCCAGAGCTCAGAGAAGGACCTCAGGAAGCTGGGACTCAGGGGAGGAGGTCCCATTCGGCTGGAGCTGGTGCCTTAGAAGCTTGGAGGATAGTACCCAGCAGAACAAGGGCTGGGACCTTTATGGAGAGGCAGGAGGGTGGCTCTGGGAGTGACACTAGAAGCAGGAGACTGGAATGAATTACTACATCTGTAGTGTGGGGCTGATGCTAGTGAGATACTGGCCAAATCAGCAAGCAAACAAAAAAAGCAAACCCTTCTGCCTCCTGTGCCTGCCAGTCTCCCTCTAGTACCCCTTCAGCAAGACCTAGTGAACACCAGATGACAAAAGGGAAATAGAGTTGCAGATTCCTGGTGCCAGGATCCCAAAGCAAAATCTAGAAAAGTGGTTTGAGGCCAAGTGACAAACTTTATAATCTACACAGTGACCCTCACAAGTATAATTTTAATGGTTTGGAGGAAAGCCATATAGCAATGGGTTGAGAAGTAGAAGTGATGACAACAAATTGGGATCTTAATAAATTTGGGACCTTTTTTCCAGAAAGTTTTGGTGTAAAAGAGAGAAGAGAGTAAAGTCATAGGAAGGAGTAGATGCAACATTTAGGAAAGGTGCTCGTTTATTAAGAAGGAGATCCTAAAGCAAGTTTCAACCTAAGCCCACAGAAGAATGAGAGTACCATATCAATGAGTAAGAGCAACTCAAGGAGATGGGAAAGAAGGGAACCCAGGGCACAGGTGAAGGGACGGGCTGAGACAGAAGCAAGAGATCATCGAATCTCCTGAGAGGTGAAGAAAGAGGTTTTACAAAAACCAAACAAACAAAAACCCCATTTTCTAAGTGACATGCTGAGTTTACTACAAAGTGAACCAAACAGAAAGCATCTTTCATCAATAATAGCTGAGGAAATCTTTCAGGTCTTCACACACCTTCCCTGACCATCCTATCTAGAATTTAACCCATTCTGCCCACTCACTTGAAATCCCTTTCTTCTTTCTACTTGTCCTCCTTAGAGCTCACATTCTACCTTAATTATTGGATTTATTGTTATCGCTCGCTCCGCAATGGCAGGATTTTTGTCTGTTTTGTTCACCATTGTAACCCAGAGTTAAAATAATAGTTTTCCTAAAGTACGTGCTCAATAAATATCTGTTGAACATATGAATAATGAAACCTCATAAAAATATTATTGAAACAGAGAATAGGATACAGATATCAATCAACCAGTATTCAGATACTACTATCGGCTGGCTCCCATGGGGAAACTGAAAAAGGGTATGGAGGAGTCCCTTCTACCTTAGAATTTATAATATTTGAAGAAATAAAGCAAATTAGCCCACATGGTAACAAAAAAATAACTGAACCCCACCCTCCTTCCTTCCAGGCTGTACTGTAGACTGGCCTCCATCTCTCCCTTTTTTGGATCATTGGAGACTCACAATCCACAGCATTCTTTCTGCTCCCCAGTCTAGGATTCAGTGCCTTCAGCTGGTCAAGGTTGTGGGCTCCAGGTGTCACAGTCCTTGGCCCCTCCTCAGAGTGGGATTAGAGGCTCCAACTGCATTGGTGCAGCTCTCTCATGCCTGACACGTGTTGAAGTTGAAAGCTTCATTAGAACTGACTTTGATAGGCAACAGGAGCTCTCCAGGCAGCAGGCTGCCAATACTGTCAGCCCAAACGGGGAGACAGGGGACTGGGGTCAAAATCACCATCCATCAACGAGACCTCACAGTGCTTTGCAGATGCAAAGAATAAAAATCAGCAACACTGAATGAGCATGTGCTGTTCTTAGATGAAATGAGTAACAGGTTTGAATTATTCCCATACACCTGCATTTATTCCTTTTTGTACAAACCCAAATTTAGTCACCCAATACATGTGCATACAAACACATGCCACACAGAAATGCAGATATACCACACACACACACCCCATGGCAAGTCTTGCCATCAGCCAGAGAGTCTAGGGAAATAACCAAAGAATAAATGAATACTGAATGAATGAAACTAATGTTTTATTTGTAATCATTTAATAGAAGATGAAGTATAGAGCCATCTACTCTCAACCATCCCAGTTTTAAACAGTTATTTACTGATATTGGAGTTAAATTTCTTTTAAAAAGAAATTCAAAAGTTTGGGATAAAGGGTTCCTCCCCAAAGCTTTTGCTGTTACTATAGTTTATAATTTTTAAAAATAATAATTTTTAGATACTTTTTTCTTTAAAGAGAGAAAATCTTTCTGAAGAGGATGACAGTGGGAACAGTTACCTGCAAGCATTTTCCCTCTCCTGGAAGGCAGACAGACAGACACACATACACACACAGCTCAAGATGAGCTTATTGTCTGATTCTTAAATATGATGAATAGCCAAACATCGTTGAACTTTTGAGGAAGCTCTACAACACAAAAGAGACCAAGATAAACAAGCAAAATATGTAGCTCTGAGAGAAACAGACATAATTTAGAAACACAATTTAACCTTTACAAATTTTCTAATTAAAATATTTTCCAAACTATCTGAAGTATTAGTTTTCAGTTTTTCATTTGTGTTCTTTTTTTCAAACTTAGACTGATACTTTTATAAAGTACAATGAAAATAAAATGCTTGAACAATGAAAAAATCCTCTAATTAATATTCCCAGAAAGAGTAAAAGTTATGGTGCTAACAAAATACAAATAGCTAACAAGCAAGAACTATTGTAAAATTAAAATATGACTCAGATGTTTAAATAGATTGTAGATAAAGTCTAATAAAACCACCAAGTAGTAGAATCAAGAGATGTGAAAAAGTAAAAGGTAAGATATATAGAGGATCATCAATCCAAGAAGCCCTATATCTAATCAACAGAGTAACAGAAAGGAAAACAAAGAGGAAAAAATCAAAGGAATATCACAAACGGTTTTCCAAGAGCCAACAGACGTGAGCGTCCAAATCCAGATGCCGGTGAAGTGCCCAAGGCAATGAATTACCTAAGTTATTTACATGCATATACATCTAGACTCAGCATTATAAAAGTTTAAGATAGAAATAAAGAGAAGATACTAAGAAGCTTCAGCAGGAAAGAAAGAAACTTAGAAGATAACTATAAAAAACAAGAACTCTGACCAGCTTCAGACCTTTCTTCATCAGCTACACTGGATCAGAGAAGACAGTGGAGCAAAAGCCTTCAAAGTTCTGAGTTAAAATAGTTGTCAACCTTCAATTCCATACTCAACAATGAAGGACTGGGTGGAAAAAAACATATTTAGAAGTTCATACACTGAAAAATATTATATTTCATATTTACAAGCAACACCACTTTGACACTCCTCCCCCCTTAGGGATATTTTTCTTCAAGTTCTAAGATTCCTCCTGGGCTTGGGACTTAGCAGTACAGGATTAACCAACCTCAGGTCTGGTTCTTCATGGGATCTGGTCTCCAGAAATGTCCTTTGAAATTTCCTTAGGCCTCTCTTCTCTGGTGCCTGGGATCAGCAAGGGCCAACAGAACCCTCATTTTAGAGCACCCTAGCTTGAACCAGGAACCATGTGGCCCCAGGGGACCCCAGCGCCCTTTTATCCCTCTTTTGGTGTTCCCCTATCATCTACCTTGCACCTGAGTTTGCCCAGATACTTCAAGGAGTTCTGGACTCATGCCATGGTGTTTCTTGAGGTCCTGAGCTAACCCTGGTTCCAGGAGGGCATCTTGGCAAGTGAATTGCTTCCGCTGCCTGGTGTCATATTTCTTTCACAGAATCATGTGAGACTGGGCTGCTAGAATGGTATCGACATGATAATTTTAAGTGACTCTCAAACACTGAATACAAGACAAGTTCTGGATTCAACACTGTGGACCCTTGGCTTAAGCAACATGTGTGGGCCCATGTGTCTGCCAACACTTGCCTGGTTTTGTGTTATGACCTCCTAAGTCATCCCAGCGTAGCAGCAGTCATCCTTAATTCTGTGTGACCCAAAATGATGTCCTCTTCTGCCTCTTGTGATATGAGGACATGATGCTTTCTGAGGTTGGCCAAAGCCAAGCCTGATGAGGGACAGACATTTCCTGTGCCCATGAGGCCACTCTTCTCATTTCTCCTGCAGCCTTCTCCATTGGTGGCAATGAATGGAAGGCAGGGTGCAGGTAATATTAAAATAAAAATAATTCCTTTATAGGAATAGAGTGATTACTGCATAATAATTTAAGAGAACACAGCATTGGAAGACATATTGTTTTATTTTCATGTTATAAAATCCCAAGTGGTAAATTCAACATAGTAGGAAACAAATTATTGTTCACATTTTCATACATATCCTGGATAAGACTTGCACTTGTGATTACCATCATTGAAATATAGCAAAAACTTCTGAGAAAGTCATTGGAAACCAATATTCATGAGTGGCATGATAGATGATGTAGCATCATAAGTAAAAATAGAACCAGCATTCAATAAATGGTATTATGGAATTGCAGAGATACAGGTCTATATTGTTTCGAGCACATAGGCTCCCACAAGCTTGACATTGTGAGTAATAATTGTATTGCTGCTCTTTTTCTCATGGTGGGATATAGTCAGAAATAGTGCATTTGACAATAAAGAACATGAAAAAAGTCTTCACATACACTGATTAAATATTAAATATGCAAATATCTCACCTTTATCCAATATTCTAAATTAGGTCCAATCCAACACTATTCCACATGAGCCCATGAATTTTATAATACTTTTAAAAATCAAGTTAGTTATGTAGAAAGAGGCCCCACAAAAATGTCTGAGGTAGTCCTGTTTTTAGGATATTATTTGAGGATCTGCTTCAATTCATAAAGCAAATTTTAAAAAAATAGAAGTCTTGTAATCCAGGAAGATTGAGATTCACCCAGAAAAGCAAAGACAAGTCTAACACAAATCTACAAATCAACCAGAGAAGAATGGAAGCTTCCTGGGGGATGAGAGAGGGGAAGGACTTGAGGAATAGTGAATATAATTTAAAATTTTTTGAAATGAGCAAATGACAAGAGCAAAATTGTGATAAAGAAAAAAATGTCCAATGAGAAATTCCAGGAGAAACAAACTGCTGTACATGAGAGGCAATGCAATCACTGCCTTCCACTTGGCTCTACAGTAAACCACACTTACTGAACCAACTTAGGTAAACAGCTCACTGATTTTAAGCTCTTATAAACGACCTATAGACAAGCCATGAAGCACTTAATTATAATTATAACACAGAATGTAAATGTCACCAACTTTAGCAACATAGACATAAAAATTCAAATGATAGAAACTGGGAAGTAGGAAGCAAAGGGAAATCAGGGGTGCCAATGGTCTCATCTTTCAAAGTGTGAAGTCAAGGATTATAGGCTCATGATAAGTTTAGAAATAAAATTGTTAATTTTTGAAGTTACAAAGTTATGCCATGAAGAAACTAAAAATAGTGAGAAGACTATATTGTGAGGATGGGTATAAATAGTAGGTATAATAAACTAAATACTCAGAGCAATAAATACAAGATAATGTCTAAAATTGAATTCATCAAGGTACTATCTTCTAGACAGTGGGATCTGAGGTGCACTGGGGGTAGGAAACTTGTTTTTCATGATAAATATTTTATTTTAAAACTATAAACAGTCATTTCTTTAATAAAGAATTTTAAGTACAAAATAAAGTATGATGCCTGGACAAGATGATTTCTAATATTCCTTTCCTAGTTAAAATCCAAGGCAAGTGCTCCCAAAGCTTAGTCCACTCAGGAGGAACCTGGAATTTTTCCCTTCAGAAAGGTTATCTAGTGGGGACACAATGGAATACTACACAGCAGAAAGAAAGAAGGAGCTCCTACCCTTTGTGACAGCATGCATGGAACTGGAGAACATTATGCTAAATGAAATAAGCCAGGTGGTGAAGGACAAATACCATATGATCTCACCTTAAAGTCAAACCTAATCGACAAAACAAACAAACAAGCAAAATATAACCAGAAACATTGAAATTAAGAACAATCTGACAGTAACCAGAGGGGAGGTAGGAGGGGTAATGGGGGTGGGAAAGGTGAAGGGTCTTCAGGAACAACTATAAAGGACACATGGATAAAACCAAAGGGAGGTGGAATCAGGGGAGGGAGGTGGGGGGAAAGGCAGAAAACTGTATTTGAACAACAATAAAATAAAAAAAAAAAAACCAAAAACAAAAACTAAAGAAAGAAAGGTTATCTGATCAGAAGCCAGACCTTGCAACTTGGAATCTCACAAACACTATTGTGGTAAGTGTCAAATTTTTGTTCCTGACCTTATTTTATCTTCTCAACATCTCAATGAAGCAATTATTATAATCATCTGTATTTCTGAGATGAGATTCAATGAGACTAAATTAATTGCTCTGAATGACAAGAGCTTTAAATTGCTAGAATGTGATTGAATACATGGCCTCATTACTCTACATTTTTTCTTTCCCACCATATTATGCCTCATTTCAGACAAAAAGACAAACGTGCGAAAATTCTCTGCCCTGGAGCCAATCCCCCAGTGAGATGTTTGTATGAATGCACTCTTCTGTGGTTATAGGTTGGCTCCTTCAGGAATCCGATGGGAGGAGCTGGCAGCCTGCAGCTTCCTTCTCTACTTGGGCTCATGAACATCGGTGATCTGTCAACATACTTCATGGCTTCCAGAGCTCATCAAAGGACCTGGAAAGACCCGACCTGAGTGGTTGGCACCAACACAGTGTACAGCATCCATAGGACACCGGCAGCAATCAATTGGACCCCAACTGCAGCACTTTTCCTTATGTTTGACCCACCCTCATTCTTACCATCTTTTGCAAGTCCCAAGTCATAGGGTGATACTGCTGCATTTCTTGCTCATGCTGCAGTGAGGAGAATGTTTTGAGGGCAAGTGGCTGTCAGGAGTGGTGAACTCCAGAAAGGTTCTGACTGAGATGCTGCTCATAGCTGCCAGAGAGAATCCCTCCATACCTGTCTTCAGGGAGCTGGGCCACTCAAGATACCTGTGTCACACTCCTGCTGTGCCACAGACAGCAGAGTTTCTAAAGAGGGTATGTTTTATAATAATGTAACAACAGAGACCTTGACCTGTGGAAACTCCATGAGAAACTGGAGAGAGCTTATATATATTCCTTCTGAAATATTACTTATTCCAAGTGGCTCTGCCAAACTGGAAACTACAGCTTCATAGAAAATTTGTGAAGTCATTGTGGTCCCCTCACCTCATTCCTCCTCCTTCATTTGCTTAGTGTTCTCCTCTCCCCTCTCCCAACACTGGTTGCCCAAAGATCAGACGTGTGGTCCTCCCTCCATTTGAGCCAGAAGGATGTCGCCTCTCCAGGTCTCCACCTTCTTCCCCCTTCTCTATGAGCCACACTTAGGATGCAGGCCAGTTAGCTCGATAACTAATGATATCAGATGCTACGGATTGATGTACTGTCCTTCCCAGCAACATGTTTGCATTCTGCGGGAGGCCTTCAGTGTCTAAGACTCAGTGCTTGACAGATGGAGGAACATGTGTGCCCCGTGGCAGGTATGCTGATGTGGTGGCACTTTGAAGCAAACAACTCAAAACTCCTCAAATCACCCTGTCATTCATGCATGGTGCCAGACCTGTCCTGGGGCACACTATGAATGACACAGGCCATTTAAAAGTCCTGCTGTCAACTGTGCTTTACTATACTAATATAGGATAATTTTTCTTCTGGCCCTTACATCTTTCTTAATTTTACATTTTAATATTATTTTGGTTTTATAGTGTCCTTGATCTCCAAGATCTCCTTGGCCACACTAAGATCCAATTAACCAAAATCCTACTATTCAGTAAAATAAACTCAGATTATTGATAGTGGTCACTCTCTACTCCAAAGAAGTAAGTGCCTAAAGTTTCTTTGATATGCAGACTTATATTTTTAATTCATGTTTTTAAAAATATACAAAAAAGACATAAAGAGAATAAATTTAAGGTTCAAATTTAGACTTAAACATAAGAAATAAAAAGGAAGTGAAATAAGTATGAGGAAAAGAGCAGCTTACATATAAATCTTACAGAATCATTTTTATATTAGAGTCATATATTCTAAATGAAATAGGAACCAAATGTTTTAAATGAACACATGGGCTCTCCCTTTTTAGTGGCTAGGATGTATAAACTTAGCCTAAATTTCTTGAATAAATATGCAATAAACTATTTATGACATTTTCTCTGTCCTACTTAACTTATGACTAATCCTCAACAATTAGAGTGGCATATGGCTGAATATTTAAAGAAGCAAATATCCCAAATAAAGAGGGTCACTTCTACCTGAAAACTGGAGTCCCATGCCCCTTTAGATGGGGTCACTCAGCAATAGGTACACTTAGAAGCTGCAAAAGGAATCCTACAGAATCCTGTAGTATGAAAGTAAGGAAAAATGAAGGTGCCTTACGATCTGGATGGCATGGTCATCTGCTGGAAGTCAGATTCCCCACGCATCTCGAATAACTTCAAAAGTGACTTTTAGTTTTCTATGTATCTCATGAAGTTCTACCATGTGGAGCCTTCTCTTGAAAATTTTGGAAATAAAATCTACATCCACTGCTGATTTTTCATGATGCCAACATCACTAAAATCTCTCACACCCGCCTCCACCACCACCACCAAGATAAATTTTTTATAAAGCAAGTCTCAGTCTGCCCGCAAAGCCTATCATTTCGCTAACACTTAAAAATATTTTCTCAACATTCTCAAGCAGTGCTCAGAATCAGCCTGATATATATAGAGAGAGCCTCCTTTGTGGAATAACAAGATTATTTTTATCACTTTTCGATTCTCAAAAATCTGACCTGTCACCAAAGGAGTTCTAAAAATATCAGAATGATAATGATATCCTTCGTCATTTCCCTCCTAGCTTATGGCTGCATTACTAGAGTTGGATTTTATTTTCTGAGGGTCCTCTCCGAACACAGCACTCATTGTTTCATTGCTTCAAGATGTGGGACAGAATAGCTATCTTAGGAATGTAGCTGACTTCCCCCTCCCCACAACCTTTTTAAATGAAAACATTCAGTTCAATTCACTTTCTGCCTGTCTCTTAAATCACATTTTTGAGTTGAAAGTATATTGAAACAAATCCTAGAAAACAAATACTAGCTGAGGAAAAGTATTTTGTTCTTTTACCATAGCCAATTCAATTCAGCGAGAGCATTAATGAATACCTACTATGTGCCAGAAATATAAAGATGAATAAAATCATTTTTACCCTTAAATAGCTCACAGATTACCAGGATATATGTAATAGAGCCATAAATTGTATTATTGTTTGTATAAACATACAAGAATGAGAACACCAATAAAGGGACAACAAATGTTGTGTGGGGAAATCAGAAAGGAAATATAATGAGAAACCAAATGATATTTTAGAGATAGAACTCAACAGACTTTTGTTGCTTAGAGATTGTGTCTCAATCTTGATGTATGTGGTTTTTTAAAAACTGGTTCTACAGAGTTGTTAGAAGCATCTGCTTCTTAAGTAGAATTTAGAACATATTCTTGAGGGTAAGTCATCTTCCATGTATTCTTGGTGGTTAATTTTTGTGAGTTGTTTTTAGTCATGTATAGAGAGAGAAGTAGTTACTTGTTGGTCTTGCAGAAGCCGTGAATAGAAGGAGTGCTCCAACTTTAGATGCTTCACATGAGAATGTTTGTAACTCCAAGAATGATAAATTCTGTCTTCAGATTGGGGAAGATCTGTCAATTACATTGTCAACTCTTATACTGTCTATTACACTGCCAACAATTTTTCCTCTACTTTGACTTTAGTTCTGGAAACACAAGATAAAGGAAGAGTTCCAAGCAAGGAGAAGGGCAGATTCTAGTTCCAGGGGCAGGAGGTGAGGGCCAGAAGTGAGACAGAACCAGTGGGGGATTGTCTACCATGTTCAAAAAGACATGACAACGGAATCTAAGAATAGTGATATATGGTCTCTTGTTTTAGGTTTTTCTTTTTTCATTATAAAGTTTGTTGAACATCATTACCTCATATTGCATTAGTAAGCACTAAAGAATGAAGAAAAGCTTCTGTTTCCATGCATTGGGGTAAAGTGGACTAAAAAGGCTGTGGCAAATTCAGAAAAATTCATATGAGATGGCCAGAGGTGATAGAGGAAAAGCTGGGAGAAAGGTGGGGCTCAGGTAGCCATCTGGTTGAGTGGCGAGGGGGAGACCTGGGGCCCCAGGGCTCCTTTAGCACACTGTCAAACAAGCTTTCTGCTTTCAGCCCTGCTCAGTACCCTTTCCTTCAGTGGTTCTGGGTGTTTCCTAGTCTAAGCCTTTCCAGGTTCCACATCAAAACTGGCTTGCTTTTCTCCCATTCTTTCTTGTTGGCTTCTCTCCACACACATGCAGCTTTCAATTGTCCCTAATCTATTGTACAAGCATGTTACTGCCTTCTTATTTGCTTTCCAGCTTCCAAAATTGTTCCGTTCTCATCTCCCGTCCCTTTCTCTTGTTCTGATAGGTTCATGTACTTTAAATTGCTTTACGTGAGGTTTTGCACAGGAGTGGAGATGAATGCCAGTGTTCAATCTATGGTTTTCTTTCTCAGTTATCTTTTATTTATCTATTCATTAATAGTCCACCTAATTAAAAATAACATGACATTAGGATCTTGCTTAAAATTAGCACTCAACCCCTGAAAGGGCTTATAAAATCAAGGCCCTCGGGTTAAAATGAACTGTAAAGGTCAAACTGTCTAAGCTCACATCAGATATTTAATCCAGGAAACTCTTCAGCTTGCCTGATATAAATTTAATGTATCGAGTGACAATGTCTAAAGCTATTATTTTCATATAATCATACATTGTATTTAATAAAAACAATAGCTGCCACTTATAATACATTTCTCTTGTGCCTGACCCTGTGCTAAGTGGCATTTATCCTTCCCAACAATCCTATAAGAGAAGTGTTACGCACTGCTGTGCTTACCCTCAACCCCGCCCCAAACACACCATTTTTCAGAGACGAAGACTGAGGTTTAGTTCAGGTTTAACTCATTTCCTAGTTGCTTGTAAGGGCAGAAAAGCCTAGTTTTGAATTGGTTTTCTCAGACTTGAACGCTTATCCTCTTAGCTGTGATGGTTCCCAGATTTAGGACTGCATGACTCTAAGAATTTCCTTGTTTTTGCAGGGCAACTGGGGTGTGCTTTTTCCACTTGCAGTTTTAGTCATTGACATTGTTGTGATTGTACACTGTTGCTGACATTTGGGTCCTTGGGGTTATGAACCATCATGGTCCCAGGTTAACTTCTAGTTGCTATCTAGATTACTTCTCTTTTTAATTGACATCAGCCCAGGAAACAAAACAATTTTAATTAGTTTGAGCAAATAATGAAGGTGAATCTATTGTCAAAAAGATGTGTGATAGATATATTTCTCGGTAGACTATAAATTGCATTGCATTTATTATCCATTATATCAAATCACCATTCTTTATGTGTTGAGTGTAGTTAAGTTAGAAAGTTGACCAAAGATTTTGAGTTTGATTGATTCTTTTTAGTAGAATAATCACACACATTTCCTGTCAACAATTTCAATGGTTGAGGGTATACTATTAGAATAGGCAAATATAGTAGAAAACTACCCAGATCCCCAAATCAGCAGACCCAAGGTAGAGTCCCATATCTGTGTCTCTGTGTATTTGTGTATTTTGAATAATTCCCTAATTTCTCTGAACCACAATTTCAGTGTCTGTACAAAAGAGAACCTAACACACAACAGTATTTTGAATGCAACTGAAACAATGTATGTGTGAGTGTCTGGCACAGAGTAGGAGTTTAATAAGGTCATTTATCAGTTTGTTTCAAGATTCTCTAGCAAGTGTTGAAGGAATACTTGAATAAATTAGAGAATAGGAGATAGATATTGAGAATCTATATAAGCAAATAGAAGAGCTTGTATGTCTAAAATCTCATATCTTTCTAAAACATCCCCAGGATCCCCAGAGATGTCCCATCTATTTCTGACAGTGGCACTAGTCATGGAGAAAGGCTCAGAAAACCTGGAATTGTCAGGTCACTCTTAACTGTGCCATGATCTGCAATGTTGAGTGTGGCACAGTGTTGGCTGCAACTTCCTTCACCTCCACTGCTATGAGCTACGAATCCTGCCTGACAAAACTCTGAGCACCTACAGAGCAGAAAATAGTAGAATCTTCTCTTCTGTGAAAGTCTTCTGAGGATTTTTAAAAAATGCCACATGGAAGGCAATTTATCTAGGTAAACACTACGGTTTCCTAATTTCCAAAGTATGACAGACATAAATTTAAACACCAGCCAAAAGTCTCTGAAAGGTTTCCCTCTGCTTTAGGTCTTTCAATATCAGAAGGACTTCAGGGAGATGGGGAGACATTTTTACTCTTTTGTGTGTTTGGGAATCATGGCATAGACTTAGGATGACAATAGGGGAGCTTTCCCCAAAAGAACTGAATGCCTGGGCTTAGATCAGAACAATCCCCATCTACAGATGCTCTCTAACATCCCCTAGGGACCCTTATATCAGGAATGACCAGTGCACAGCAAACTCCCCCAGAGCAATTACAGATTGAAACAGGCTTCTTAGAGGCACCTATGTTAAGTCCCAGCCCCACAGTGGATGCTGAAAATAGCTGGACATTCTGGATTTGTGGAGAAAAGAGGGTATGGAGGGGGGAATGGGCTCATTTTATTTCTTTCCTAGTTATCTCCCAAATGGTCCTCCTCCTAGAGACAAGTACCTCTCAGGCATGAAATCATTCTAACTCTAAAATACTTCTATAGAAAATAGGTCATCAGAATAGCACAGTAAATAGAGTTCTTAATGGGTTTGGGGGGAGTGCAAAATTGTACTATGTAGTCCCAGCTCTGTGACTGATAGAATACTTCAGGCAAGTTACTTAATCTCACTGGACCTAGAGTTGTTTGTTTTTTAATTAAAACAAAATTTTTAATGAAAGCATGGGACAGGATTATCTCTCTGGACCCTTCTAATTCTAAAAACCTCCAATATA
The DNA here is from genome assembly GCA_004024845.1 of Tonatia bakeri. Lineage (NCBI taxonomy): Eukaryota > Metazoa > Chordata > Mammalia > Chiroptera > Phyllostomidae > Tonatia > Tonatia bakeri. Next base: position 190,873 of record PVIA01001323.1, on the reverse strand, counting down.
TCTATTAATCTGACAGGAATGAGCTGAGCTAATAGAATCATATGACTAATAGGGAACATTCCATACAACACTCAAATACTTCCTGTTTCCTCTGCTGAGTGTGTGACGAAACTATGAGTTATAGGTTGGGGTTTCTGGATCCTGTCTGAGCTGCCCATACCAGAAAAAAAGATGAGAGTTGTGACCTTTAAGCTGTTGAAAAGCTGTATGTCTCATAATCTAACTAATGGTGACACTACTCACCACAACCTGACAATTAAATTTCTCTCTCTTGCTCTCTAAATTTAAATGAGTGGATATGCTACATTTAGAGTTAAACTGCACTGATGTGAAGTTCTCTCTTTTCTCTCATCAGAGCCTGAGAAGCTGCCAGTGCCAGCTTCCTTATTAGTAACCGATCTGCTTGCTCAGACAGCTCCTCACACTTTATATGAGTGAAAATGCTGCTCAGTGAGAACTGAGGAGCAAACACAGCTGAGGAATGGAGAAGAGCTGAGGTCGTTTGCGGAAGGCCTCAGGAGCTGAAGTTAAGTGTACTGCTCACTTCACTAAGGCAGAAGCAGAGTGCTGCCCAAGCCATAGGGAAGTTTCCTGGTCAGCAACGTGAACAAGGTTCTCTGAAGAACATTTTCTATTGCTGCATTCAAGGAATTGCTCAGCTCAAATGTTGGGCCATGTGGCTTTTTCCTTTCACTAGGCACCCCTTTCAGTCAGCATAATGGCCCAGTTTTCTCCAAGGGAACTGTTGCCAACTTGACAAAATAAACAATGCACCCCATTCCTTCTCTGCCATTGCATGGAAAACACACTATATGCCATATTCATCCTGATCTGTGACTAGTTCTTTGCAGGGCAAGGGAGTCTGGAAGCTTTGTCTGCCTTCCCAAAGACTCTAAGGCCCTTGAACAAACTGAGCTCAACAAAATCTGCTGAAGGTGGTTTGTCACAAAAGACCAAGGCTCCCAAGACAGATGGCCATTAATACCAGTGGAGAAAGTAAAACAAGGAGGAAACCCAAAGGAGATAGAGTTTTATAGAATTCCATGTGAATATCCTGGGGAAGCAGGACATGGGTAATAGAAGTGAGGGACGGGAGGTAGAGTGAAACCTGGAGTCCTAGAAGATCCTGGACAGAGAGAGTACTGGATCTGAAGGGAAGGGAGATGAACGCAGAAGCCAGCAAAGTCCATATTTTATCTGGGCACTTCTGTCCCTTCTTACTCCCTCTTCTATCCAGCTGATGTGACCAATAGTTCTCCTGTTCTGCAGTCTTGGGTCGCTTCGAAGTGATGAGTAAGTGATTTTCTTCCTCCAAAGGCCCCTATATTCCTTGACTCATCCTTTCAGTGAGGACCAGAGTTAAATGACTTTTTTTTTTACAGTACCCACTTTAATGTTATAAAGATGAAAATACCTTGCTGAAATAAAACCTATCACCAGAAAGGCCAAGAAAGCCAACCTTGGATATAAGCCTCAATGTGAGCTCTTGTGTGTTCTCTGATAATGCATACATACTCACTCTTGTGCCATAGTCTGCTAGTTGAATGTAGGGACTTAATTTTTCATTTTTATTCCAGGAAAATATATATCCAGAAAAATGTACATGTCAGAAGTTAGAGCCTCACAAACTGAATTCACTCATGCAACCAGCACCCAGATGGAGAAGCAGAAAATCACCACAAGCCCTTCCCCGCAGCCTTTCTGGACACTCTTTCCCCAAGAGTAACTATTAACTAGCCTTCCAATATCATAGGTTAGTTTTGCTGCTGCAGTTGTACTTTATAAAACTGAAAATCATAGAGTATGTTCTTTTTTTATCTATATTATCTTTCACCATCATTTGTGAGATTTACTCACATTGTTGGGTATAGTTGTAGATTGTTTTCATCACTATACAGTCTAGTATCTGACTGTTAATAATCATGCTGTATTCATTTTTCCGTTGGTGGGTATTTTGGTAGCTTCTAGTTGGGGACTATTTCAAATAGTCCTGCTATGAACATCTTGATACATGTTTTTGGTAAATATAGGTAACAAGTCATATTTTTTAGTAATGACCATCTACTTGCCCCACAGTAGATGGTCATGTATCTATTTACTTTTCCAGACCCAATTTTAGAAAACTCAGTAAGAAAGTATGTGCTGAGTGTATTTAGGAAGCTATTAGAAAAAAAGTAGGATGCTTTGATATTCACATCATCTCTCTACAATATTTGGGCAGTTTGTTCTCTAAAATCAAGCAGCAACGAGTAAGCTTATGCCACAGCCTTGATTCTTACTGCTGTGTGATTGCAGTGTTCTTGCCTGATGGATCTTCCCACCTCCTGGCAACCGCTCATGTCATGTCATTTGTTTTCAGCTCACATAAATTTTTTTCAAAAATACTTCCTCCTTGCCCTGGCTGGTGTAGATTGGTTGGGTGGAGCATTGTCTCATACACTGAAAGGCTGTTGGTTTGATTTCTAGTCAGGCCACATACCTAGGATGCAAGTTCAATCCCTGGTCAGAGCATATACGAGAGGCAACCAATCAATATTCTCTCTCAAATCAATATTTCTTTCTCTCCCTTCATCTCTCTCTGAATGCAATGAAAAAATGTCCTTGGGTGAAGATAAAAAAAAATTTTTAAATACTTCCTCTCAGTCTAATTTTTTCTTCTTTAAAATTCTTTGGTGAGGCCTGGCTGGCATAGCTCAGTGGATTGAGCGCAGACTGTGAACCAAAGCATCGCAGGTTCAATTCCCAGTCAGGGCACATGCCTGGGTTGCAGGCCATGGCCCCCAGCAACCACACATTGATGTTTCTCTCTCTCTCTCTTTCTCCCTCCCTTCCCTCTCTAAAAATAAATAAATAAAATCTTTTTAAAAATTCTTTGATGATTTTTAAATTAAAATGAAAAGATACATTAGGTCCTGACAGGTGTGGCTCAGTGGATTGAGCACCAGACTGGGAAGCAAAGGGTTGCTGGTTCGATTGCAGTCAGGACATACGCCTGGGTTGCCAGCCCGGTCTCCAATAGAGGGCATGTGAGGAGCAACCACACATTGATGTTTCTCTCTCTCTCTCCTTTCCCCTCTCTCTAAAATTAAATACATACAATCTTTAAAAAAAGATACATTAGTTCAGCCTAATATCCTGAATTCAAAATGACACCACAAATGTTTATGGGAACATGGGAGAGAATAACCTTTCAATTTCCTCAGAGGAATCCTATGTTCTTTATTTAATATGGAAATTAAAATGAGCAAATTCCAAATGACTGTTCCCAGGCTGTGATGGGAAGCACATAAAATATAGCCCCAAAATTCTCTGACATTCCTCCCATGAAGTAGTAGAATCTGGGTGGATTGTGATTGATTTAACCAAGTGAGTACGGCAGAAATGACACTGTGTAACTTCGGGGCTGAGTCATAGACAGCTCCGTGCTCCTGTCTGTTTCTCTTGAAATAATCGCTTTCAAAATGCTCCCTCTCAGAATCTAGTCACCAAGCTGTGAGATGCCCAAGCCACATGGACAGGCCACATATAGATGCTTTAGTCAATAGTGCCAGCTAAGCCCAGTCTTCTAGTCATCCCCAATGTTATGGGGTTGAACTGTATCTCCCCAAAAGATATATTGAAGTCTAACCCCAGTACTTCAGAATGTGATCTTACTTGGAAATTGTCATTACAGATGTAATTAGTTAAGATGAGGTTATAGTGGAATAGGTATGGCCCTTAATATATCCTTTTCAAAGAGAGAACACCATGTGGAGACAGAGACACGGAGAAGATAACCAAGCTGTGCTGGATCTGATCTAATCAGGTGTCATGGGACAGTGAGAGACTTTAGTGCACTGCTTATGATGAAGATGGAGACAGAGACTGAAACTGCTGCCACAAGCCAAGGAACTCCTGGAGACTACCAGAAGTTGTGAGATACAAAGAAGTATTCTTCCCTAGAGGGTTTCCAGGTAGAATGACCCTGCCAACATCTTAATTTTAAACTTCTAGATTCCAGAACTATGAAAAAATACATTTCTGATGTTTTAAGCAACCCAATTTGTGGTATTTTGTTACAACATTCTTAGGAAACTAACACACCAGCCAGGTGCCAAACATGTGAGTGACAAAGCCATGGTGAAGCCAGCCCCCAGCCAATTGCATCTTTCTAGCTGAGGACCAGGCACTGTAGAATAGACAACATCCCCACTTCAGTCTGAATTCCTGCTCCACAAAATAGACGAGCATAACAAAATGGTTGTTATTTAATGGTTCTAGGAATTGAATATTGTCCCAGGTGCCTCAATCTACACTACACCAAGGACCAACCAGTCATCTCTACTCTGAAAGTATGCTGAGTATCAGAGGTGTCCATCATCCAAAGAGGAACTCAGTTGGGTATCCTATGGGAAACATGGGCATTGAGTCAGAAATAACAGGTACTACAAGCCAGGCAATGCTATTAGATTTCACATGGATTATCTAATGTGACCTTTCACAGCCCAGTGAAATAGGGCCATTTCAATATATGAGGACCCTGACACACTAAGAGGTTAAGAGACCTGCCCTGAGTCACACAATTGGTAGGTGGTAAAGCATAGGCTTCATTCACTCTTAGGAAATTGGCACCAAGAATCAAGAAGTTTAGTCATTGAAAACAATGAATGTGACCCAGCTAGTTTAAATATCTGAATGTTTATTTGCATATTTAAGGGACATTTCTGAGTTCTGCTTTATGTCACTATGTCCCTTAGGGAAGGCACTGTCTAATGGAAGATTCAGACATAAAAATAGATATTGTTTCTTTTCAATTCCATCCAAGGTTGAATTATTTCAAAAGAAATTGTTGTGATTAGGAAAATAAAAAATAAAGTAAATAAGAAAAAGGGAACAATGGGATTTCTCTGCAGATAGATGTAGAGAGAAAGTTAAGGTTAAAGGTAGTTAAAGTTCTCAACTAGAAAACAGGGAAGTTTGGGGTAAATCAAGAAGTGGAATGTGAAATTCAGCTGTGACCTGGCCCTGTGAATCTAAGCAATGCACCATATTCTCTCAGTGTCCCAAGACATCTGATTAGATCAGATCCAGCACAGCTGGGACAATAATACTCATGACCACATCTAGATGAGTTCACTTTTTAAACTGCATTTTCCCTTCAATCAAAATGTACCCTTTGAGGTCCCAAAGGCAAGTAAGAAGAAGGAAAAGGCAGAGATAATACATTCAGTAGAAGGCATTCTCCTGCTCTCCTGCTGCTCAGGACATCCTGGTCACCACACTCCCTCAGAGTGGTCACCTGGGCAGATGGGTAGAGAAACAAGTTATAGACTCATAGAGGATTCCAGTCATGGATCCCCTGACTGTCATAATTCAACCACTGGAAGCATGAGCGTGTTGCACTCTTGTAAAACTGACAGAAATAGATCAATAAAGCCCCTGGAACTTTAGCTCATTCTGAATTTTTGTTCCCTCAGCCCAGTCACGACAACTTTAATTTTTTTTCAAATGGAATGTTCTGTTCAAAACTTAAAATAGTTTCAAAAAATGTTTCATAGAAAAGAGAAAAGGTTAAGGTTACATAAAGCTGGCTCAACTCTTTTGTGAGCTAAGATGAGAACTTTGATTTTTATTTCTGGTATATTTTATTACTACTTTAAAGGGAGAGTGGAAGGCATTTGGGGATGTCTCGTCAGAGGAGTGGACTGGCATCAGGCCAGGATCTATGCAGGTCCTCTATCACATCTAGTGCCCTCTAGTCATCAGCGAGGAATGGGGGAAACTGAAATTCCTAAAAGCCAAACAAATTTCTTTGCTTCCATTCAACAGATACCTACTGGTTGCAGAGGGAGGGAGACATATTTCTACCAGAACATACCATGTCTGCTTTGGAGGACCTTTTATCATCTCGATTATCTTTATTGTGTCTAATGGACATGGATCTAGTCTTCAACCAGAGCATACTTGGAAATGGGTTTAGAATTCTCCCAGTTCCCAAAGAGATATGCTTTAAAGATCTTAGTGATATTTGCCCTTTCTTAATGGGTTAATCAAATGAGATGGAGATGGACAGGCAACAGAAGATCCGCCAGGAGGAAAACCCCAGTGGACTTTGAGTCTCTTTGTTGCATCCAACAGTAATGAATTTATGATGGATGAAAGATATTTCCCTCACAGGGTTAACTTTGGTGTGAGAGGCAGTGAGGTTGGAGCATTCTGGGTCAGACCTTTTGGGGTTGAATTTAGGCTCTGACATTTACCAGCTGTGCAATTTTAAATAATGACTTAATCTATCTAGGTCCCTCTTCCTCATCTGTGAAATGGACATAGTAATAGTATGCTATTATAGTATACTCGGGTAGCTAGGGTAGCTAGAACCAATAGTATGCTCGGGTAGCTAGAACCAATAAATGAATTAATATAGGAAAGGCTCTTTAATAACTGTGTCATAATGTTTTTGCTGTTAGAGTATTCATGTAGGAAAGAAAGAAAAAGAGTGAAAAAGGTGAGGCAATTGAGATCCTGAAAGACAAAAAACTAGTCCCAGATTCTGGGTCCTTCTTCAGAAACCACTTCACGCATCAGCACCGATGGTGGTTCTCCCACCCATGTGGAAAGCACGCTCAGTAACAAGAAAGAATCTTTAATACATTTTTTTTCAAATTATCAGAAACCCATACGAAGTCAGAGAAAATCAAAATGAGAACTGCTTTCATTCCCACACGAGCTTTATATAGCTTGTTAACAACCGCCTTATGGTGTATAATTTGTAGCGCCAATTAATCAAAGATTGTTGGAAAAACATTTGGTAAAAAAAAGTATCAAGCAGTTATAAGGTTGAGTGGATCTGCCTACCTGTCAAATTGTTTAACACAGAAAAGTGGAATGAGTGGAAAAAGGATAAGAAGAGGTAAAACATAAGGGTTATGCTCTTTCCAATTCTGTACCAGATCAGTCCTTAATCCATAATAAGTGTTCTTTCAAAGACCTCCTCTTTTAGGAGTCTACATTCTTTGAAGTCTATAACCCTCCTCCAAGCACAATGTCTGACACACAGCACTCCTGGTTTTTAAAAAAGGAATGGCTGGATACATGGATGGATGGATGGATGGATGGATGGATGGATGGATGAGAGAGAGAGAGAAATAGGGAGAGACAGGTGTAAATTTTAGATACCTAATCCATTTGAGAGATAATTATCTAGTTTTTCACAAATTCCAAGATCTTAATTATGGAAATTTCTAGATTTCACCCAAATCAGTTTTCTGTATAGATATAGGCTTCTTGTGCATTTCATTATACCACAAATTGTCATTTCAATTTCCACTAAAATTTTATCTCTCACTTGATGAGCAATTTTTGTACTAGCTGAGATACCAGCTGAAACTATTTCACAAAATACTTTTTTTCTTCTTTCAGTGGAAAATATATGGTGAATTGCTTATATTCATAGAACCGGGTCACTGCTGAATTTCAGTTTCCACTGCTTGATTTACCCTAAACTTCCGTTTTCTAGTTAAGAAATATAACTATCCTCGACCTCAACTTTCTTTTTACTTCTGTCAGCAACACTGGGTTGCCTTTCTTTTCAATTTTTTTTTTAAATGACAAAAACTATAATTCTTTTATTTCACAAACACCATTATGAGATGTGGAGGTCTGGGCAGTCAGCTAGGTGAATTAAGTACTTAAGAGTCTTGATCCCACATGTCAGTCTGGAAATATGACATCATGGAACTGGCTTCCAACTTGAGTTCCCATGATGTAATATCTCAACTTGGAGGCCACTTTATATATATATAATTATACATATAACATATAATCATAGCTCACACTTCTGTGACTTTTTCATTATAAATAAAACCCCTCAGTACTAACCAAATCTCATATGTACAACCATCTAAAGAGTGTGACATTGATATCATCAATATTCCAAAAAAATTTTCTACAAAGACAGCAGATCTGAGGGTATTGTTCCCCAACATTGTTCAATGGGTTGGGAAGGCCTTCACTTTTTTTAGGTAAGATAATATTGTGTCTACTTGAAATAACACTATTTACTTTAAGGCTTAGAAATGAAGAAATATTTTTTCCCACCAGTGATGTCAACTAGTGTATGTCAAGTAGTGGGGCAGTATGTGCAGCTCACATATACATATCCTTGCTTTGTGGGTTGGTCTTTCAGTTCCTGTTCCAGGGATTTAAAAACCAGCCTCTTGGATTTCTGGACTTTATTTTGAGGCTTGAGCAGATAGAGTATTACCTACTTTTCTGGAATTACTTTGCTTGGGTTGCAACTTGTGAAATATTCCAGGTGTTGTTGTCTATTAGTTTTGAATCTATCTGAATATTAAGATATATTAGGTATCTCTACAGTTAACTCCTTTGTTGCCTGAAAATAGATTGCGCTTCCATTTCAAGTCTACTATTAAAGCTGCAAACACTACCACTAGAAAATCTTCTTTCAAGATTGTCCTTGCACAATGAGAGATGCTCCTGGGCTCAGTGTTCCTTTTTCTTCCCTGTTAGATGTTGCTCTTCTTTCATCTTGGTCTCAGTTCAGTCCCTGTTTCAATAAAACCAATGCATTGTAGATGGGTGAATTAAAAGGAAGTCAATTAGTTGCAAGAGAACCTCCTTTATAACAACCTCAACTTCATAAAAGATACAATCTTTTTATTGATAACAATGCCTGATGTTGGAGCAGTGCTTTAGCTTTTCAAAGTCATTGGTTGTAACGGTATGCTTTCCTTGGAGCTCTCCGAAGTTGGCAAATATCACAGTGAAACACTTGTAATTATCTGCTCAGGTTCTTAATTGTTGTGAAATAACACTGGGATTGTCATTCAGGGCATTAGATATAACTAGGTTTCTAATTACCATATTATACAGCCTTGAAAAGAATTGAAATTTTCATTCAATCAGGATTTCATTTAATTAAGAAGATACTTCTGTAGCCCACTTAGAGATGCAATAGCCACTCTAGCAGCTAATGGCTCTAGCCCAATGGTAGCAAGATGGCAGTGCTATCTATCCACACACACCCACCTCCTCCTGGTAATCACTTTGCCCAAAGAGGTGGTGAAGCAGTCAATTATTAATAGACTGGTATAAGTCCATTCTTTTTTAAAATTTTTTAATATGTTTACTGATTTTGGAGGAAGAGAGACATGTCAGTGTAGGAGAAAAATGTTATTTGGTTGCCTCCCATATGCAACCCGACCAGGGTTTGAACCCACAGCCTAGACATGTGCCCTGACTTGGAATTGAACCTGCCACCTTTTTTGGTGTACAGGATGACACTCCAACCAATTGAGCCACACCAGCTAGGGCAAGTCCATTCTTTTTATGCAACATATACCCTTACATTGTAGTGGAGGGTTTAAAGCATCCTTTGAGTTTACAGCTGTTTTGCCAAGTGAGAATCATCATGCTCAAATTCCCTACCCTGGATCTACCAAATTATATTTTCCCAGGGATTCATATACTCAGGAAAGTATGGGAGGCACCATTTTCATAATAACCTTTATCTAAAAAATGATTGCAAAAACATAATTCAATTTTGTTTCAGGTATTTGTGAAATAGGTATTGTGTCCCCCCTGCTGGATTCTCTGAAAAATACAAACAGAAATAAGATAAGTTAATAAATATTTTTTCAATGTACCAGGTGCTTTGCATATTTACATATTGCTAAATCTTCATGACAAGTGTATGAGATAAGTTGTAGATTCCCATTTTACAGATAAGGAAACTGGGGCTTAGAAAAAGCTGTTACTTGCTCACATAGCTAAGAAATAATAGAATCCAGCTATTCTGGCTTCTCATGCCATGCTCTAATCACTGCCTCCATTGCCTTGCTTTTGTCAAGTGAGATAAAATAACACACAAAGAGCAGAATACAAGGGAAAATGTTGTCTGTGTCCATTGTGGGTATAGATATTAGTTCTATGGCATTAGGCAAAGAAAGTATTACTGTGATCTGGAGTAAGTCAGGAAGACTTCAAGGAGGAAGCAAGAGGACAAGTAAGATTAGGCAGGTGGGAAGAAGGAAAGAGGGTATTATAGCGAGAAAGAAGGGTAACACAAAAAAGATAATATTGTTCTATTATCCATAAGAATATATTAAGCACTTAAATGCCAGGCACTTTCTATGCATTTGAAATGTGTTCTCATATTTAGTCCAATCCTCATATCAGCCAAATGAGAGCAGTAACTCAAAGTCTCATTTTGACTTAACTTTAAAGGCTACCTGTCATCGAGAAGAATATCTAAAGTTCCATCCACTTTTTCCCTATTTCAATTCCTTCCCTCCCCTTGTCTATCTTGTCTCCAACCACGCCCCAGGGAGAAAATGCACAGAGTGTATCTTCTGTAGACAAGCCCAGATGGTGCTCATAGTGGGGCCCAGTATTAAATAGCAGTCCAGCCACATTGCAAATGCCATGGAAAACTATTTCATGTTCTCAAGCAAATTCTGGTGTATGTGGGGCTTGTGAAAACCTCATCTGAAATAGGCTAAATCGTTTATGACAATTAAAATGTTTGGGACTCTTCAAAATATTCCAGGCCATCATCACATTGTTCTGCTTCATGAATCTGCTCTTGTTGGAGTATGGATCTGATGGGTAGACCCTTTGTAGGAGTCCCCAAAGGGCCCTAAGAGGAAGGTATGTGCCCCCAGAGGGAGTCAGGTGTGGTGAATGCTGCTCAGAAAGGCAGGACCACTTACTTCTCTTCCCATGGTTGCTTTTAATGTTCCTTTGAAAATCTTTACACTAAAATTTACATAGAATGGGGACTGGCCTTAAAATAAAACGATCAAGTTCAGTTTCACTTCTGTGCCCCCTCCTTCCTTCCTTTGCACCCAGCATCTGCATGATCCCAGGCACCAAAGCCTTCTGTGCGGCTTAATTCAGGGAGCCAGGCTTGTTGTGTGGAGCTGCTGGCGTTTCCTCCTCTGTTAACTGGCAATCTGCAATCTCTCATCATAACAGTTGTTTCTCAAAATTCTAGAGGCTGGAATTTTGAGATCAGGGTTCCAACATACTCAGATTCTCTTCACATCATTATCAGCATTTCGTGGTGCATGCAGGTACAAAGAGAGAGAGAGATCTCATGTTTCTTCTTATAGGGCACTAATTGCATCATAAGTGCCTTACATTACTGACCTCATCTAACCTTAATTACCTCACAGGGTCCACATCTCAAAATACCATCACATTGGAAATTAGAGTTTCAGCATGTGAAGCGGGTGGGGCAGGGAGGCAGCAGAGGGTGGCTGGGGGCACAAACATTCAGTACATCACACCTGGGGTCCTTGCCAGGGTGTTAAAGCCCATGTCCCAAGAAAGTGTCCCCAAAAAGTGAATTCTTATTAATCTAGTCATATATTCCAGTCCCCTTGATCAAGCACTCTCAAAATCTAGTTCCAAGAGTACTTTCCTGATGGCAAGTACATTACAGCTAATTTTTTAAATTCCTTCAGGGTATAATCTCCTTCCTCCTTTATCAGGCCCAGCATGACTCAGCCAGGTTATGCTAAGGTTTAAACTGTTATCCACCTGGCAGCCAGGTGAGCAAGAGGGAGCAGCTCCTGTTGTGAAGATGAGGTCTTTACAGCATCTGTTAGCACAGGGAAAGTACTAGCTTATACTAGGGAAATTTTGAGGGTTCAGGAAGTCTTCAGAGACATCCATTCAGATGTCTTCCTGCCTTGTTTCAGGGCATAAGGTTTTCTTAACCAGGGCCCTGACCGTAGTATGACAGAATTGACTCAGCTGAACCCTGGAAGTCCCTGAGCTCTTCAATTCTCTCTAAAGGCACTGCTCAGTTGGGTCTCTTTGTAAACTATCAAAAAGAGCCTCTGGCTCTCACAGCCTATAACTGCTTTTCAAAAGTGCTCAGGTTGTCCTAGAAAGGCCCCCCTTCTCATTCTCAGCAGGGAATTAGTACAACTATACGCATGTATCAGATATTATAGATTTTGGTTTCAGACCACCCCAATAAAGCAAATATTGCAGTAAAGCAAGTCACAAAAATTTTTGGTTTTCTAGTGCTTATAAGAGTTTACACTATACTATAGTCTATTAAGTGTGCAATGGCATTATATGTAAAAATATATATTCCTTAATTTAAAAACACTTTATTGTTTACTGAACCTAGAGAATATCACTGTTAGAAGAGATCTTAGAATTGCAGTTTCTAACCTGCTATTTGATTCTCCTTTTCAAGCCCTTGCTCCATGACCTATCATTTCTTATTTAAATGCTGCCACAGTTCAGGAACTTGCCACATCCATAAGCCATCCATTTCATCTTCAGTTAAGTCTGGCAGCTGACTTCCTTCTCACATTGAGATGATAAGTCTATATGCTTACTTCTAGCCTCCTGAATGGCCCCACTGATTTGTATAACCCTTATGTTCATTCTACTCACTGCTTCCCAGCTGGTATATCTTATAAATATGAGTAGCTCATGAAGGATTCTACATCAAGAAGTTAGTGCTGAAGGTAAATGGAGCTTCATCCTATTTTTGACTTCTGAAGGATATTACACAGAGTGAACCCACCTGAAGGGCAAGGAAATTGGGGTATCTACCAAAACCCATCTATCATTGGGTGAAAGCTGTTTTCAGGGGGCACAATGAGTCTCTGTCACTTCTGCCTTGCCATATAGGCAAAGTCACAATCAGAACAAGTGCATGGTTAGGAGAATTTGCATGTAAAAATGAGTACCTGAGAGGGTATGAGCAGGATGCCAGCAATATCTGCTATAGGAAGAGGTGCCAGAGGCAGGAGAGAACTTGCTTGTTAAAATAAAGATCTCAGCTACTGGAGAGGGGGAATTAAAAAAAAAACACTTTATTGCTAAAAAAGGCTAACCATCATCTAAGCCTTCATTGAGTCATAATCTTTTTCCTGGTGGAAGGTCTTACCTTCAATTTGTAAAAAATACAACATTTGCAATGTGCAATAAAGCAAAGCACATTAAATGAGGTGTGTCTGTAAATAGTAACCAGCCTAGTCCACTACCTTTGTAGACATCTCCCTGTTCCCCAACATTTTCAAATGCTGACTCATTGCTCCCCAAAGGAGGCTCCTTGTACTGGGGCCTCTCCCAGGTCACAACTGGTGAAAAGTTTAGTCCTTGGGCCTCCATTCTGTGCCAGGGATTTACCCATTCCCCATATACCACTCAGGATGGTGCCCTCTTTGCCTTATGGGCTATGAGTAAATCCATTTTACAACCCCATCTTACCTGCTTTTTCATACCACTCCTGGGACAACATGTGTTAATTTGCATGCTTCAGGGGTTAGACATGCAAGATATTTGAGGGAAATGCCTCTGTCACAACGCTTTCATTCTCCCTTCCTACTCACAGCATAGCCCCTAGACCAGAAACATTAGCTTCACCTGGGAGCTTGTTAAAAAATGCAGACTCCCAGTCCCCAACCTAATTCTGCAGAATCGAAACCTGCACAAAGATTCCAAGTGATTCTGCGTGCACATTAAATTTTAGCTGCTTCATATTCCTCAACATAATAAAGTTCATATATGAGAGACCTACAGCCAACATCACATTCAATGGGCAAAAACTAAAAGCTTTCCCACTAAGATCAGCAACAGGAAAAGGATGTCCACTTTTACCACTTCTGTTGAATATAGTATCAGAAGTCCTAGCCACAGCAATCAGACAACAACAAAAAAATAAAAGGCATCCAAATCGGAAAGGAGGAAGTAAAACTGTCATTGTTGCAGATGAGATGACAGTATACATAGAAAATCCTATAGACTCCACCAAAAAACTACTTGACCTAATAAGTGAATTTGGCAAAACAGCGGGATACAATGTCAATACTCAGAAATCAAACGCATTTGTGTACACTAACAATTAAATATCAGAAACAGAAATCAGGATAAAAATCCCATTTGCTATGGCAACAAGAAAAATAAAGTATCTAGGAATAAACCTAACCAAGAAGGTAAAAGACCTGTAGTCAGAAAACTACACAACAACTAAAGAAAGCAATTAAAGAAGACACAAACACATGGAAGCATACACTGTGTTCATGGATTGGAAGAATTAACATCATCAAAATGTCCTTACTACCCAGAGCAATTGATAGATTCAATGCAATCCCTATTAAAGTACCAATGACATATTTCACAGATATAGAACAAACATTTCAAAAATATATATGGAACCATAAATGACCCCAAATAGCTGCAGCAATTTTCAGAAAGAAGAACAAAGTAGGAGGGATCACCATATTCCACACTGAACTATATTACAAGGCCACTGTAATCAAAACAGCCTGGTACTGGCATAAGAACAGACACAAAGACAAATGGAACAGAATAGAGAGCCCCAAAATAAACCTGTCTCAATGGTCAATTAATATTTGACGAGGGGGTATAAGCATAAAATGGAGTAAAAATAGTCTCTTCAACAAATGGTATTGGGACAGCTGGACAGCTACATGCAAAAAATGAAAATCAATCACCAACTTACACCATACACAAAAATAAATTCAAGTTGGATAAAAGACTTAAATATAAGCTGTGACACCATCAAAGTCCTAGAGGAAAACATAGGCAGGAAAATCTCAGATATTCCATGCAGCAATATTTTCACTGATATGTTCCCTAAGCAAGGGACATAAAGGAAAGAATAAACAAATGGGACCTCATCAAACTGAAAAGCTTCTGCATGACTAAAGAAAACAGCACTAAAATGAAAAGAGAACTAACTATATGGGGAAACATATTTGCCAATGATACCTTGGACAAGGGTTTGATCTCCAAAATATATAAAGAACTCACATGACTCCATTCCAGAAAGACAAACTACCCAATTAAAAAATGGGCAGAGACTTGAACAGACATTTCCCCAAGGAGGCCATACAGAGGGCCTAAAGACATATGAAAAGATTCTCAGTTTCACTAGTCATCAGAGAGATGCAAATTAAAACTGCAGTGAGATACCATTTCACACTGGTTAGAACGGCCATCATAAACAAATCAGCAAACAACAAGTGTTGGAGAGGATGTGCACTGGGAACCCTAGTGCACTGTTGGTGGGAATGCAGACTGGTGCAACCACTGTGGGAAACAGTATGGAATTTCCTCAGAAAAATAAATATGGAACTACCTTTTACCTGTCAATTTCACTGCTGGGATTATATCCTAAAAACCCTGAAACACCAATTCATAAGAACCTATGCACCCCCAATGTTAATAGCAGCACAATTTACAATAGCCAAGTGCTGGAAGCAACCTAAGTGCCCATCAGTAAATGAACGGATTGAAAAACTATGGTACGTTTACTTGATGGAATACTATGCAGCAGAAAGAAAGAAGGAGCTCCTACCCTTTGTGACAGCATGAATGAAACTGGAGAACATTATGCTAAGGGAAATAAGCCAGGTGGTGAGGGACAAATACCATATGATCTCACCTTTAAGTGGAACCTACTCAACAAAACAAAGCCAGCAAAATATAACCAGAGACATTGAAATTAAGAACAATCTGACAGTAACTAGAGGGGAGGTAGGAGGGGATAATGAGAAGGAAGAGAGGAAGAGTTTTCAGGAACAACTATAAAGGACACATGGACAAAACCAAGGGCAGGGTGGAAGCAGTGGAGGGAGGTGAAGGGAAGTATAGGGGGTGGGTAAATGCAGACAACTGTACTTGAACAACAATAAAATAATTTTTTTTTTAAATTTAGCTGCTCCAGTCTAACGTACCTTGAGCAGGTGACTTAACTCTCCTGCATTAGCATCCTCACCTATCAAATGAGGAAGAAGAATGAAAAGTGAAGGGCTCTATGGGTACTAAATCTTCTGATCCTCTGCTTTCTCTCCTTATATTCTCAGGTGCCTTGTGCCCAGAATTGTACTGCAGTTTTACAATGAAGGCAAGGAATGATGACTGATAAATGATATGTCTCATCTCTTTCAATATTAATAGCTGTAAATGAGAATCCTTAACTCAGGAGGGGCAAGGTGCTGGTTTTGGAGCCTGGAGTCATTTGATCTCTGTCCTAATTGAATACTAGATTTTTAGCCGAGTTCCAGAAATATGACACTAGTACAGAGACCTATGCCACAAAAGGACTCTGGATGTGACTTGTTCACCAGGGTGGAGATGGGAGGATGAAAAAGGGACCTCTCTGTGGGAGAAAATAAAACACAGACTCTTTTGGAATCAGCTGGTTGGAATACAAGTTCTAACCTAACCACTAGCTGGATGCATTCCTCAGTGTGCTCATCTGTAAATGAAGAGTAGTAAGAGCACCCATGCCAAGGGTTACTCTGAGGTTTGCATGAGATTATTTCTGTGATATACTTAGCCCAGATAAATTCAACAAATACTCAGGGGTTTTTTTTTCAGTCAAGATTTACTCTTATTAAAGAAAATAAACACTTATTCCATTTCCAGTTGTTTTACTTAAAATTTCTAATATAAAAAAACAGAATTTCAGGTGTGATAGACCAAAAAAAAAAAAAAAAAAAAAAAAAAAAAAAAAAAAAAAAAAAAAAAAAAAAAAAAAAAAAAAAAAAAAAAAAAAAAAAAAAAAAAAAAAAAAAAAAAAAAAAGGCCCAAATGCAAAAACAGTTCAAAGCTCCAGAAAAAAACACAACTAAGCAATGAAGAGATAGCCAACCCATCAGATACACAGTTCAAAATACTGGTTATCAGGATGCTCCAGGAACTCACTGGGTACTTCAACAGCATAAAAAAGACCCAGGCAGCAATAAAGGTTGCATTATGTGAAATAAAGAAAAATCTACAGGGAACCAGCAGTGATGGAAAGGAAACCAGGACTAAAATCAACAGTTTGGAGTAGAAGGAAGAAATAAGCATTCAACCAGAACAGAATGAAGAAACAAGAATTTAAAAAACTGAGGAGAGGTTTAGGAACCTCCAGGACATCTTTAAACATTCCAACATCCAAATTATAGGGGTGCCAGAAGGAGAAGAGGAAGAGCAAGAAATTGAAAACTTATTTGAAAACATAATGAAGAACTTCCCCAATCTGGCAAAGGAAATATACTCTCAGGATGTCCAGGAAGTTCAGAGTCCCAAAGAAGTTGAACCCAAGGAGGAACCCACCAAAGCACATCATCATTACATTAACCAAGATTAAAGATAAGGAGAGAATCTTAAAAGCAGCAAGAGAAAAGGAGACAGTTATCTACAAAGGAGTTCCTATTAGACTATCAGCTGATTTCTCAAAAGATACCTTGCAGGCAAGAAGGAGCTAGAAAGAAGTATTTGAAGTCACAAAGGCAAGGACCTACATCCAAAATTACTCTATTCAATAAAGCTATCATTTAGAATGGAAGGGCAGATAAAGTGCTTCCCAGATAAGATCAAGTTAAAGGAGTTCATCCTTACCCAGTCCTTATTACAGGAACTGTTAAAGGGACTTACCTAAGAAAAAGAAGATAAAAAATATGAACAGTAGCCCTGGCTGGTGTAGTTCAGTGGATGGAGCGCGGGCTGTGAACCATAGCATCGCAGGCTCGATTCCCAGTCAGGGCACATGCCTAGGTTGCAGGCCATGTCCCCCAGCAACCGTACATTGATGTTCCTCTCTCTCTCTCTCTTTCTCCCTCCCTTCCCTTTCTAAAAAAAATATAAATAAATAAAATCTTTAAAAAAAATATGAACAGTAAAAGGACAACAAACTCACAGCTATTAACAACCAAACATAAAAAAAACTAAGCAAACAACTAGAACAGGAACAGAAACACAGAAATGGAGATCACATGGAGGGTTATCATTGGGGGAGTGTAAGTAGGAGAGGGAGAGAGCAGGGGAAGGTACAGAGAATAAATAGCATAAATGGTAGGTAGAAAATAGGGGGAGGATTAGAATAGTATAGGAAATGGAGAAGCCAACGAACTTGTATGTATGACCCATAGACATGAACCAAAGGGAGGGAATGTATGTTGGAGGGGGTATGAAAGGCAGAGGGGAATAAAGGGGGAGGGGGAAATGGGAAAGAAAAAAAACTTAAAAAAAACAGAATTTAAAATAATCATTTAATAATCCTGTTTTCACTAAAACAATAAAACTATGGTTTAAAAAGAAAAGTATTCAGCAGCATTTGCTCACAGGCTTTTTAGAGTTTGTCCTTAAAGTTTCTGAAACTTTCCTGTCTGTAAAGTACAGAAATTGTGGGTCTACATGAAGAAGCCTCTCTGGGACAACCAATGAGAAGTTAAGCAATCAGCATAATAACCTGGACTGGGCAATGCCCCCTCCCCTCCACTTTAGCTCAGGAGGGACGTGCTTCGAAGCACTGAAGTACGAACGGTCAGCCTGTAATTTGCTGTTAGAGTTAGTCTCTCCAGCTAATAATAGTAAACCTCTGGCATAGATGCTACTGGTCTTTAATGTCCTGTAATTTTTAGGAAATTTTGTATATAGTTTGATTTACTTCAATTTACTTAGAAGTTAAATATGTTTAATAAGTTTCACTATTCTGCCAGAATAAGTGTCTGCTGGTTTAGTACCCATCTAAAATACATGTAATACGTGTAAGTAATCATAATCTTAAAGTACACTTAGAATACCTAATTATTTAAACCGAAATCTAGTTTAACAAAATGTCTATAATTAGACGCAGCTGATGAAACTAAATTCAAAGTTATGACAAAGGAGACTCACTCTCCCTTGAAGATGTGCTGCACAGAAAACTTATAAAAGCATGTGGCCTTAAAGCCATCAAGGAGAGGAAAGCAGGCATCATCTCCTCATTCTTTACTGTAAGATTCCAATTGGGGCTAGAAATTTGTACTGCTAAATTTTCAGAAAAATCCATAGAAATGTTAAAAGACTTTTATGCAAAAGATTGTCTGTCTTTCTGCAACCATGAATAGTAGTACTCATCAGAATTTCCCCATAACATAAAGGCAAAGGCAAGTCCTTGCACTTGATCAGACGTCAAAGGAATGGGAGGAAGGTGGACTGTTAGGTTACCTTTAGCTGAAGTATCTACTGGCTTTTTACTATATGCTGTTCACCAGTGTGAGTCAGGTGGATCTTTGTGAGAGAAGTGTGTTTGGTGGCCAGAACCTCTTTTGGGCATTTCTTTTTAAACAGAATACACAATAGATAAGGCAGTGGGGGAGGTAATACAGGGAAGCTACTCTCTCCAGTTCAGAAGGAATAGATGAAGCTCATACATGCATTCAGGAAGCCCATGGGATCCTCTAGCTGTGGGTAGTGGCTAATGTGGTCACCTAGAATCAACACTGTGGTCTGTGGCAGTGTTTTTCTGTACAGCTCCAAAAACTCTGGATAGGGATTCACTGGATCCAAAGGCCCATAGATAAAATGAATGGGAATAGTTACAGAGGCAAGAGCTCCTACCCAGTGCCTTCTAAACTTCTTCCATTGACTGATGTACTATAAGAAACTGTTGATAACTAAGTTCCTATCATTGTTGTGTAACCCTGACCACATGTCCCACAGCTCATTCTCAGAGGGTCAGGTGTACATCCCACACTGAGGTGAGACCTCAAGAGAATACAAAGAGGTTCATCAATTATATGAGGGTGGGTGACAGCATGCCCCCACCTTTGATAACCTTTTGGAGAAGGAGAAGATGGTGTCAGGAAATATACCTCCATTTCACAGACAGAGACTCTTTATGGTAAGCTGACCAAATTGATTCTGCTTGAACCTATAGTGAAGCTTCTGAGCAATGATGTTTCCATAATTATGAGACAAAAGGTTGACCCTGTGCTTCTGAAGCACCAGATTCTTCAAAAGCACCTCCACAATGCTGGTCTGCTCAAATATGGAGTAGTGATGTGCTCTTGGTTTGTTGTTAAATCCAATGCCTAAGAAATTGAGGGCAATCACTCGAGGAAGCCTCAACATCAGAACTTCTCAAATCTTGTATAAGTCATAGCTGGATATTGGAAAGCCATGTAAAAGCACGACTATCTTCTGACTTCAAAATATACCCACAGAGTCTTGGTAGAAGATGCGCTGTCCCTTTTAGGTAAAAAAATTTGCTTGACAACTTCCCTGAGTGAAGAGTAAGGAAAATGTGGGAAAGGCGTTGGAGGAATGTATAGGCAGGCCACAAGCAGGAGCACTGCCAATAGCCCCACCTGCACCCACCAGTCCCTCATCCTAAATCAGGTAAGACCTGGACTACAAGACTCCATGTTTGGGGGAACTTGTTACTCATGCACTGCCTAAAGCCTGAGGTCCAGTATTATTTTTAATGTTATTCTTTCATCTCTGAAACAGGGATATTTTTCATATCCCACAGGATAAGTATTAAATAATGAGTAGGAACATACTCTGCAAATGGTTACTTTTATTGATTACCCATAACATAAAGAGCAAATACTAAGCAAAGGTATATGGATGTCTGTTCCCTGAAAACCTGAAAATCAAAATAAGGGTGAAAAGGAGAAGAGAGATAAGCCAAAGTCTCCAACCAAATTTGTTGCCCTTACATAACTTACAATATCTCCAAAAATCAATACTTAATCTATGTGTATTAGTCAGGGTTTCACAGAGAAACAGAAGTAATAGAAAGGAGAAAGTAGGAGAAGGGAAAGGAAGATTGGTTGATTGATTTTAAGAAAGTGGATCACATGATTGTGGAGGCTGCAAGTCAAAAATCTGCAGGGTAGGATAGCAGGAAAGAGTTTAGTCCAAAGACTGTGTGGAGGCAGAGTTCTTCCTCTAGGGACCTCAGTTTTTGTTTTTTTTTTCTTAATGCCTTCGGCTAACTGGATAAGGTCCACTCACATTAATCTGCTTTACTCAAAGTATTGATTTAAATGAAAGAAAATATTTTCACAACAATAGCCCATATATCTGGTGTTTGACCATTATTTGGGTACTGAATTAGGACTTCTGGTGAAGATGGTGGCATAAGTACATCAAAAGTATACAACTAAATTACAGGACAACCATCATTTGAAAATACTTGCTTTTAGTTATTTACATAATGATCTTATAGCAATTGCTACTGCCTCCTAGTAATGTTTGTTGTATAAAAGCTGTTAACACTGATGTTGTCTCTTCAGCATGGGCCCATTATTGACAGGTGCCATCAATTTAGGTAAGATCCTTTAAAGGAAATATTAAGATGCTCATCTCACAGTATTAAGAGGACTAAATGAGAACACATGTGAAAAGTGACTTGAAACTGTAAATCAAGCTATTCTAAAGTAAAAAGTTTATGTAATTTTAAAAAACCTGGTTTGAAAGCACTTTAGTAGTCTAATCTCCAACTGAACATAGTTTAATAACCAAGAGTTGAGAAGATCAGAGTGTCATCAACACCAATTCCTATGTTCTGAACAGTTCCCCTATCTCAAGCATATCCACCTTTTCTAAAAGAATACATGAAATCCCTGGATTTCATGGTGCAGAGTATAAAGATGTATTACAAAGAACAAGCACATTTGTAATAGATCACAGAAAGAAAATTGATAGGAGCTTCCTGTATTTTAAACAGTTCTAAAAATTCACATGATATGACAATAACAAGTGAAGCCAAAAAAAAGTTGCTAAAGTATCAGTAATAATAACAACACATTGTAATCAACCATGACAAAGAAGAGACTGAATTTTTCTTCCACTTATGCTATATAAAATTTTATTAAATTAATGTCACAGGAATAAATAGTAAAGAATTTACAGCCAAAATGAAGGGGAAAATATATAGCAATTTAATGTTGTGATATATTTTTTTTTTATCAGCTCTTTTAAAATCTGCACTTTGTGCCCTGGCCAGGTGGCTCAGTTGGTTGAAGTGTCGTCCCATGCACCAAAACAGTTGCAGGCTCAATCCCCAGTGAGGGCACATATAGAAGGCAGCTGATCTATGTTCTTCTCTCTCTCTAAAATCAATAATAAAAACATATCCTTGGGTGAGGATTAAAATTTTTTAAATTAAATCTGCACTTTGCTGTGATTTCTTGGAATAAATTTTGTATCTAACTTTGTATTTTTAATTTTGTATTCTTTTTCATAATAAGAAATAACAAAATTATATAGCCTTTCAGTCCTTCAAAGTTAAGTTCTACCCTGCTTATAGATTCCCGGGGAGGAAAGAACATGATAAAAGCAGTGATTTGGGGAGGCAAAAGAGGAATTCAGGTTAAAATCCTATGCAATCCTTTACCTTGTTACTATCTAAAATAAATCTATATCTTCTCCTACACAGAACTCTTTCTTCCAAGAAATTCAGAACTTTACAATACAGACACCAATGTAAAGATAACAGGGGAGATATAAAAGGAAATATCCTCAGGGGTATAGGTGGGCATGCACTCTCACACACAGGTGTATCAGAAAGAGAAGGAACAAATTTCCAATGTAAACAGAAAGGTGAAAATGTTCAGCTGTTAAATTTTGACTTTTGTTTTTCATATATTCATCATTGGCGTTAGGGAAGCTCTAAGCACAGTTCTGGGAATGGAAATATGAGTAAAGTACAGTCCCTCAAGGACACAGTCTAGTGGGAGAGACAGAAAGATAAATAATTACAATCAATATGATTACTGCTATAAAGCAAGTATATGTGAAGAACTGTGAGGGGACGTAGAGAAAGGAGTCTCTAACTATGCTTTTGGGAAATCAAAAAAGCTCCATAAATCTTTGAACTCAGTTCTGTAGTATGAGTAGAAATTCCAGAATTATGCAGTAGACTATCTATTATGTCTGAAGTAGGAACATTAGTCATCAAAAGCAATAACTGAAAGCACCAACCCAAACATAGGAACAGAAAGTAAAAAATGTCTCCTAGGGTACATACAGTCAGGAAAGTGAAAAGAGTTCACAAGCACAACAGCAAATCAAGAATACCCACTCTTCCCACTTCTGTTCAACATTGTAGAACAGAAGGACCAAATAAGATGGTATCTAGCCATGCTTGATACCAAAAGCAAAGGGCAACAAACTAACATCAAACTAAAAACCTTCTGCACAGCAAAGAAAACTATCAACAAAATAAAAAAGCAATGTACCAAATAACAGAAAACATTTGCAAATCATATATTTGATGAGTTAATATCCAAAAATATATAAAGAACTCGTATAACTCGATAGCAAAATAAGAGAAAAAAATATATGATTACAAGATGGGCAGATAATCTGAATAGGCATCTTTCCAAAGAAGACATACAGATAAACAACTGGTATATAGAAAGGTGCTCAATATCACTAATCATCAGGGAAATAGAAATCAAAAGCACAATGAGTATGATCTCATGCATGTTAGAACAGCTATTATAAAGAAGAGATATGCCCTGGCTGGTGTAGCTCAGTGGATTGAGTGCGGGCTGTGAACCAGGCATCGTAGGTTCAATTCCCAGTCAGGTCACATGCCTAGGTTGCAGGCCATGTCCCCCAGCAACCACACATTGATGTTTCTCTCTCTCTCTCCCTCCCTTCCCTCTCTAAAAATAAATAAATAAAATCTTTAAAAAAATAAATAAAATAAAGAAGGGATAGTAAGTGTCATGGGAGATGTGGAGAAGAGGAAACCCTTGTGCACTATTGGTGGGAAAGTAAGTTGATGCAGCCAAGGTGGAAAACAGTATGGCAGTTTCTCAAAAACTTACAGTAGAACTACCGTATGATCCAGCAATTCCACTTCTGGGAATGCAAAGAAAATGAAAGTGAAAATGTTGACTTGAAAAGGTATATGTGCCCCCATATTCATTATAGCCTTATTTACAATAACCAAGACATAGGAACAATGTAAGTGTCCATCAATGGATGAATGAATAAATGATATATCATATACATCATATACAGGAGTAGGCAAAAGTAGGTTTACAGTTGTTCATATGGAAAAATACAATAATTAATAAGTAACAATGCAAGAATAAACTTGTGTTTCATGTACTCATGACTGTAAATGTACTTTTGCCCAACATTGGATATTTATCTCATATATATATAAAATGGGATATTATTCAGTCATAAAAAGTAATGAAATCCTGCCATTTGTGACAATGTGGATAAACCCTGAGGGCATGATATTAAGCAAAGTAAGTCAGAGAAAAACAAACACTGCATGATCTCATTTATATGTGTTCATTTCCTAGTGGCTCTCAGGTCCTAATTTATCCCTGTATTGGAGGCAGAGAAAAGGCAGTTTAGGGCAAGTAAAAATGCTCCAGCCCCTGAGGGCCCTCCAAAGATAGGCAGGTTGCTTCTTGGGGAGAAAAGGGGGATGTAAAAGGCCCATAGCCACAGTCTGAACAATTTCCCAGGTTATTAGTGCTGTGTGGCTGCACAAGATGGGAATTCACTCTGGTGGTACTGTTCTGGAAGACAGTGTTTTTCTTACCGTGTCTGAAAGGGGCGCCAGTGTAATGGTAGTCTACTCAGTGTAAGCAGCTTTCCTTAACAATGACTTTGTTTTTATTTTTAACCTCACATCTTCAGAAAGGCAGCTAAATATTAGTTGGCGAGAAGTGAGCCAACATTCTGAAGATTCCTAAATAGTTAGACATAAATGCCAAATACAAAAGACAGCTCAGATATCAGACACCAATCCTTCCTCTCAGAGTCACAGCCGTCTACAAGACATATCTAGAAATCCTAGCATTAGTGAAGCCTGGAACCATTTGCTTGGAAGCATGAAGCAAGGAGAATTAGCTATGGCTTTATATTTCACCTCTGCTATTAGTAACATGGTTTTAGCCAATTCTTGTCTAATTGTCCTGTCTAGTCATTGTGGATTCAGGATCAGGCTACTGATTGAGCTTAATGATTCCATAAGAAATAGGGGTTCATCTATTCCACGACAGTTAAATTCCAGTAATATTGCTTTGAGGAAACATTTGGTATTTACTTAACATGATGCTATTAAATCAAAGCCAATGTGAGTTAATTAATTTCCTTATCAGTATTTGTGTCATTGTGATTAATAATAAGAAATAAACATTTATTTTTATCTTACAGCTCTGAAGAAGCCCTTTAGAAATTCCTAAGTGATGAGAGCAACAATGGTGTCTTTTGTCATGTTAATGAGGGACATTTGGCCCTGACCTAAGGGTAGGGGCTGATTGTCAATAGGAGCCAACATTGTGTTTAGAGGTTTGGAACTACCTCTAAACTTTTAGTCGCACCCCCTGATTTCTGGGGATGGGCTTGACATTGACTCTATCACCAATGACTTAGTAAATTATGACTATGCAATGAAGCTTCAATAGAAACCCCCCAAAAGGACAGACAATTCATCAGCCCTTTTTCCAAGAGCCACCTTGCCAGGTCCCAAGCTCCAAGAGGACAGAAGCTCCTTTGTTTGGGACCCCACCCTATATATTTCTTCTACTGGCTATTGATTTATATCCTTTAATATCCCTTGTAATAAATCAGTAATCCAGTGAGTAAATGGGTTTTCTTGAGTTCTGTGAACCATTCTAGCAAATTAATCAAGCCCAAGGAGAGAATCATAGGAATCTCTGATTTATAGCCAGTTGGTCAGAACTACAGGTAACAGCCTGGGCTTGTGCCTGGCCTCTGAAGTGGATGGCTGTCTTGTGGGACTGAGCCCTTTATCTGTGCAATCTGATTCTACCTCTGGGTAGAGAGTGTCAGAATTTAGCTGAATTCTTAGATCCCCTGCTGGTGTTTGAGAACTATTTTTTGGTGTGAGGAAACTACCACACACACATTCATTGAAATTGGTACCAGAACCTTTGTAGTGTTAAGGCTGGTTTTTAGTAGCCAACGCTTCAGAGTAAAAAACACTTATGTGTTTTTACCAAGTTTTCCCCCATTGTATTTAGTTTTAATCTGTGTGACAAGTTTCACCTCACAAAATGCTTCTTCCTATTTGATTCTTTATAAACACACATTGAAGTTATACAGTAATTTCTGCTAGAATCACAGACATCTCCTCTTCCATGTCTCTTCTCTCTAGGACCAAAAAGGCCTTGTAATGGCTCATTATAAACACTTACTAATTAATAACTGTGTCACAGTTAGAGTCAATCTGGTCTGTACTCTTCATGCCAAAAGCAGCCTTTCAAGCTGTGCATTTTTACAATTGACTTTCCAGTATGGCTTTCGAATCTCAATCAATTCTTTAAGAAATGCAAATGTTCTTTTCCCTTCAGTTTAGCAATAGCCACTGGGAAATACACATGTATAATTCCTTCCTGGCTATGCATATTCTATAACAATAATCAAAGCTAGGAGCCAAAAAGATATTTCAGAGCATGTTCAACTTTTTCTGACATGCTGTTGGAGGCCATTTAACTTTTAGCTTTCCCCTTGGGGAAGCCACATGAACAGTGAAAATGCCTCTATGCAGACGTAGGCTGTTCACAGGATTAAACTTAATCTGTTCTTGTTATAGGGTGCAGCCAAGAGAGGGGGACCCCAAATGGACATTTAAAATGGGGCCCAGAACTCAAGGTATCCAGGAGATTCTAAGATGTTTTTTTTTTACCCCTTCCCCCCCACAGGTGTGAGTTGGGGGAAGGGGCACCCAGAGCAAGAACATGCAGGGCAGCTTTGCAGTTAATCCATAGCATGGTCATTTAACATACCTATAGCCTTGGGCCGGTTGCTTGAATATGCTAAACAGCTATGGCCATGCTCTGGGCCAGGGGGATGGAAAGGGACACCTCCCCGAGATGTGACTGGGAGCAGGTCCCCTGAGTTACAGCACTTGCGTGGGAGCTCGGAGGAGACTGGTTCCAGGACATGAGGTGACACTTGCCTAGACCCATGATGGTGACCAGAAAAGCTGGAAAGGACAGCAGATTGAGGGCAAGTGTGGCCGACTGTAGGAGGAGTCGGAAATAGGGCTGTAGAGGAAGATTGGCGTGGGGATTTAAACCCAGACACGGCAGCCATAGAGGAGAGAACCACGTGGATTTGGCTGAGTGGGGACTCCCGTGGTCCTGGAGGAGAGAGGACCACGTGGCTGGAGTGGTGGAGAAAGTGTTACAGGGTGCAGCCAAGGGGGGGGGACCCCAAATGGACATTTGAAATGGGGCCCAGAACGCAAGGTATCCAGGAGATTCTAAGATTTTTTTTTTTACCTCTTCCCCCCACCACAGGTGTGAGTTGGGGGAAGGGGCACACAGAGCAAGAACATGCAGGGCAGCTTTGCAGCTAATCCATGGCATGGTCATTTAACATACCTATAGCCTTGGGCCGGTTGCTTGAATATGCTAAATAGCTATGGCCGTGCTCTGGGCCAGGGGGATGGAAAGGGACACCTCCCCGAGATGTGACTGGGAGCAGGTCCCCTGAGTTACAGCGCTTGCGTGGGAGCTCAGAGGAGATTGGTTCCAGGACATGGGGTGACACTTGCCCAGACCCATGATGGTGACCAGAAAAGCTGGAAAGGACAGCAAATTGAGGGCAAGTGTGGCCAAGTGTAGGAGGAGTCAGAAATAGGGCTGCAGAGGAAGATTGGCGCGGGGATTTAAACCCAGGCACAACAGCCATAGAGGGGAGAACCACGCGACTTTGGCAGAGTAGAGGGCACCCGCAGCCTGGTGAGAGAGAATTCACCATGCGGATTTAGCAGAAAATCGCCACTCGGCCAAAGCCGAGTGGCAACCCCGTCTCCCCACAGCTCTGTGGGGAGAACCACTCGGATTTGGCTGAGTACAGGGCTCCTGCATCTCTGTAGAAGAGAGAACCACGCGGATTTGGCTGAGAGGGGACTCCCGTGGTCCTGGAGGAGAGAGGACCACGTGGCTGGAGTGGTGGAGAAAGGACCACGCACCTTTGCCAGAGGGGGTTCCCCCACAGCAGTAGTAGGGGGAACCGTCACCCGGTTTTAGCAGAGATTCCGGCGACACAGCTGATGGTGCTGAGAACCGAGAGAGGCCTACCAGCCAAGCATGGATTACTGGGAAGAACCAGACACTGCCTGAGACTGGACTTCTATTTCCTTTCCTGAGATATGGTACCCCATACTGGGCAAGGGGCAAGGAAGGACTGTGTGCGTTTGTGGGTGTTTTAAGGAACTTTAAGATTTTGACAAAGACATTAGGTCACTGCCTTAAGTTAGTGTAGCACTAAATAAATGTTTTCCTTTCCTTTTCACGAATCTCTGGCATTGAGAGATATCTTTCCTTTAAGGCGGCGGACAAGACGGACCCGAATCTCTTTCAGTAATAGTATCACCGTCCCAGGCCCCCCCTTGTTATGCTCCGTAACAAAAGGACCACATGGCTGGAACAGTGGAGGGAGGACCACACACCTTTGCCAGAGTGGGGACCCCCACAGCAGTAGTAGGGGGAACCATCACCCGGTTTTAGCAGAGATTCCGGCGACACAGCTGATGGTGCCGAGAACTGAGAGAGGCCTACTAGCCGAGCACGGATTACTGGGAATAACCAGACATTGCCTGAGACTGGACTTCTCTTTCCTTTCCTGAGATACGGTACCCCATACTGGGCAAGGGGCAAGGAAGGACTGTGTGCGTTTGTGGGTGTTTTAAGGGACTTTAAGATTTTGATAAAGACATTAGGTCACTACCTTAAGTTTGTATAGCACTAAATAAATGTTTTCCTTTACTTTTCACGAATCTCTGGCATTGAGAGATATCTTTCCTTTAAGGCGGCGGACAAGACGGACCTGAGTCTTTTTCCATAAGAGTATTATCGTTCCAGGCCCCCTTGGGTTTTGGTTTCTGTAACATTCTCACAATCCTATTTCCATTTCTGCTACTGGCCCCTTGCCTACAGTGCTCTCTCCCTCTAACTTGCCCTCCACTCTCTTGCTAGGGTTCTCTAGGGCTCTTCCTAGCCTGCCCAAGATAGCACTCTAGGTTCATCATCTGCATTCCCCTTAACCCCGAACCCCGGTAACACACCTATGCTCTAATCGTGGCATCACTAGCAATCCCCAAACACACCATAGGGTTGCCTGCCACTATGCCTTTGTACATTCTCTCTGCCTGAAATGTCCCCGTACCCCGGGTTATCTTCCATCCATCCTTCTAAACTCATTTTAAAAACCATCTCTCCTGTAAAGTCTTCTCTCATGCTCTACCCTGCCCTAGTAGAACTGAGAATTATTTCTACTTGTCCCCATAGCACTGTGGGACCTTGTCTATACCAGTATTTATCACACAGTATTAAATTATGAGTTTCATGACTATCCTCCCCGCACTACCCTGTGAGTTCCTTAAAAATGAGGATTTTTTTTAATTCTTATATTCCCAGTTATTAGCACCAGGTCTACCCTCTAGCAAGTAATCAAGAGGTCTTTATGCAACAAACAGAAGAAGGTGATACAAATGGGAGACGTATGCATTTTTCAGCTCTCCTTTGCACATGGAAGCATGTGAATCCCATACTTACGGAGATAAATGACCTTTGTTTAGAGTGGGCTTAATTCCCTAAACAAGAAAAAAAATCTGAAAATGGCGTCATCATTTGCAGATCCTTCTCACCAATTGTTAACTCTGGGACATGGGCATGGGTCATGGAAGTACACATGCCATAAGGGGATCCAGATTACACTGCTCTAACACAAAAATTATTTTTGAACTGAAAGCACTTGAGTTCCTGAAATCCCTTATCTGCCTAAAAGTAGAGCCTCCCGAAAGAACTCAATGGCCATAAATCCCATTCCCAGAAACAAACAGGGGAGACTGACTCTTACCTCCATACCCAGACATTGTCAAAAAGGAAATATTATATCTCCCATCTATTCTCCTAAGAGCCCATTTATCTTTTTGAAAAGTCATTTATTTTCCCATAAGTGTCCTTTGTTCCCCTCCCCATTCCTTATTAAGAAGTCATTTGTTTTCTGTAGGTGCCCTACTTCTCCTTACTTTCCCCTATTAAGATAGTAAATAAACCCCATATTTTAACCATCACTTTGAGCCACATATTTCTGTAAACCCCCATGTACATACTTACATGAATAAAAATCTTTCTTTTCTGTTACTGATCTGCCTTTTGTCAGTTTAATTTGCAGGCCTCCAAAAACCAGGAGAGTAGAAGAAAAGTTTTTTGCCAGAGAGAGAGCACTGTAGGCAAGGGGCCAGTAGCAGAAAAGTTTTTTGAGTTTTTTGCCTCTCTCTCTCATCTGTATATGTGCATATGGGTATTTACATGACAAAGTGCACACAGTAACATGGATAACAGCTAATGCTTACAGAGCAAGGAGAGGTATAAGCTCTTTTTCCTTTTAGTTCTGTGGTTTTCAAGTAGCAAGATCTTAAGATAAGGGGGCATAAAGCTAAAAACACTAAAAACAAATAGGGAAAATAACAGAATAGCAACAACGAAAAGGCTCAAATGGGGGAAAAATGCCCTGGACTGCACAACAATCCCTAGTTCTCCCTGGTTACTGAGTTGGCAGAGCCCAGATAAACTAAGTCAACAAGAACAACAACAAAATCCCCATGTCTGCTTTCCATTTCCAGCCTTCTCCCAAATAAGTTTTTTCTAGCTGTTAACTAATAACATTGACTTTCTCTATCAACCTTCATATAAAGATACTAGTGAGCAATATAACGTAAAAGAGAGTAAACCAAAGGGAGAAAGAAAGAATCAAAAGAACAAGTTTTCTCGTGACTGGACCATTTCCTGGAATAGAAATGTATCAATGTGTGTTTCCAATCTTAAGCCTCCAAGTATGATGATCTAGACCAGTAGTTTCAAAGTGAGTTCTCCTCAGGCTGGGGATGTGCCCAGTGGCATTGGGAACAAGAGGGGAGACCATCCCTCACCTTCAACATGAAAGTTCCAGTTTTGTCCTATTTAGAAGTTGGGCTCATATGGAAACTCCATTTAGAGGAAGAGTTCTATGGCAAAAACAAATAAAAACACCAATCCAGAAAGTGAGGCCATTGGCCCTGGTGAAATTCCATATGGCTTTTATGAAAATTAGAATGACCCAACAGGCTGGGTACTAACTTATAGCTCCCCTTAATATGGTGTAGGAAAAGAAACCCAGAATAAGAGATGAGAGATCAAGGCCCAAGCCCCATCCTGCTGGATGTGACTCTTTACCCCACGAGATTCCCAGGCTCCATGAGGGCAGCACTCTGTCTGTTTTGTACATCACAAAATCCTCAGGGCCCAGTGCAGTGCCTGGGACATGGCAGCTATTCAATAGCTAGTTGTTGAAAAAAACAAATGAACAAAGTCTCCTTTTCTTGTCTTGGGAATTATGGATCCCCAGCTTGCTAAGGCAACCTCTCTAAGCTTTAGCACAATCACTGATTAAAACCAACTTAATGATAATACCTATTCTAGAGAATTTTAAAATCAAGTAAGTAATTTATGTAAAATGCATAAGTACAATGTCTAATACAAAAAGGCATCCAGTAATAGTTACCTATTATTTTTGCAATGAATATTACTATTGTATTCCCTGAGCAGGATTGAAGTTCCTCATTGAAGCACTTAAAAAAAATATCCTCACCAGAGGATATGTTTATAGATTTTAGAGAGAAAGGAAGGGAGAGACAGAGAGAGAAACATCAATGTAAGAAACATCTACTGGTTGCCTTCCTCATACACCATGACCAGGGAATCAAACCCAAAACCCAGGCATGTGCCCTGATCAGGGATCAACCCTGCAACCCTTTGATGTATGGAATGATGCTCCAACAAACTGAGCCACCCAGCCAGGGTTGAAGAACTTTTTATTTTTAACCTCCAAAAAGCAAGGTAGATGGAGGCCTAGTACACAAGGCAAATTTCTTAACTTCTCTGAATCTATAATTCCTTTCCTTAAAACAAGAGTGATAGTACCTTCTTTCTGGGGTTGTGGTGACTAATAAGACAGCATAGTTATTTAGAAAGTCAGTTTTCAATAACTGTTAGCCAATTGTCAATTAACATGCTCATCTTGGTGGTGACAATGCTAACAGCCACACTCACAGAGTACAGTTTGAGGCTACATAGATCATTCAGTCCTCACAAGGTAAGCTTTATTTGTCCCATTTTATGATGCAGAAACCAAGGCTCATAAAGGTTAAGAAACCTGCTTGATATCACACAGCTGATATGCAGAGCAGTGGGATTAAAACTGAAATGCACCTCAGCCCAAAGCACACAATCTTTTCTCTGCTTCAACCCTGCTGCTCCTGGAAGCCTTGTCCTAGGAATCCCTGCCCACTCTGTCTGCATTATCCCCTAGGGGGACATGTGTTTGAAGAGGACCCTCACCCAGTATGTTGACGTTGGGATCTAATGCACTTCTCACGAATCTGTCAGTGGTGGAGACTGACATTAGCTCCATGGCAGGTAAGGACAGCCCTGTCCTTTATGTTGCTTGTGAGAGAAGCAAAGTTATTATTGACCCATAAACAAGTAAAAGATTTTACAGTCTGCATTTTGAATTGGCCTCATATCTATAGCATTTCATCTCTACTCGTTTGTCTTCCTTCTTTCTCAACTTTTTCTAATCTGTATTTTACAAATGTGTGTTAGATATCTTAAAGTATACTTGGAATAAGGAAGGAGTATCCTAAATAAGCCATCAAACACACACCACAGGGGTTCACTTGAATGCCCTGGGAAAAATCAAGAAAAAAATGTACTCTCCCTTCCCTTCCCACAGAAGTACTATAACATGGGACAGAAGCCCTGCATCCCAGCCCAAGCCACTGCTGAGGATCATGTGAGTTATACAGAAAAGTCATGTACCTTCACAATCAAGCTTCACTAAACTACCTCATCTTGCCCCAAGTAGAAGTAAATGAACTAGTGGCTACCCTAGACACAGGTATCCAAGCAAACTAGAGACAGTAAAGAAACAGAGGCTTAAGGAGACTAACCTTATACAACAGCACAACTCAGACAGGATGACAGAATCAGTGACCAGGGTATATGGAGGCTTGAGGTCTGGGGTGCTTGCTCACAAGGCTACTGCTGCCTGACAGCCACCAGCAAATCTCAAGGCAGGAGACAAGCCTTATCCCTAATGCCCTGCCCCAGGGAAGGCAAGGGAATGACATTTAGGTAGTATTTTCAAGTTGATGGGAAGGAAGAGTCTACCTTAAAATTTTGCTGGTTTTTCAAGACCCATTGTCACCAGTTTCAGGCTAAACCTGAAATTTTGTTGGCTGACAGTATCACCATCCAAACTTATTTTGTCTTCATTTTTGACTTGTTTAAGTTGCCTCTTTGCACCAGAATGTGAGCATTGTGAGAAGGGGGACCATGTTCCATTAGCTTATCAAGCTCTTACTATGTTCAGGCCCTGATTTCACACTGCACATAACACCCTCTTCACAATAGAAGGCCCCATGTCATGGAAAGAACTGGCGTATGTACGGCACTTGGATGCAGAGCATCCTGCCTACACATTCTAAAGTGTTGCCTCCATAAACATTTGTGGCAGCAAGGCAAAAAGCAAGAAAGGCAGAAGGGAGGAATTGTATGGATTTTCCCCTATTTCTACAGCTCCCATACTCCCACCACGAGACTCTGACTTTCCTTCTGCAGAACTTCAGGCCTTCTGTCATCTTGCCAAGACCAGTGAGGTCACAGCAGAGGATGCTGAGTCTCTGGGAGTATGGACTGTGTTCTTCTTGCTCATCGATGTGTTGGCCAGGGTATCAGGCACAAGGCATAGCACCTGGCTTGGAACCAGCTCTCAATGAAATATTTGTGGAATGAATAAATAAGAGTGAGCATGGATGAAGATGGGTGTAGGTGAGCCACTCCCCATGATCCCTGACAGCACTGTTGGTGAAGTTGCCTCTCAGAGCCTTGCAGCAGTCCTCAAACTTAAATGTGTACCTGAATCTCCCTGGGAGTTTCTTAAAAATAAGGATTCCTGGACCTCATCCTGCAGATTCTGTACTTCCAGGTTGGAGAGTCATGACATCCGATATTAAGGGTTGCTGATGATTAGAATCCTCCTGATGAGTTTCTCCCTTGTTTGGCCAATGATATAGCCACTCTGTGCTATATGGAGCCTTGTGTTCCGTTAGGTACCTGATAAATGTTAGTTGATATTAATAGTAATAAAGCCTTCCCTTTTATCCTTCTGAGCATCTCCTAAAGAGAAATCTAGGTCCTGCCTCTTATTGCGAATGGTTGGCTTACAGATCTTGAGCTGAGTTTAATATAATTCACCTAGTTATGGGACAGGGAAATAAGTATATCTTTCCTGAAAGTAGCCAGCATCTGCTGGGAGAGGACCAGACTCTCAGCTCAGACTGGGAGAAAGGGAGTGTGTTCTTTAATAGAAGCATATCGAGTGCTACAAGAGTCACTTGAAAAGAAGGGGTCAGGAAAACACCAAGGGAAAACTGGCCTTAAGGTAATCTGGGCCTGAAAGTGAGTCTTAAAAGAAAGCCAGTTTCTTTTAAGGAAAACAGTGAGATATGAATGGAGAGAAATCAAATACTGAGCATGACCTCCCAACAAAAAAACTGAAAACAATACAGTGGTCTTTCCAGCAGGGAAGATATTATTAACAATACTTATAATATAATAAAATGTACAGTTACAAGGTACTTTTCCTTTGGAGAGCTCAAAGCATTTTACTGTATCATCTCAGTTTAACCCTCCACAATCTGACTTGATGGAGACCCTGGCTGGCACTCAGATGAGGAAACTGAGGCACAGGAAAAGCAAGCATAATAAAACTGCCTGGACGATGCACCTGTGGATGGGTCAGACTGCGCGTGAGGGCTCCAGATTCAAGGCCCCGGGTTCTTTCCACTGACACCAGCCGACATCTCACAATGGCAGTGATGAAGTGCAATGTAGATCAGTGAAACAGGGAAAGTGGGGCATCTGGATTAGAAGTTATCAGGCTCAGACTAGCAGATGAACTCAGATGCATTCCTCAAAGGCTACACCCTGACAAGACATTTGCCTCTTAGCTCAGCAGGATTAAGTAGCCAGCTGTAGTCCAGCTAGTGTGAACCTGAATCCCAGTCAGAGCCCCAGCCATAGAGAAGAAGGGAATGAGTGGTGCCTTTTCAGCATGCCACAAAGCCCCTTTGAGTACAGTAGGGGGTGAGGAGTGTCCCAGTGGGACCTCTAGCCTATCCTTAACCCTGTCTTCCTCTCTACACTTTTCACAGGTGACTGTGTCTACAAAAGGCAATAGCCTGGACAACATCCCCTAACTTCCTCACATTTATCCAGGGTCATGCAGGATTTCTCTACTAAGATGTTTCACCAACTCCTCAAACTCAGCAGGCCCAGAAGAGCACCATCTTACCCTGTAGGCAACTGCTCCTCTTTCACCTGTGACTCAGTGAAGACCACCAGCATCCAAGTAGTTTCTTAGAAAATTCAGTTCCCCAGCCCCTCCCTCATCCCCCACCACCAGCTGGTCACCCTCCCCTTGCCAGCTTTTCATGGAGATCCCCCTTCTCTGAGTCTGGACAGCAGCCTCTGAAGGTCAGTGCTTCCCTCCCTGAGCTCCATCTCTTGCAGCTCAACCTGTGCAATGCTGCTAAAGGGGCAAGATGACTGTGATGGAGTTCCTCTGTAGCTCCCCATCGCTTTTCAGAGAAAACCCAGACTCTTGGCATCAGGCCAAAATCTTTACAATTTAAGCAATACCCACTTTTCCAGTTTTTTAATGGAAGAAACTAGGAAACTAATACAAGGACATGGCAATTATCCAGGTGGAAAAAGACATGATAAGCCCCTGCTGCCCTCCCCTGCCTCCTGCCACAGCTGCACCCTCTCTGTTCTTAGGCCTCAACTGTACCAGCAAGCAGTGTACCATGTCCCTGTCTCACACCTCAGCTGGCAGCTCCTTTCCCCTCTTCCTCACCTGGATAAACGAAGTCTGTGTATTAGCTTCCTAGTTCCCATCATAACAATGTACCACAAACTGGTTGGCTTAGGACAGAAATGTATTTTCTCACAGTTCTGGAGACCAGAAGTCTGAAATCAAGGTGTCAGCATAATGCCAATCTTCTTGTGGCATTTATACCTGTGTGTGTGTGTGTGTCTTTGTATCTAAATCTTCCCCTTTTATCAGGACACATACTGCATCAGGGCCCACCCTAATTATTTCCTTTTAACTTGATTACCTCTAAAAAGACCCTAACTCCAAATAAGGTTATATCCTGAGGTACTGGGGGTTAGGACTCCCACAGATCTTTTTTTGATGGGGCTGCACTTTTTAATTCATAATAGTCTTTAAAGCCACAGCTTGAGCATTGCCTACTCGCTGAGCTAGGCTGATCGCCCTTCCCCTCTACACTTCCCTGGGGTCTTGCCTAGTCCTCATCACACTGCATTTTAAAGTCCACTTGTTTGTGTCCCCCATATGACCGTGACTCTGAAAGAAAAAAATAAGACTTTCATCTCTGTAGCCCCAGATTCTACCAGCCCACTGGCCCAGTGCTGGGTACATTGTGAGCATCAAATATTTGTTGATGAATGAATGCAGATGGTGATGGATTTTGCAAGCTGTGCAGCTGGCCTCATTACCTGCCTTCACCACAGGATTACAAGAGAACACATGGTCAGCAGGCTTAAGTGACCTCTGTCTAAACTCTAGCCTCAAGGACAGCTAGATGAGTTGGCAAATTTAGTCCGTTTGTCTCATTCAGCCTGGCCCCAACAGCTGGAGACTTCAGCAAAGACAAGGACCCATGGGGCAAAACTTCAGGAGCTCCACGCCTTTCTCCTGAATGTCATCTCTTAAATTCTGCTCACAAATGTTTGCCAAAACAAAGATGGAATTTTTCCTGGTTATTTTCCTTACTGACCTTTTTCTGAGCCCTGTGAACCCGTTCTTCTAGATGAAGATTGTTAAGCTGCAACTGCAAGAGTAGACTCAGAACTACTGTGCAATATGCCATTCATTCCTCTTCCAGCATATGGGGAAGTCATGAGGTTGTGGCTGCCATTGCTTCTTCACATCCACACTTGCTTGTCAAAGACCACCTGGAGGTGGCCCTGATCCCTGTTGTGGCCAAAGTAGCCAGAAGCATTGCTTTGGGCTGGGCCCTGTGTTTCTGTCTATAGTACCTAGTCTTCTCAAAACAAGTTTTGAAATGAAAACCACTATCTTCTTCCTCAGCTATGGTAATAATGCTGAAGATTCATTTGAAAGTATAGGTCACAGCTGTCCTTCAATGACTGGCACACTAAAGATTGTTCCTGTGTTGACCCCTTCCTCTCCAACTTTATACATTGTGAAATGAGGATGCTGTCACCTCTTTGCAGGGCTGCTCACCCAAGGAGGCCTAATACCAATATGGTCAGTAGGTGGCACATTAGCATTCCAGCCCAGATTAGCTCAATTCTGAAGCCCATAATTTTGGCTAAATGGTCTTCAACACCTTCAAGTAGGTCTTCAGAAATCAAAGTCAGAAATAAAACTTTGAATTGAATGAAACTTAACTTTGTCCTCTTGCACTTCCATAAACTGATCTTATTGACAAAACTGGAATCTTCCTCAATTGTCTCCCTCACTCCCTGTTGCCCCAGTTGTTGACACAGATGGTGGGATGAGGCAAGAAGACCACCTGAATGGAAGTACAGAATGAAGAAATACCAAGGAGATGAAAATAACCTCCCTGTACCCAAGTATACCTCCAGCAGATTGGGCCCTGTAGGGATCCTTGCACAGCTTCATTGTAACAGCTATGACTTACATTCCTGTACCCACACTTTCTACAGACTTTGCAGAATGACACAGGTTCCTGTATGCCTCATGGGGAAAATAAGTCAGTTCTAGGCAAGCAGAGACAAAAAAAATATGTCAAAGGCTCCTACAGAAGTCACTCTTGTGCCAAGGAAAGTGGTCATGCTGGATGAGAGTCCAGGACTTCAGTCACAGGAGTTTGTAGGAACAGGGTATATGAAGAGAAGAAGCTGAGAAATGGCCAGGGCTGACCCCAGACACAGGACCAAACACATGAATTTCCTTCATTTTAATTTACACGTAATTCACACACATGGATAAAATAAGTGTGAGCCTGGAAACATTTGCAAAACTGGACTTGTGGCATTAAATGGAAGCACTGTTGACTCTGCAGGAGGAACTGGAGGCACTAAGGGAGAAGAGCCTTCAGCCACCTCCACTGCTTTCACATTCCCTTTGGGCAGAAGTCCAGCATCTCGGATGACTATGAGTCCTGTACAGCATGGCTCCTGTTCCGGCCTCAGGCCACACCCAGGCCTGTGCTCCTGGACTTCCCTGGATTCTCTAATACACCTTGCTGTCCTGTCTCCAAAGTAGATGTGCCCTGTGCCAAGAAGAATATTTCCATGCCCATGCCCTCCTTACCAGATGGCACCTACTTATCCATCATATCTCTCCTTACTCACCACCTCTGCCTGGAGCCATCTCTGCTGCCCAGAGGTACAGGTCAGTACATTCCTAAGTTCTCTCCTAATACTTCTACTCCCCATGCCAGTGGACCTAACTCAGGCTGATGGAAACTGCTTAGTACTGGTCAGAAAGCTCCTTGAGGGTAGGTCTAGATCACTGTATCATTACTGTACATCAGGTGGACAATATCATGTTCAAAATATGAACTCATAAATGAGTGGAGTAATACAGGGATGAAGCTTGACTTATGTCCTCTTCCCCTGAGAGGCCTCTTTTATCTGCTCTAAAAATAGTCCCCTCTGGTCTTGCTGACAGGGTCTGTCCAAGCAGGGAATGTCAAACCAAGGACCTACCCAGGTTCTTTGAATTTTGACTGTGTCCCATTAAAAATATAATCCATAAACCTGGACCAAGGCTCCATCCATCAGATGCTAAAGGCCAAGACTGCCATCATCAATAACAGGGCTAGGCTTGCCATTGGCACCTGGAAGTGAGAAGAGTGATATAGGCACACAACTCAGGGACACCAGCTCTTACAGATTACCTTTGGATGCCCAAAGAGCATGTCTGAGAAGCAAAGGGGGCTGCTTTACAAGATGAAAATCATGCAGATATGAAGCTTAGCTGGTTGGGAGAAATTAATAAAATGTTACTTTGTCATTTAGATGTATATTCATTTTTCATCTGGATTGAAGATATACTACATTTTCTTTATGAATAAAAACATGCTGCTAATTAACATTGACCTGCTCAGGAGAAGGAAAGCCAATGTAGATTCCTTTCAATAATACAGCAGGGGAGTAAAGCTGTCTCTTCATTACTAAAGTTAATCTGATGAGGCTGAAGGAGATTTGGGTATTTTTCTACCCTTGGAGTTGTCTGAAGGAGACTTCAGAAAAATAACAACATGCC
Source organism: Tonatia bakeri (assembly GCA_004024845.1). Lineage (NCBI taxonomy): Eukaryota > Metazoa > Chordata > Mammalia > Chiroptera > Phyllostomidae > Tonatia > Tonatia bakeri. The sequence continues at coordinate 151,723 of PVIA01001323.1, read as the reverse complement.
AGTGGACCTAACTGCAGCATGCATCCCATAAAAACTCTACATAGGAAGACACACATTCAACATCCTTCCCAACCCTTAGACTCCTGAAAAGCAGACCAGGGAAGACTGGTTGCTCACCAAGTTCTCACCAAGTTGCTCACCAAGCAACCAAGTTGCTCACCAAGTTGCTCACCAAGTTCTCAACAATCTCTTTTTCTCTGGAAAAGGCCTATTGCCACGCTAGGCCTTCCAGGCATATCTGTCTTCTGTGACCCACCCTCCTGAAGTTGGGCCAGAGTTGGAAATTTGGAATCAGGGCTAAGAGGAGTCCAGTTTCAGTCTGGGTTGGTCCCTTGAACAGAGGAGATATAAATACCCAGGGACTTTGAGGACAGCTGTTTTTGGCCAAGTAGACAGAGTAGGAGAGACAGCCAGTGTGAAGAAAGGAAGCAGGAGGCAGTTGCAGAAGTAAGTAGGACAAGAGAGAAACTCCCTGGGTTCCCTAGCTGAGACTTTCTCCTTCTCTCCAATGCTTTCCTTCTGACACTGGACCCTGTCCATTGTAAGTGAATTACTGGACCCCTCAGACTTCATGGAGCTCTACCTCCAGCTGGATGTTCACAAGTGAGTGGAATGGCAGTGATATTTCACATCCTCTTGCTCACTGGTGTTGGTTGTTATCTAAACTCTCAGGCTCAAAACTTATATATCATAATTGAATGATAAGATTATCTAAAGCAATCAGGCACACCTTTCTTTCCATTTCAATATGCCATATGAATACGTGCCATTATATAGTTCAAAAGTAGGTAATTGGCCCATAAAAACCTAATGTTCTAATTGTTCATCTTAGGAAACATCAACCAAAATAGATACAGCATGCTGCATGAGATTGCCTTTCCAATTCATGCTCTCACCTAGACATTTAACCAATCACAAAAGCACGTCTAAATCTTTACTGTGACCATGCTGCATGCTGCCTTCAGATGAGCCATTACAGGGCCTTTCCTCACTGACCCCCCAGACTTTGTTTCCCCCACTTCTAAGCCACATCTTCTGGAGCTTCTATGCTTACTGTTCTGCTGATCACCTAGCTCCACTCCTCCACACGTCTGCCACAGAGAGGGCTTGGCCCCCTCTCCTGACAAAATGTACCCAGCTATCACCAAATTACAGTATCCATGGTACCAACCAAACCAGACAATTCAGACCTAATTGTTTCTAAGAAGCTTGAGGTAAATTTATCAGATAGGTGCCAAAGTCTGTATTTCATTTAGAGGCAGCAACACATGAGTTGATTGAAGTTTCCAGAATGACATTTTTGTTACTCAAAAACATGACTGGTAAGGACTCAATTCAGGTAAGTCTAGATGGGGAAAATGGAATAGTTGTGGGAGAAAGGAGAAACCTACAGAAGCAACAGGACTCCCTTCCTCATAATGGAGTGCAGGGGATCAGAAATGGGCTCAGAGTGGGTTTGGAAAGTTTGAGGAGTGTTAGTGCCTTTAAAGTTCTATTTCAAAGCCCTATGTCTTATTCAAAAGTATTTGATGAATTAGTTTTCATACAAACTAGTATCTTCTTAGCTTTAGATTAAAATAACCTGCATACCAATATTCATCTTAGCATTGTTCATAATAGTGAAAAACTAGAAGTCTATGAATGGGAGAATATAGTAAAATAAAATAAGGTGACACCACTCAAGGGAACATTATGACATAATTAAAGCAAGGATTCTAAAAAGAATGTTGTACTATGGAAAATGCTTAACATATAATGTTAAGTCAAAAGGCAAAAGGAACCCAAATGAGCATAACATGTGTTATGATTTCATATGTTTATTGAACTCATGTAAAAAAATATAGTCTGATAGTTCACTAAAATATAGTAAGTGGTAGATATGTTTAGGTTATGGGATTATAGATTTTTTCTTCTTTTCACATATCTATGTTTCCTAAATTTAATGAACACGTACAATTTTTCACTTATAAAAATACTTATTTGAAAATATAAGCAAATTGGGTCAGAGGCCACACTATTAAAAATAACAAGGAATCAGAAATGTGAGTAAGAGAATCACGGTATTATGGAAAATGAGGGAAAGCTGAAGAGACTTAGCAGCTACTAAGGTCAAATGTCCTCTGGAAAAACAAATTATGGCACTGACACTGTGGACACATCCCCAGATTCCTCCTTTCTCTCTTCTGCTTTACCACAGGGAAACAAAGGATCAAACGACACCTTTCTTCTGAGAACTAGGAGCGGGACAATGAAAGCCTGCCTTCACCAGGTATATTTTTAATTTTGACTCCTCCTCTTCTGACAAGAACTTTAGCATACTTCCTTCTCTGAAACTCTTAGGTACTAGAGTCAGACCCCCAGGTACCTTATGCACCCCAAAAGAACTATAATTCTGGGGGGGGGTGCTTTCAATCCTTTAGAAGATTGTATTCCTTGCTAACTATCATCTCTCTGTGGATATGGATCAACTGTGTCTTATTCATTATTACAAACCAAATGTCTCAAAGCATATTTGTTGAGTGAATATTTTTTAAATATTTTTTTAGACTCAGGATTAGCCTAGACAGAAATCAAAGTGACGTCAAGGCTAGTAAAAAGTATATTTTATCATAGTTAGGCACTAGGCTTTTAAATTTTTAATCCTCATCTCAGAATATGTTTATTAATTTTAGAGAGAAAGGAAGGGAGAGAGAGATAGAAAGACACCAATGTTTCTCTATTTCAATTGGTTGCCTCCCACACATACCCTCACCAAGGATTGAACCTGCAACTTAGGTGTGTGCCCTGACCAGGAATTGAACCCACAAACTTTTGGCTTATGGGATGATGCTTCAACCAAATGACGCACCTGGCCAGGGCTAGGTACTAGGTTTTTAATTTGCGATAATTTTATTAGACAAATAACTTTACTGTTTTAACTAGTTTAAAAATTGGCCGAATAAGCACATGGTATTATTACCTTTAACACAGTTATTCACACAGAAGAGAAAGAAGCTGAAGTCAGATATCACCATCTACCTGGTGCAGCTTATGTGGATCATCAACAGACTGCAAAGAAGGAAATCCACAGCCGCTGGAACATTACCGTTGCAAACCCAAACCCATGGAGTGATGGCAATTATTTCCTTGAAGAATTGATCCTAACCACTCCCAGAAACAGTACCTGTAGGACAGCCCTTAGGTACCAAGGCTGAGTGGAAAACAGTAGTAGCCACCCATGTCAAAACCTCACAGCCAGTGACTAGATCAGGAAAACTGGCACCGGCAAGTGTCTCATGATGCCATGTCTGAGGCACTTCTGCCAGGTGCTACCCGAAAGCCCAATCAATCAAAGTTGTTTCAGTGCTATATTTCCTATAATTAGCTTATAACATGTCACTGGCTCTTGTGCTACATGGACAAATTCAGAGATTTCACTGACTCTTTCCTGTCCGGTTAGTATTTCAGCTCTCTGCCATGTCCTCAGTGAAGAGCTCTGTATATTCTTCAGAATGAATATGAAATAATAATAGTAAAAATGTTTTAAATCAGTGAAGTTTCAAGTGCTCTCCCATTTATTTTGGACCCTCTCATTTAACCTTCACAGGGTTAGAATTAGGAAATGAAACTTAGCAAAACTTGTAAGGAAATGGAAATTATTGAGTTAGCAAAGAGACCAGCATAATAGTGTCTTTCAGTGTAGGAACGGCTTTCAATGAAGAGTGACGTCTCTTACTCTAAATGAAGAACAAGAAGAATTTGTTGGTTTGTTTAATAATCTTTCCTTTACAACAGGAGAACCCTGTTTTGGTTGAAACTTGAGGAATTTAACTTAGATAATATGTTGCCTTTGGTTTTCTGATATTTCTTCCCCAGACTTTTTTTTTTAAAAACTAGGGTAGATTCTCAGCTTTCTGAGATGTTTTTAAACAACTGAACCTGAATGCAGAAGATGGAGCAGATGGCTTTTTAAGGGCTTTCTGTCTTTAAGATGTTGGACATTCAAAAGCTTTGAGAGGAAATGTATCTTGCCATTTGATGGACAATTCAAATTTAACAAACATTTCTAAAACACGACATATTTTTCATACAGATAATGACCTAATAGCTCTCCCACACTTCCCCCACCCATGGCGACCTGTTTTCTCCCATCCTTTCAATCTACCCATGTCCCTGCAAACTCACCCTGTTCTCTGAAATGAAGAGGGGGGCTTTTCCCCCTCAAATCATACAATCTTCTAAAAAAGGAAGATTATTAACCACTGCATCTTGGTCAAATTCCAATGTGGAAAATTACATTTTGCCTCTCTACAATTTTTTTCTGTCATTTTAATCAGAAGTACTATTTAATATTTCACTCAAAATAAAACGCTGCAGTGGGGGCTGCCTCAGAGGAGCCTGCCTTCTCTAGCACAGAGGAGGCAATGCTTCCGAGATGTATGACTAATACTCCTGGGGTAGGAGCTGAGTACATTGGGATCCTTTGGGAGTAAAGGTACCTACAATGTATCAAATTGATTTTTATTTTATGCCTGCAGTAGAAAATCCCATAAGATAAAGATTTTTCCCTCCAGCATTTTGCAGCATCTGAGATTCAGAATCAAGGCAGGAACTGCCTGGTGATATTGTGTGGATGACGCATTACACAGAACTGACCCTGCGACATCATGTTGTCTTGTTCTCAGTTAGAGCAACCTCATGTGCCTGTCCCGTACACACCAGCTCTGTGAGTCACTGCATGATGTACTGTCCAGGAAGTGCAAAATGATGCTCTTCTTAAAACTTCTGATTAAAAAGTTGAGGCTTCCGGCCAGGGAATGTAGAGTGAAAAAAGTAAAGTCTCAGGAGAGACAGGTTCTCATTTCTGTTTTTCTTTTCATTACCGTTTAAGTATAAAATCCTACAAGGGATTGTATTATAAATAAGCATTTCAAGTGGTTATTGTCTTTGATGTTTTATTGCCTCAAAAATGAAGTTATTTTCTACCCACCAGGATTTTCCATTATGAACAGCTATGCTACTCCACATCCTAAGAAGCTTTTAATATCAAAAATGACAGAAGATCAATGTGTGTATATGAATGCTGAATACAATGGACTAAATAAGTTCCACACATGCCTGAAGATCCTGTAATACAAAATAATCTTGATACATATAAACACAGTAAATTGGGAGAGTGATAGAATAAAATAAAATATCAAGAATAACTACTAAAGAAAAATTAAAATTTGACCTTACACAAATACTTCCAATCTCAAAAAAATCATGTATTGGATTCCAAACAGTGGGAATTCAATTTTTTTCTTCTTCTGTCTCTACCTTCTAAATTTCAGTAAATACAAGAAATGGTGAACCAAAAGGCCAATAAAAAATTGTAGGAAAAGATAAAAACAGCAGAGATTAATCAAGCCAAGATGTTAACAAGGATAGAATCCATTTCTGGCAAGGCTGACCTTTCCAGCCCAGTGCCTAACACTTGTCACTCTGGGAGCTTAAGATGCTGGGACAGTTGGACATATCAGCAAGAACCCAGATCCCCATGACTGAAAAGCAATCAGGTAGAACGGACATGCTAAATAGCCTCCTCTGCCTCAAAACCACCATCCTTCTCCTGTTGGAAATGCACTGTTAATAGGCAGGGCAGCATCATTTTGGACTTTGGATGCTAGAGGCTTGACTTGGGCTGACATCCCAAGGAGTTAAATCCCAAGGAGGTCTGCCCTATGAAGATGACACTGCAGGTTCCATGGAGGAGGGGTCACCCTATGTGGTCACCTCGACAGACAAGAAATCTCTGGAACCACTATTGGATTTGAAGGCCAGCACAACAGGTAGAACCTGAAGGACTCTCTGGACCCAGCCACTCTACTAGATCCCCCAGGATAATTTTATTTCTTTCTGTTCCACATGTCATTTGTCTAATGGGAGTCACTCAAGTCCTCTTCTTTGGGTCTAGGGCTGAGAACTCAGTGGGGCTTCCGGGGATACTTCATGTGACAAGTGCATACAATGCACTCATTCTCTGTGACTTCACAGCTGGAGCACAAGATGCAGAGGTGGCAGATGGGAAACTGAGAGTCAACTTTGCCTTTTTCCCAGTGTTACTCAGGACCAGTCATGGAAAACCTCACTACAGTCAAATGTCTCAGAGGAAATAGTAATGATTACAACTAAAAATAAAAGTTGTGAAAATTTCAGTTACGAAGTTCATCCAAGCACTTAGAAATAATGGCAATAGCATGGCTTAAAATAAATGCTCAAGAAAGAGTAAAAGATACCCAAAGTCATCTGAAGCAAGATGGCCCCAGATTTGTGGATTTGACCACAGCTTCATTGAAAGTATGTAGCTGCTGTTTTTAAAAGACAGAGTCAACAAGAACAAAGATCAGTTAGTTGTGGAAGCTCTTATGGGTACTAGCTATTGATGTTTCCAGATAACCAGCATATGCAGAACTAAGTCTGGGATTTCTGAGACAAAAAGAAAACCCAGGGCATTAACCATTTTGTTGTTCCATGGGTCCTGAGGTTCCTAGTTAATCTGCCTTCATCTTTCCCTCTTTCAGAATCTGCTCATGTTTGTTTTACATATACTATCCAGGGTTGTACTTAGCATAAGAAACAGGAAAAAATTGTCTACTCCATCTTCCCAGAAGCAGAAGTGCTTCTTCCTTAGCTATTTAATGAAGAATAATTAAAAGAATAGAAAGACACGATGGCACGATGTTTTGAAAAGACAAAGCACCAGCTATTCATTATATTGTCAGATAAATACATTTCTTGTGACATAAATGTGTACTACTTATCATAAAATTTAAATTAAACCTGTATTTATTCTGATTCTTATAATCAGAAAAATTGGGTTTCTCTTTAAGGCAAATGGGAGTTTTCTTGTATTGAATGGTTTGTTTTAATACTTCAAAACATTGTTCAGTTATAATCTTGATACCAGAAATGTTGTATGAAAGTACATTTGTAGTAACATATTGCTAGTAAATGTTTATATTTGTGGCAGGTTATAAATAAAGCAATTCTCAGATAAAATTTTACCACAGTTACAAGCATTTATTAGCAGATAACACAAAAGCACCTGTTTTCTTAGCTAGATGAAGTCCCAAACTCTGTATTCTTTTCTTCTTTTTTTTATCCTTACCTGAAGATATAGCCACTGATTTTAGAGAGAGAAAGAGAGAAACATCAATGAGAGAGAAATATTGATTGTGTCCCTATAGGGGACCAAACATGCAAATCAGGCATGTTCCCTGACTGCAATGGAACCCAAAACTTTTTTTTTTTTTTTTTTTTTTTTTGGTGTACAGGATGACCAACTAACTGAGAAGCCTGGGATTTGACCAGGCTCTGCATTCTTAACTGCTTTGACTATACCTTGCGCACACACACACACACACACACACTCACGAAAAATATAAATTATACAGGCAAAATTCAGCTAATCTCTCAGTCTGCCTTAAGTGACCAAAATCTTTAAAAGTGTGGGAACCCAAGATCATATTATACTGAAGCCTCAGGCACCAACCCCACAGGTAAAGGGAGATGGACTTCCTAGTTCCCTGTACCTTTTCATGTAGAGAGGGGAAGTATCTCTAAAATATTTCAAACAATCCATATATCTTAAACACTGGTGATTCCAGCAATGAATATAAAAACTATTTCTCAAAGCCATTGTACAAAAGAGCAAGCCATTAATTTCACCAACGAGAACCCAATTGTAATATTAACAAAATGTCTAGTCCTGTTTTGATCAGAGATAAAGATGGCTAGAAGGGATGAAGGGCTGCCTGTTTGGTTAAATATCAAGTGGCCATCCCTAGAAACATGCATGGAGCCAAGGTTAACTGACTGCTCAAATCTGAATGGGTTCCAAGCAATTCAGACACATCCATTGACAGGTCTATACTGAACTATGTTTAAAAAACTCATGAGCACATAATGCACACATTTTTTTAAAAAAATGACTCACTCTACCTATTTTCAACAACCCACTTGAAAGGAACAGTGGCATGACCCCTAAACATTAAAAATTGTGAAGCATATTACTACTATATAGGTTATTACTACTACTACATTATTACTTTTTAGGTTATTGACAAAACTAAGTAGCTATTTCTGCCCCTTTTCTCATTCTTCATGAAAACATTCACTAGTATGACTATTCATGTCACAGAGAATGCTGATTCGGTTGCTGAGAGTAAATAATAGGAGGAAGGACAGGAAGAAGGCAGAAGTAGGGACAAATCATTTTATAGTTTTTCCAGAAGTGGAGCAGCTGGTAACCTCCTAGTGTTATAGATTCTGAAAGTCTCTATAAGCTTCTGAAAGGCAGTGATTTTCTGAAGCTTGTATTAGGGTGGAGTAACAGCATTCTTTAGAAAGGTGGTTTTTAGATTCTTGTTTAAAAACTTCTATTCTGGTAGAACACAGGGAGTGATTATTAAAGCCTACCCATCTGCCTATCACTACATAGCCCTCTCCTCAGGAGGATGCCTCTCAAAATGTGGACCCAATTCCAGACTTACTGAGTCAGAATCCATAGAATTAATGTCCAGAATCAGTATATATAACAATATCCCAGATAACCTGGCAGATCAACACTTTTGTGCCTTGTGGAACATAGTTTAAAATCACTGTATTACAAAGTTGATTTAATAGTTAACATAAAACAGAGAGAAAATCAGACCTCTGTGGAGAAGATTAAGTGGAAACAGAAGGACAAAAAGCTCCAGTCATTGCAAATAATTAAAGGGCAACCAACACAGGCAGTCCTGGGGTCCCAGGCACAACCAAGACCAAACTCAGGCCAGTTGACTTCCTATAGCTTTTGTTTCATTGAGCTATGAGGGGAATGGTAACAGGAAAAAGTGGGAGACTTTTTCTTTCAAATTCCTTTCTTTATGAAATAACTTTTAAAAATAGTGATTTATTAAAATAATTCAGAATCTATAACACAAGGTCTGATTGAAACATCTTACTATAGTAAATGACATTTAAAGAAAAAATATATTGGTCAAAGAATGTCATTAATAAAAGGCATTCATTCTCAAGTTGGCACCAATGATTTAATTGATCAGCACCATCCGCTAACATCAGTCACCAAGAGGACCTGTGTATCATTCCAATCAGAAGGAAGAAAGGAGGTGTCTGGAGGAAGTATGCTGCATGCAGTCAAATACTAGAGAATAAACAAATACCTATGCTGTCAAAAAAATAAAACAATATGCCTGACAGGTCCTCCTCATAAGCCAAACCAAAGCAAACAGGCAATGAGATTTTATAATGAACCTTTGTTTTCAATATTTTTTGACTTCTCATATTACCTTTCCTGTATGTGAGGATTTCATAATTTTGCATGTAAAAACATAGCACTATTTAGCTATACCTTTAATAGCCTAAAAACAAACCAGAATGCCCAAAACAAAGGAATAAATGAATATAAAAATACATATTTCCAAAGACTATATGGTAGCATAAAGTTCATTATATAATTTTTAAATTTTTAATTTATTTATAAACAGAGATATAAAACTACATTTTAATATAATGTGTTTAATCCTAATTTTGTAAACAAAAGTATATATGTATATTATTTGAGATATATTGAAAAAAAGACTGTAGATAAATACACCTAAACTGTTAACAGTTAGCTCTGGTATTGAGTATATTATTTCCTGCTTTACACATTAATTGTTTCAAAATTGTTTATGATAAATGTGTATTTGTTGTGTAACTAGAAAAAAGGTTGTATTTTTTAAGTGACCGAACTTCCATTCTCATGAAATAATTCTAGGATCTTTTTCTATGTACGCATGCATGATTCATATTCTTTTTAGCAATAAAACTACCCCAGCCCATTTGAAAATATCCTTCAAGCACAAAGACATTGACTCCATATTTGAATAAAGATCTTTGGAACTTTAAAAGTCTACAATTCTAGACATCTCCAGATGCCATGTATTAGCACATTTATTTTATACACAAAGAAGATACAGGGAAATAAGGAATTTTCCCAGAACCTATTGTGCCTGCCATTTTGCCATTCACAGTCTGTTTTACTAAATTTAGGCTTTATAAAGAATATTTCAAATACTAAAACTGGGATGTCACCTGTTAGAGAGGCATAGCTTGAAGACATAAATCATATATACATCCTGTTCCTAATTAAGGAGGAAGATTGTCATATGTCATCAGAAACAACATAACAGACAGCTGTTTCTGTGATAGCAGCTCTTGCATCAATCAAAATGTTGCTTAGGAAATACTTGTGAGGACAAGTCAAAGTTATATATACTGTTATCCAACAGGCTGAGGACAGTCACCGAAGATATATGTACAAGACAAAAAAATGCTACATAAAATTTTTACTCTCATGTTATTCTAGTGGCATACATAGCAAAAAGAGAGTTTGGGATTCAAAAGGAAAAAATGGAAAGGGAATTCAAACTCCAGAGTAGCTATATAGGAGAGATTTGTGGACAGGAATGTTGTTGATATAGAGGAGAGACATCTTGTCTTAAAACTATAGTCGAACAGTCCTGGGTTTAAGTCCTAATTATCCCACTTAATATCTTTGTGACCACTGATGATGAATCACACAACTTCCTTGACCCTCATTTTCCTCATTTGTGAAAGAATTAAAATATCCAAATGTGTAGATAGCATGACTATGAGAATTACATGAAGAAACACATGCAAATTATTTGGGTCAAACTTCTTTAGAGTATCCCAAAGTCATTCATTGTTAGTCCATTTGTGAGGAAGAAATTAAGGCATTTGGTTGATGGCATGTATTAGGTTCCATGGGATCAGGTGGGTCAAGGGTTGTTATGTTACCCAGGATAATGGAGAGTTCTTACAGCAAAAAGATCAAAAGTCAAGCCTGAGTCCTTTAACACAATTATTTTCTAAGTATGAGTCACAACTCATTAGTGGGATACACATCATTTAGTATGGTGTGGTTAGCATTTTTTAATTGAAATGGAATGGACTACATTTGAGTTCATCAAATGGGGTAAGGGTAAATTTCATGAATCTCTTTTTGGTTTCATATGTATGTATATATTAATGTACATTTCTAGATTGTGATGTGAAATGTATTTCTCACTGCGGGCCAAGGTTAAAAAATTTTGAAAACTACTCTCTTAGAGAAAGCCAGGTTTCAAAGCCCATGTCACAGTGATTCAGCATCTGAGGAAAGTGGGACAGAAACTGATTTGGAACTATATGGGAGCAGGAACCCTAGTGATTGCATGTCCGCACACCCTATACCTATCAACAGTATGTAGTGAGCCAGCTGGCTTATCACAGGTACAGCAGACATGTGATAAGGATTCTGGGGGTTAGTAGCTTCCTTCATACCCTTCTCTAGAGAAACCATTGGTCCCCTCTACTGGGGCACCCTGCATTTAGTTTACCTCTTGCTCTGTAGTACTCCACAACTAGGACCTAACATTCTTACATCCCTTCTGCCATACACACCTCTTAAAGCTGAGCCCTGTTCTCATTCTTCCCCCTAACCTCATTCAAAATTTTGTGGACTCACCGCATCTCATTATACTCCATGGCTAATTCCCATGCTCCTCTTTCCCCTCACATCTCATCCTCTGGTCCAACATGGAATTGATTTTCCACAGCTCCATGTACAGAATCAGAACAGATGGAACACCACTCCAACATGAAAGTCTTTCAATATTTACCATGGCTTTAAATTTGATTAACTTACCTTGTGTACCTTCACCCAGTCACCAGAACAGACCAGAGGGACGGAGCATCGCTAGAAACCTCTTTCCTGGAGCACAGGTCCCAGAATATTGCCACTAGGAATAGACAGGAGTCCCTCTGTTTATAGTACCTCCAGATTATATTTGTCTACAAAGGTGTCATATATGAGGGGGGACACCCCCAAAATGGAATTATCTTCTAGAGGGCAGGTCCCTTGTAGTACAGGCTTCCCCTGCTAGGTGAGTGTTCTAGGAAACCAGCTGTGTCAGAGTACCAATGAGCATTGTTGTGAGAAGCTGTGTTTAGCTTCAGTTAATTTTTTTAAGACTCAGTGTGTTTGCCCATTCTATGGTGGGTGATTTGGGAGCCCATCTGCCGACATTGCTCTAAGTGTTCAGTAGTTTTTGACCAGAAAATGGCATGACCCCAGTGCCCCACCCTCCCTGTTCTCCCAATCTCACTCCAAGCAACTTTGTTTTTGTTTCGCCGGATGAAGAGTCATTAAAGGGAAACATTTTGCTGATGTGGAAGAGGTAAAACATAAAAAGGCAGAACTAAAAGGCATCAAAACCAACGAGTTCAAAAACTGTTTTGAGCAGTGGAAAAAGCCTCGATAGGTATATTACATCAAATGGAGAGTACTTTGAAGGTGACTGATGTTTAAACACACACAATTTTTTATAAATAAATTCCAGGTCTTTGGGAGTCCACCCTCGCATGATTGTCAGGGGCCTTGCTGAGGTTCCTACTGTCCTGTGGGAAATCATCATGATGCCATTTCAGGTAACCAAAATGCCAAAAATACTACAAGGAAGTCATGGAATAATTTGTTAAAAATCAATTTATAGCCACAGTTAGAACACTCTTAAGATAGGGTGCATACAGGGTGGAAGGGCCTCACTGCTTGAATCTTGGGTTAGCAGTGTTCATTTGTTCTCTCTCTCTCTCTCTCTCTCACACACACACACACACACACACACATCTCTCCTACTGATGTTGTCATGGTTACAAAAACTAGAATTGAGATTTGAGCAAGGAGGCCCATGAATGAAAGGTACTCAGGGGCCATCACACATTGGCTTCACTGGAGAGATGCATGGACAATTAGATCTGGCCACAGCTGTAGCTCACTAGTTAGTCAATAAATAGCCCTGGTTTACTTGTATTTCTTGGGCAGAGGACACGTGGGGCCAGAATGGCTATAAATTAGGGTCTTATGAATAGTATGTGCTTATTTAGTAAACTGAATACTTTGTGCCTTTTTTATGTTCAGTATATCTTATACCCCATATATTTTATTTATAATGAATATCTAGTATCCAGAACCTAATGAATATTAGACTCTTGGTACTTTTATTGTTTCCCATCAATATTTGACACATAATGTTTATCCAGACCTTAAAATGTTTCACCTATGTTTTACATATTTATTCTTCTATAACAGAATTGAATATTTCAAAAGTAATACATATAACAACCACATTATCCCTAATTGCCAACCTAGTAACCCTACAAAGGAAAGAAATAATTTAAGCCTACATAAGTATTGATATGGGAAATCAGCCTGGCCTCTAGAGCAGACAGTCTGGGTTTAAACCACTGTGAGCTGTGAATTTACTCAAGTCACTAATCCTTTGTCCTTCAGTTTCTTCAACTGCAAAATGGGATAATAATGTTTATCTTCTGCACATGGCTACTGTGAAGATTAAATGAAATAATCTAAGTAAAGTACTTAGAACAGTGCTGGCATATTATATAGGAAATGCTATATAACCAATATCACTCTAAATTCCTACAGATACCTCATACAAGAGTGTGAGAACATCTCTTTTTTTAATCTAAGCCATTATCTAGACTTAATGTCACATTTTAGGCCCAGAATCTACTTCCAGCCCCTTCAGAAAAAATTAGGATGGTGCTTGCCTTATCTCAGATTATGTTGAGAAGGCAAAGTAAGTGTAAATATGACATGATTGTAGTACAATGGGGTCAGTCCGATGTGACTGTAAAGCATAGAATATTATAATTCCCAGTTCACTCCCCAATTATAACTGCAACAATTTACCATATTTTACCTTTCTTTCAATTCACAATGCCTATTCTCTATAGAATTGATTTTACCAATTTATCTGGCTGTTGGTTTCTCTCCTTCTCCTGCCCTATTGAGTTCAAAGCACTCTACATCTGTTAGCTAGCTTCTGAACAAATTCTGCCCCTCCATCCATTCTCCACACTTGGCCAAGAATGAATCATCTGGTGTCTTAAACCAGGGTTCACATATCTAAACCCCATTTGTCAACACCTCCCGTGCAGCTAGTCATTTCCATCCAATACCTTCCTGTATCATACAAGTCCAATCCAAATTCAGAAACAATGAATGATGATGACAGCCACCATTTGTCAAATATCTGCTGTGTGCCAGGGAGTGTGCTCAGGGCTTTCCATTCTCGATGTCTAAAGCTGGTACCACAGGCATGATTGCTAGTATCCATGGGCTTCCCTGTGAAGTGTCTTTCATACATCCAGAGGGTATGTCAAAAATGCATTCAGAATTAAACTATAAAATCAATACATAACATATCAGAAACATGCTCCCACCTTGATTACCCAAAAAGGGAAGAGTTTCATTAATTGACCCAAACCAGATAGAATATGTAAAGTTATTGGAAGAAAGAATGTACCACAAACAATATAGAATAAAGAGTCAGCCACTAGTTGGTTGACCCATTCTCAACTCCTATTCTCTTATTACTTTGCACTGTATAAGATGGATGAGCCAAATGCTTATTGCCTTCCCAGCCTTCTCTGCAGCTGGAGGTGTGGGAGGTGGGCATGCAAAGAAGCCACGTAACATGATCCTAGCCAGTGAGAAATAAGAGTCTGCTGGGAGAGTCTACAGTAGTTTTTGCTTTCATAGTATAAGGAACAGGTAAGAATGACATCACCCCTCCTCCATCTCTTACTGCACTGAGAGATGTAATGACTATAGCCAGAAAGGACATGGCATTTAGATTCACACAGATTTAGGTTCAAATCTCAGTTTTCTCACTTCTTGGAGATGTGGTATCAGTAAAACTCCTTAATATGCCTCATCTACAAAATGATTTAATAATACCTATAGATGTTCCAGTAAGAAGGGAATGACTCACCACCATGGTCAAATGCTTTAGTCCTCAGCTAGCATGTTATCTCCAAGTGGCAGCTCCATAAAATTACCCTAATTTTAACTAGAAGTTTCTTTCCATGCTGCTATTCTCTGGGTGCCTTTATATCCCTTGCTGATTTCCTCAATTCAGCCCACATCTCTGGAAAAATGTCCATTCATTAAACTCTTTTCAGTTGAATATTCCAGTATGCCAACTGTTTCCTGCTGGAGTCCCAACGGATGTAACCAGTGATTAAATATGTTTGTCTGTGGTAACTTCATTTTGACAAAGAGTAACCCATCCAATCAGACACCCTTTGATCCAAAAGCTCCCAAGCCAAGTCTTCCTTCCCTGTGTGTCTGCTGTTAATTCCCAAGTTACAAAGAAAGTACCCTGGTCTTCCTGCTGAAACATCACCTACTGCCACACACACACACACACACACACACACACACAAGCACACATACACACACACGGCCATCCATCTTACCCCTATCAGAGAAAAGGAAATAGCATCCAGGAAGGGTCAATAGATGAATTAAACATTCAGAGGAATAAAGAAAAAGCAACAAGGACAAAAATACTTTAAATTCTATCTACTTGCACGTTATATCTCTAAAGCCTGTTCCAATGCAATCAGTGAGCTCAATAAATGAATGGTAGAAAGGACTGCTTCTGTCCACATCCCCACTGCAGCCCAGGAGACAAGGAAAAGCAGAGTTAAGGAAGAAAAGTCTCTTTCTTAACTATGCTGAAGAGATAAGGAAGGGGTGTACAATTCTTAGGTAATCTCAAGAGTCTGGAATTACTTTTCTGCTACATGTCATGTGCATACCCTCTATTAATTTCGATCAGGTTATCAAAATCTTGAGTTTCCTGATTTCTATTTGGTAATACTTCTCTTATTTTATCCTGGGCCCCTTCAGAATTCTGACATACTGAGGTGTTGAAAAGCAACTTCCCTCAAGACTGGTGGTCAACTTCCATTCATTGGTTAGCATGACTATTAGCACAGCAGAGTCCTAGTCCCTGTCAGAATCATGCCCTCTGTTTCCATACTCCTGATGGCCTTGGGCTCCCAGGCAAGATTTCCCCTCTGGGCTCCCCTTGCTAAGTGGCTTGCTGGTCTGCCTAGGCAATCTGGGCTTTTGGATCTAGGCAACCCAGTGCCATTTACACCATTCTATCCCTACTCCTGTTATCCTGGGATATGCCTTTGCTACTCTCAGGACAGACACTTGCTATCGCCAGCAGTTAACTGGCGATCAGAAGCAATTAACAGAAGCCTGAGTTAACACTTCTTAGAAACCACTCAGCAAACTCAGAGGGAAAAACCTCTGAGCATTTTAAAGAATGACTGACCTCTTTTCATCCTCCAACTACAGAGAAAACATCACACCTAAATTCCCAGAACTCTAAAGAGGTTGCCTATGTACACCAGACCTTGTAAACTCATAGGAGCCACATGTTCCTTGAGGTCTGCACTTCCTTCTGGAGCTCCTCCTTGGAACATAGCTTGGCATGCTCAGGTGAACCAGATAGCAAACAACTAGCTTCATGCTGTCCTTAGTGATGAAAGTTCAAAAGTCATTCACCTTGAGCTTCTTCCATCAGCAAAGGGGCACCAAGAGCCTTCACAGGGGCAATGTATAGAGGTGGCTCATGGAAAATGAATCTTAACATATTTATTATTCAATCCAAGATGCAGACTGTCTGTGCCCACCAGCCAATGCCAAGATGTCAAAGTCTGTGGAAAGATGAGATATGGACGCTGTATGGAACTGCTGGTCACCTCTTGAAGATAACCAATTGGCAATCTGTCTACATATTAAACAAACATTTATTGGAATTCTCCTATGTTTCTGGCATGATGCAGGCACTGGTGTTCAGAGCTGAGGAGCTCACAACATAGAAAGGGAGGGAGAGAGGGATCTAAGTAGACAGTTACAATACAAATGATAAACATTGTCATAACAAGAGCCATTGGGTGCTGGGGAAGCTTATAAGAGGACATCAACAAAGGCTTCCTGAGAAGTTGATGCTCAAACTGAACCTTAAAGAATAAATAGGAATCAGCAGGACAAAGACAGCAGGGACACATCATGTACAGATGCTCTGAGACAAGAAAACCTGGGGCATTGAGGGAACGGTACTTTTAGTTCTACTGATGGCTGAAGAGGTGGGAGGGGCACAAAGTGGCAAGAGATGATACTGAAGAAGCAAAGAATGCTAAGCTTGTTTAAACAAGTACCTCTATTTTCTTTTTTTAAAAGAAGAGTCATGAAAGAATGAAATTTTAGAAATAAAAACGAACTTGGATATCATCTAGTCCCTGAATCTCAATTTTATACACAAGCAAGCTAAGGGCAAAAGAAGTCAAATTAAGAGAAGTGGCAACATGTTGAGATTATGGGATGATAGTATTGTAGTTCACCAAAGTCTGTTATTATCACATGTTCATAACAGAGGGGAATGTAAACAAGTCAAAAACCCTATATAGCAAGCATGCCTCAGTCACTACCTGGCTGTGTGATCTTCAGCAAATCCTTTCATGGCTCTAGTTCCCACTTTCACATAAGATGAAGAGACTGGATCACCAATGTTCTTTCCAGTCCTAACACTCCACATTTCTAGAATCTGATTCTACAGAGTGTTTCCTGTCATGTTGGAAAAAGGTAACTTCTCCTACAAGAACCTATAGTTATAATTTTCTGAAGGCTTTTGGCATGGTTTTGAATCATATTTCTAATCATAATTCATTTCCCATTAAGTCAACTAGTCATAAATAATCTATCACACTTATTGAAACTGTCTACAATTGAAACAAAAAACAAGGTGCTTCTATAATCTCTTGAAATCCCTCTGATCTTAAAGGAGTCATTTCACTCCAAACTGAAATTGTTCCATGATATGCCAACAAAGGCCCCAAAAGATAGCTTTCTTTCTTTTTTAGTTAAAATTTGGACTTGAAAAATCTACAGAGATGTTCCATAATAAAGAAAAATGTATCATACCTTATGACTTTCTCATCATTTATTATTAAAGGCATTTGCAGGTGAGCAGGCTCACATTACTTAGGAATCCTCCAGACCCGCTGGTAATTTTCACTATGAGGTCAGGAATGCAGTCCAAGATGCCCCTCATCTTACCATGAGTAGAACAATATGGCTATCACCACAAGGACTAAAGATGCAGTTGGAACTACTCAGCAGGAGCAAAAGGCCCAAGTTTCATGCAAATGACTTGGGAAATAAAAGAGAAAACAGAAAATATGACTGGCTAAATTTTAAAAAAAATGATATTTATTTAAAAGATAAGGATTATGTGGTTCAGGGCACTGTGCTCTTGTGTGGGATCCAAACATAAAACAACTCAGCCCCTGTCCTCAAGAAGCTTACAATCATATAGGGAGAAGGAGGAGGAAGAAGAGGAAGAGAGGAGTGGGTAGCGAACCACATGCACAGTTCACAAAAATGAATAGGCAAGTCACAGATTAGGAAAAATCATCACAAAACATATATATGGAATATTACTGCACATCTACAATATGGGCAAAATTTTTAAAAATCTGACATTAATAGGTGTTTTCAAGAATGTGGCTCATTGGAAACTCTCATACATTCCT
This sequence comes from Tonatia bakeri, assembly GCA_004024845.1. NCBI lineage: Eukaryota > Metazoa > Chordata > Mammalia > Chiroptera > Phyllostomidae > Tonatia > Tonatia bakeri. The sequence continues at coordinate 133,240 of PVIA01001323.1, read as the reverse complement.
GGTAGAAATGTAAATTTTCAACTACAGTTGATTCTGTTATTTGCAGTAGTTATGTTCTACAAAGTTGCCACAATTGATGAGTTACCAAATATTGAACTACTGCTTCTAGGGAAACAAGTGTCTAGTAGCAATGTTTTCATCAACCAATCAATATACAACCTGTTTGTGTGTGTTTCTATCCAAAGGCACCTTATTTAATGTGTGTGGTAGATTTGTTGGCCCACAACACTATAACTCATGCTTGAAGGAAACACCTAACACATATTTTCTCCTTAAGGTACATCACCGCCTTCTGTGCTTAGCAAACTAGACAGCACTTCGGCACTAAAGTTGGGAGCCATTTTAAAGACTAAAATGAATAAAACATACAAAAATATAACAAATGTGGTACTAAAAGACACATAAAGGATACTTATCACTTTATTCAACCTCAGAGGGGGATGTGCATATTGGCAGCTCAGTTTTTTTGCCACTCTGTGCACATCCATGGTTTGCCATGTAAGCAATATGAGCATAATTCTGGAGTCGCAAATTCTATCAAATAAGAGAAATCACACATATAGAATACACAAATAATGAGGATAAGCTGTACTTTGGAAAAGTGGCATTCATAATAATTTTTATAAGTAAATTTGATGATGAGCATATGCTGCAACCCAGCAATTCCCTCCTAGGTGTAACCTGACAGAAACTGTATACATATTCAGAGAAGGCACATACAGGTTAGTTTGTAATACATCGTGTGTATTAGCCCCAAACTGGAAGCAACCTTAATACCCATCCTGAAAAGAATGGTTAAATATATTTTAGAATATTTACACAATTGAAATAGTATATAGCAACAAACATTTTAAAGCTGCAACTGCATGTGAATTTGAATGAATTTCACTAACATAGTGTTGAATGAAAGATGACATACAAAGTAGTGTTGAATGGAAGGATACTCATTTAATGATCCTATTTTATAAAATATTATAAAGTTTTTGATATTTTATTTTTGTTGAATACATACAGGTGGTAAAGCTGTAAGAAAAAAGCAAAAGAATTATTACAATAAAAAGTAAAATGTTTTTTAAAGAGAGTAAGAATGCCCCCCTCAAGTAAAATTGTTATATGAAATATTGGGAGGGGGCACACAAGACCTTCTTGAAGGGGAGCTTCTAAGCTTTTCCCAATGTTTAAAAAATTACTACCTTAATAAGAGCATACATATGTTCAGTAACTTTTTCTTAGTATTATACTTGGGTTGGAGGGCTTCATTTATCTCATAATTCAGAAGAAAAAAATGTAATGAATACAGTGTATTTATACCATCAATGAAGTGAAAGAACCAAATGAGATTATATTGGTCAGTCCAATGACTAATCCTGAGTCCTTTGGTTTAAACTGATATATAGGAATTACAGCTGTCATTAACTAGCCACAACTATGTATCACAACCACAAAAGTTGAAGTTGTAAAATAAATATAAAAGTTGGACTCTCTGAACAATATCAAAGCCACAAAACTTTAAACAAAATACTCCTCACAATAACTATTTTTTCTATAGGATGAGTGATGGGAGTCTAACTTCTTTTCTGTTAATGACATTCAGTGAAGACAACTTTCATCTATTAATCTAGAGTACAACCCCACCACTATACAGATGAGTGACCTTGAACTAATCATGTAACTTCCCCAGCTTCTAGTTTTTTCACCTTTAATACATAGGGCATGGGCCAGCAGATCTCTACATTGCTTTCCAGTGCTGAGATTCTCTAAAACCTAGAGTAAGATGTTTTCAAAGGAGAAGAACGCTTCACTTTCACTCTGAACCTGAAAATTATTCTGTCCTTGAGTGATAAATGACTTGACAACCAAAGGAAATATTAGAATCAAAAGGCAATCAGGATCTCAAAGGACTTTTTTATAATTACAATCATAATATAATATTTCCTTACATAAATTGACCTTAATGGAGGTTGTTATTGATATATTCCTCAGCAGGTAAAGCAAGAATCCAGAACCTCAGGGAACCAGAAGGGGAACATAATTAAAGTAAAAGAAAGCCATACATTTGATAGTACAATCACTTAACAAAACCTCTGAAAATCCCCTTCCCAAGTGGCTCCTCATTGCCCTTCTGATGCTTCGCAGAGGAATTCATTAGGTTTAAGAAGCACAGGTTGACATTTGTTACATGTGTTTCAGGTTATAACTTGTTGCTAAATGTGAAGAAATAAAATCAATACACTGACCTTTGATTAAATAGGTGGACAAGCATATCCAATTGCCTGTTCTGCCTGCTACAACAGCTAGAGATTACAAAATTTTCACCTTATCCTTAAAGCGTTAGTGAAGTGATTAGGTCAAGAGCCTTGAACAGCCAGGTGGTGAACTCATCACTTCCTTATTAGCACGTGCCTATAGGTCCTGATCTTCAACATTGGGTTGGGTGAAGAACTAATTATTTTTAAATGCAATCTCTGTCCTCCACTGCCAGTGCAACTAGAACATATGGGGAAACTGATTTTTTGAGCAACTGTGTGGGAATTGATGTTAAATCTAATTTGCTATTTTAATAAACTGCTAAAATTGAGGATTGAATGATCTAATGAATACTTTGGACTTATTATTATCATGTCTCTCCAAGTTTGAATTATTCATCACACTAAGACCTACTGTCCTAGAAATTTAATATCCTAAAAGAATCCTGATGAGATTTTTTTTATTTTACTGAAAGGAAAAAAAGATATTCTAGATGGAACTTTCTCATCTTTTATTGTAAGAATGATGTTACTCTAACTTCTATTGATGCTTACAATGCTAGGAACTGTTCGATGTTTTACATGTATTATCTCTTTTAAAACTCATATTAAGTCTAAGTGGTTGTTACTATCACAATCCTCACTTTGTATATGAGGACACTAAAGCACTGAGAATGAAGTAATTTGCCCAGGATCATATAGGAGGTAAGTAGTTGTATCTGGGACTTGAAGGTGGGCATCCAGATACTGTGTCATACTGCATATTCAAAACATCTCTATACAATAATGTCACATTCTTCCTTCTAGATCTGTATGATAGGAAACATTATTTGGGTTCCCTTCTCAGCCCCCAGTAAAGTTGTCATATAAAACCCTCTTTCTCTGAGAACTGACTTGCCCACTATCCTCAAGGGAGGAATCCTGCAGATACTTACCTACTGTGTGACTCTGCCCTTATGGTCATAGCTGATTGAATCACAAGTGGGCAACTGACTCAAGCTGGACCAATCAGAATTTCTCTCAAAAATTTAAACTCAAAGTCATAGAGTAGAAGCACTGAAAGCTGTCACGTTAGTGAGCAAGTTCTCTAGTAGTCAATTTGCCCTGCTTAGCCCCTTCCTGCATTCTGGTTACTCAAGTTTTCCTAGAATTCCATGTGTTTTCTTCTCATGAATCTAGGCTCCACAATAGTTGTAACTAAACTATAGTCATTCATTCATTCAACAAACTTTCGGAGCATCAACTATGCTAGGCACATAGTTGGAAGTTAGTGGGTAGACCAGATGTTAAACCAACTAACCATACAAATAAATAAATAGTTACCAGCTCTGAACAGTGCCACAGAAGGAAAGTATATATGTTCTTAGAGGGGGAATTACTTTTGTCATATGAGGTAATTAAGGTATGTAAAGTGTTTAGCACAGGGTTTGGCTCCTAATAGGCTCTTGGTGCATGCGTGTTCTTCATCCAAATTCTCTCTAAATGATAATTCTGGCACAGTTTCTTCCTGGTTGAGGCCCATATCCTGTCAAACTGTTTAATTGGCTGCTAATTTACTCCCTGCCTTTACTTTCTGCTGCCAAATTATTAGTCTCAAAATATCACTTTTATTATTCTATTTGTATCCCATGCCAAAGGAATTGGACTTTTTCCTGAAAGCCAGCTGGCAGGAGATCTCAGATGGGAGAAATGTAGGTAAGCAGGACTCTTGCTCACCAGTTACTCCCTTGCTACAAAGGAAAAGAAAGGTGCTGCTGCCATGGGGGAAAACAAAGGAAAAGAAATAGATGTCAGTCAGGCCTCTACAGAATTCTACTGAGTTAGTGAAGTAGTCCAGTAATCCAAGCTGCCCACAAATTCTGACCAATGACAGAGGTGGAAGGGGCGGGGAGCAGAGAGTCGCTCTGAGGTAAGCCCTGCACGCTTCAGCGCTGAAAAGATCACTTTGATAGCTTAGAGCAAACTTCTGTGAAGATGGTCAGATTAGTAAAAAAAGTTCAGCCATCAGCTCCATCTTTCTCCCCAGAGCTCCAATAGATATCTGGGTGTTGGAGATTTCTCCTTGGGGACCTGGGGGAGGTTCAGCCCCACCTATTCTTTCCTCCTCCTTCCCTTTCATCTCCCTTTCTAAAGCATTTTGTGACATTTATTGCAGATACACAAGATAACAATCAGTTGCACAGTATTATGCACAAGGACCTAGATAGTTTACAATAGGAACTGTAGCTTCAGGAAATAGGGTTTATTCATGGAAAGGATAATTAAAGCATAAGAACTATATTTTATGAACCATACCACCCTGCATGAAGTAAAGTGCACCTTATATAAAAGCCATTACTCCTCATAAAACCAAATCTAGTTTGCCCCTGAAGTAGTAGCAAGTTTAATGGGATATATTCCTCTCTCCAGGGAGACAATGTTACCCATTAAATGGCAACTTTGAAATCTAGACTGAGGAATTACAAAATTGATATAAACTAGTACTTAAATATGACCTTCCTTAACTGTTAGCTTTTTTCTCCCTCTAATTTTAGAATTCAAATGGAGACAACTATACCTGAACAACAATAAAATACATATGTGCGTGTATACACATGCACACACACACACATATGTATGTAGAGAGAGAGAGACAGAGATCCTTACAGAAAATTCAGCAGATAAGGCAGAATTAAAGCAGCATTTTCTACCTCCATGTGGCCTGTCAATTCAATCAATTCAGTATGTGTTGGGCACCTCTCACCCTGCGTCCAGGAACCTCTAGTTTCCTCCTTATCACTAATCTGAACCTTGGCAGGGACAGAGGGCATTTGTCCATGGGATCAAAGTGATTAGACCCCAGATGCCTGGCCTCCCTCCCTCCCATCATTGACTTTTACATTTCCTCAGAAGGGCAAATGGAAAGAAGCTGATTTAGAAATTTTCAAAGACATTTTTTGGTTGATAATAATTTCAAAATCCATTGGGCAATTTTTTCCCATCCTTGAAGTAGTAGGGGCCTGAGAGAATAAAGTGAAAAAACTTTAGAAAAGATAAATGCCAAATAGAATAGACTTCAGAATAAACCAGTGTCTTTAAAACTGAGGACAGGAACCATTCATTCAACAAATACTTATTGAGCCAGGAACTTAACTTGGAACAAGGTATTTAAAGATTAACACCAGACAGTGTTTGCTATTAAGGATCTCATAGTCCAGTATAAGGACAACATATTTGCTGTTTTGAAACTCGGTATCCATTCCCCCTTCTGATTTTGTCTCTCCCATTGCATTTAGTCTGAGTGGAATAATTCAGACATGGTATTCTGCCTGAGACCCAAACTAAGTAAACTGGACAACAATTGCTGAGAATCATGTACAAAGTGCTATGGAAATATATGGAGGAGGGATTCATAACTCTGCCAGGAAAGATCAAGTAAGGCTCCTGAAGTGACGCTAGACTTGAGTAATGATAGCCAATTAAGAGTTAGAGAAACAAGGTCAAAACTAAAGGCATTCTAAGAGTATCATGCATAAAAGAAAAGGGCCATGGAGGGGAAATAAAACAACACATTTGAAAACCAGCCAGTGGCCACATACGACTGGAGTACTGGTTGAATATGCATATTTTATTCCAATAAAAAGTTTGAAAATAACAATAATGCTCACATCTGACCCCAAACCTATCGAATCAGAATCTCTGGGACTGGGACAAGGCACTATTTTTTTATAAATGTTCTCCAAGATAATTCTAATTGCAGCTAGAAAACCAGCACTCTAGGCCATGAAAGGCAAACACCTTTGCCTATACAACAGACTCTTCATGGTCTGGTCCCAGACTTCACTTTCTATTCATTTTTCTACTTCTTGTTTGTCTTACTTTTTTTGTGCCACCAATACTAAGTTTCTTATAGATCCACAACCATACCATGCCGCCTAGACCACTTACACAGGCTCATCCTTCCAGCAGGGCTCTTTTTGTGGTTGGACATCTGGAGAGTTGTCATTCTTCATGGCCAGTCAAAGCCTAGCTTCCCCGGAAAACCTTTCTTGACTCCACTGCTGATGTGGGAATTTCTTTCCCCACATTCCCCCAGCATCTTATCCCTACCTCCACTGGAGTGATCATCTTACTGTTTTATAACAGTTTTCACATCTCTCTCCACATTATACTTCAAGTAAGGATTTTATCTTATCTTATTTTTGTATCTCTAGCCTAGTGCACATAATTGCTACCCAACAAATATTTGTGAAAATAGACACAGGAAGAAGAAATCCACCCACTTCCTCTTGTAATAAACATGGATGTACTGGTCACTGTTTCTTTCCACTCAAATAAGAAATCTAAGGTCTGTAGAAGTCCTTTTCAGGGTAGTCATGTAAGAGGAGCCCTTGGTTAAGTCCGGAAATAACTAGCTACTCCTATTTCATTTTGATTTCTGTGCATAAATCTGAAGCTGAGGAGGTAGGGCAGACTGCCCTCAGCCAGATAACCTTTTCTATGTTTCATACAGCAACCCTTTCACCTTTTCGAGTCTTGGAGAACACCCAGATCAGTGGTTCTGTCTCTTCACCTAGACCACAGGCCCCTTGGGGAAAAAGCTGTATTTTACCCACTTTGAATTCATAGGCCATAAAACAGTGACTAGCTCAGAAGAGGAACTCAGTAACTTTGTAGAAAATAAAATAGTTAATAAATGTAGCCTTATTGCCTAAATAAAAAATGTATTTTAAGAATCAAGCCTGCTCTCATCTCCTCCTTATAGTTGTCACCACCTTTTCTATCTTTGGAACTTCTTTTTTCCTTCAACAAATGTTTATTGCAATCCTCCTTTGTCTAGGTGCTGGAATGCCACAGTAAATTAAAAACTACAACAATAATAACCTCTGCTTTCACAGAGCTACATTCTAATGTAAGACAGATAATAAAAAATCAAAACAATGAATAAATGAATATAATTTTGGATAAAAGGTGCTCTGAAGGAAATAATCAGTGTGTTGAGATATAAAACTTTCTGTATAGAGCAAGCCCAGCAGAACCAGCAGGAAGAATCTATCTGGAGCCCCGCTGACATTAAGCGGCCAGAAGAAGAGCTTTTCTTCCCTCTTGGGCCTAAGATAGCCCTCTCTGAACAATATCAGGCAATTAGGAGATACAGGATTGTGATACAACAGGTGCTTGACCCAACAGGTGCTCTTTGTCCCCACCCAGCCTCCATGCTGGGCTAGAGAAATTCCTTTGACCCCTTCAAGAAGCACCAGCTTGGATCTGTTAAAGCCACAAGGGCACCATAAAATCCAAGCAGAACAAAGTAGTACCATACCTATACCAAAATGGTACTATACTAGGCTGTGAAAAGTAAACTGTCATTGAAACCACAGTCTACAATAGTAGGCCAAGACTTACTCACTAAACCTAAATAGGGTGACTGCCTACTAAAATAAAATATTAAATAGGATCAAGGGTCTCCTGCTATATCAAGAATACAATCAACATCACCCATCATATCAAAAAAACAAAAACAAGAAAACCACAACCTGAGTGAGAAAAGACAACTGACTGACACCAACACCTAGATGAATCAGATGTTGGAATTGTCTAAGAAGGATTTTAAAGCAGTCATCATAAATCTGCCATTAAAAATGCTCTTGAAACAAATGAAAAAATATAAAACCTCAGCAAAGAAATAGAAGTTATAAGAAAGAACTAGATGGCAATTATAGAACTGACAAATACAATAACCAAAGATTTTAAATCTAACTGGATGGAGTCAACAGCAAAATGGAGGTAACAGGATAGAGTCAATGAACTTGAGAAGAAATGAACAGGACTTATTCAACACAAACAACGGAAGGAAAACAGACAACAAAAAGCAAACAGTCTCAGGGACTTGCAGGACAACAACAAAAGAGCTAATATTGAATCACTGGAGGCCTCGAAGAGGATGAAAGAGTGGTTAAAAGAGTATTCCAAGAAATAATGGCTAAAAAATTCCTAAATTTGGTCATTAAAAAAACAGAAATCCATAGATTCAAAAAGCTGAGTGAACTCTAAACAAGATAAATCTAAAAAATCTATACTGAGACACATCATAATCAAACTTCTGAAACTGAAAAAAGAGAAAACAATCTAAAGCAGCCAGACAGAAATGACATTACCTACAGAGGACACCAATTTAAATGACAACATATTCCTTGGATTTCACATCTGAAACCATGGAGGCAAGAAGGAAGTTGATCATTTTTCAAATGCTGAAAAAAACCTGTCAACCATAAATTTTATATCTGACAAAAAAGTCCTTTGGGAATAAATATATTATCTGATGAAAGAAAATAAAGAATTTTTTGCTAGAAGACTTACCCTTAAATAATGACTAAAGCAAAGTCTTCAAACAGAAAGGAAATGATAAAAGAAGGAAATGTAGCATCATAAAGGCAGAGAAACAACAGAAAGAGGAGAAATACAGGGAAGTACAATAGACTACCCTTCTCATGAGTTTTTTAAATTATATTTGATAATTGAAATAAACATAGTAACACTATCTGATACTCAAGAAAATAATATTTAAAAGTGGAAAAAGTAAAGGGACCTAAGTGAATATAAGGTTTCCACACTTTACCCCAAGTGGTAAAATGCTGATACCATTAAGCTCTAATAAATCATGTATACATAAAAACAGTGCAACTGCTACAAAATGACACACACAAAAAGACTACAAACTGATAAGCTTATCATTTATAAAGAACTCCTGCTTCTCAGAAACACAATGTCATGTCTAATACCTGTTAATTTATGAACACTATACTAATAGCAAAATGTTTGTATGTTTGACTCAAGCTTTAAATTATATTATTTTCTCTTGACGATACATAAATGACTAGATGACCCACTTGATATTTTTTCCTGAGATGTGTTTAAAAGGATTTTTTTCTTACATTTGTCTTTATGATACTCTCTTTTTTTGGCAACATAGATGAAATTACTGTATACATAACAGACAAGAAAACATTTTCAGGAAGTATAAAATCTTTGCTTCTTTATTAAAATAAAATTAACCACTGAGGTTAAAAAATACATTTCTGGGGCATGGAGTATACATTTAAAGAGAAGGATGAGGAAAAGTTTTTCCTTGAAAGCAGTGTTTGAGAAGATACTAGGTTAATGCACTCTAAGTAGAATGAATAACCTGCACAAAGATCCTGACGCAGACAAGAGCTTGGTTTGGTTCAAGTCTTCTACCAAGTCTAAATCATTTATGTGTATACTTACCTTCATAGTTCCTAAAACACACAGGTTCTTTTTTCCATAAGAGTTTTACTGACACTTGCTATATGGAGAAATAGCCAATTGATAACAAAATCAACAAAAATGAGAAAGTTACTAATATTCTACCCAGCAAACTCACAGAGGTCTCAGAGTGAGTGGAGACTAGATTTTCTTGTGTCCCTTTTCTCTATCTTTTGTAAGTGACTCCATAGAGGCTCCTACCTTTCTACCTCAGACCCCCTCAAGACATACACACATGCACGCAATTTGATTTTTTGGCTCACTCATCTATCTTGGTACTTTCAATATGGAAAATGAGTGTCGATTTGTGAACTTAAAAAAAAAACAATTTATTTATTTTTAGAGAGAGGGGAAAGAGGAAGAGAAACATCAATGTGTGTTTGCCTCTTATACACCCCCACCAGGGACCTGGTCTGCAAACCCAGGTATGTGCCCTGACTGGGAATCAAACCAGCAACCTTTTGGTTCACAGGCCTTTGCTCAGTCCACTGAGCTAGACCAGTCAGGGCCAATTTGTGAACTTTTTAAGTGACCTCAGATTACTGGTTTTCTTTTTCTTTTTTTTTAAAGATTTTATTTATTTTATTTTTAGAGAGGGAAAGGAGGGAGAAAGAGAGAGAGAGAAACATCAATGTGTGGTTGCTGGGGGCCGTGGCCTACAACCTAGGCATGTGCCCTGACTGGGAATTGAACCTGCGATGCTTTGATTCGCAGCCCATGCTCAATCCACTGAGCTATGCCAGCCAGGGCAGATTACTGGTTTTCAATCAGGAGTAATTTGCTACCCAGTGGACATTTTGCAATGCCTGGACACATTTAAATTGTTACAAGTGGGAGGTGGGTGCTACTAGCATCTGGTGTATAGAGGTCAGGGATTTTGTTCAATATCCTACAATGCACAGAACAGCCCCTTGCAACAAAGAATTATCTGATCTAAAATGTCAACTACCTTAGATTGATGACTCTAGTTTTCATCCCATGGGAATTCCAAGAACTCCTGTCTCCCAACCCAGTGTCTGATCCTGATTTCCCCTTGAAAATTCACCTTAGTTATTCACAGAAGATAAAAAATACTGTGGGTAGTAATTCCAAAGTATCCTCCATGTGTTATACAACAAAATTGCTCTGTGGTCAAATAAGTTTCACAAATGTTTTGTCAAACAGAGAGGTGTAGATTCCATTTAAACTGAACTTCTTTGAGCTGAACTAAGTCAATAACAACTGCTAAAGCTACAGATCAGAGCAGGAAGTAGCATCAAGTATTAAAGCAAGAGATTTTCACTGACTACCAAAGAGTCAAATAAGAAGACTGGAGTCTAGTAATTCTGTTAATAGAGACGGAACCAAATATCATTGTTGTTATTCAAACCCATTGATTATCCTCATCTAGCCACCTAGCTGGGGAAAGCTAGGGAGACACAAGTAACAGTAGTGCCAGGAACAGTAAAGACATAAGTAGGAATTTAAATCTAGTGTTAGATTCCTAGGGCTGCCATAACAAAGTACCAGAAACTGGTTTGCTTACACAGCAGAAATGTACTGTCTCACAGATCTGGAAGCTAGCTGGTAAAAATAAAGATTTTGGCAGGGTTGGTTCCTTCTGCAGACTATGAGGGAAGAATCTGACCCAGGTCTTCCTACTTGGCTATGTGTGGTGGTTTTCTCCCTGTGTCTCCTTACATTCCCTCTGTGTACATTTATCTCTGCAACCAAATTTTCCTTTCTAAAGGACACCAGTCATATTGGATAAGGGCCCACTCTAAAAACCTCATCTTAATTTGATTAACTCTGTAAAGATCCTATTTCCAAATAAGATCATACTCTAAACTACTGTGGGTTAAGGCTCTAACACATATTTTAGGGGGACACAGTACAACCCATAACACCAGGCTAGTCCAAACTTTTCGTTTGAGCCAATGGTTATAGTTTCCCAGCCCCAAATCCTTTCGCCAGGGCTATAAGTGAGTAATAAGATGGACATATTTAATTTGATGCCTTCTTATGTGTAAGCTACTCAGTATAGAAACTGTGAAACTCCAGACAATAGGAGGGAGAACAGAAGAGAAGCCACATGTTGAATAACTGGGGGCTAATTATGGGCGTTTGTGCTATGCAAGATAAATGAACTGAGCCATCAGAAATATGCCGGCATTTACCTTCAGACTCAGTGTGACAAGTTGTTCTTCCCACTGCCAGAAACAACCCCAAAGTCTATTAGACCCCACACACAAAGCTCACATCTGTGGAGAGCCCACCTGTAGTGACCCCTTCAAATCTCTCCTATCCTCTACACTTGCTGCCATTTATTCATGTTTAATGACATTGCAAATTGCAGCAATCAACTGGATCTTGACCTGAAAGTCATTAGTGCTCATGTATCCCCTTCACAGACACTGTACTGCCCTAGATAACAGGTGGCATCCCGTCAGGAAGTTTGGGTCTCTCGAAAACTATTTGGTAGCAGGTGCGGACAGCTGATAAATGAGCCACTAAAGCTGGCCTGCTTTGGAGTTGGATTAGGAGCTACAACCCAAGGGGAAATCATTCCATATCAACCGCACCTAGTAATTACATGTGCCAAAGGTCTGCACATCATCACTCCTCCTCAATTTTTTTAAATTTTATTTAAAAACATTTATGACGTCCTTACTATGTGCCAGGGACACAACAACCATGAGACAGATACAACTTCTATTCCCATCGTAGAGATGGGTAAACCAGCAAGCACTGAGCAGTTAAATAACTTGCTCAAGCTCAGATAGCAGGTGAGTGGAAGAACCCACATTTGAACCAGTTAACCTGGCTTTAGAATCTATATTTTAATAATTAATTTCTATTGTCTCTATATTGGCTTTGAGAAGTGAGGTGGCAGGTTTCCAAAGTTACATGACAAATTTTGTTGTGATTACTGAGGCACTCCCTGTGTGTTCAACCTTCTATAGAAAAAAAACACAGGACCAAAATGACATCACTCATACTAAAAGCCCATGATACCAAACCTAGATTTGATACCTGATCTAACTGTTGTTTGAACCTTTCCCAAAAATGTAATCTTAATCAACCAGTCTGGAATTTTCTGGTCAAGTCCAAGTAAGGTGATCTGTCAGAGGGCCCTCCCCATCCACTACAGAAAGAGGAGGCAATTTTCATGATAAAAACCCTCTGCCTTTTCTTCCCCCAAAGAAAAAGGTGTCTGGACCCCAAATGATCCTTTCTTTTTTTGTCAATAGTTCCCTTGCCCCACCTTTCTTCCTATAAAAACCTTCCATGTTGTACCAACCCTCAGAGCACCCTTCTACTTGCTAGACGCAATGCTGCCCAAATCATGAATGGCTTGATACAACCAATTAGATCCTCAAATTTACTCAGTTGAGTTTTATCTTTTTAACATGACTCAAGAGGCTATTAAACACTAATTACTCCTCATAATCACCTGCGAAGGAGTATCACTCAGACCAGAGAGGACTCATTTTGGGTGTAAAAGAAAATGTCGTGGGAATAGAGAAGTTTGAGCCTCCTCCTCCCTGCTTGGGGCTATAGTAGCCACTTTCTGAACTTTTTGTTTGGTCCTGCCTGGGATTTCCCTTGTCCTTCCTGTGTTTCCTCACACCCATTTGCTTTTAAGGTATTTGGGTTGAGGCTATAAAATTAAAATTCTTTGTATTTAGTTTTCTTCCTTGTCCTCCACTCCCCAGTCCATCGTCTCAGACTAAGCAACTCCCAAAAACATTCTAAAAAGGTGCTAACTGAAATACCCCTAAAGCTTCTACCCCAGATGAGTTAGTTTTATAATTGGAAGGTGATTGGTCTTTGTATCTAAGCCAACCACCAAGTTCTTCCTGTATCACAGATATAATTAGCAGCACAGGTAAGAAAATGTGAGGTTATTTTTACATGTGCATATTCATGGACTTAAAGGTAAAATAATGTGATGTCTGTTTGGGTGGTTGGTGATGCAGGCTGTGAAAGAATTCACAAAGAGAAGAAAGTGCAGAGAGCAAAGTTTTTTCTATTTTTACTTCCCCAAGAGAGGGAAAGGGCTAGATACAGAGATAGGCACCAGCAGCAGTACTGAGGGGCTGGGGCTGTGAGTTTTTATTGGTAATGGTGAGAAAGGAGATCGTCAGAGAGGACACTGCAGAGGCCCCGCAGGGCTAAGATAAAAAAAAAAAAATCCATACATGACAAAGACCCCCTAAGACTGGTTGTTCCTGTTTTCTGGGATAACTCTGAATCATGGAATGTGCCTGCACACTACCCTTGATTTGTTATAATAGCATTATAATGAATTAACATTGTGGGACTCCCTTCTCCAGTAGCCAATCAAGAAAATCTTGGGAAACCACACATGCGCAATAGCTTTGAAATGTAACTCTTTGTACCTGCGCAATAGAAGCCAGCCAAAGACTAGCCAGGAAGTTTCCGCCCTATAAGAGGAAAATCCCCCCAGCCCACGTGGTCACCCTCTGCTCAGAGCTGGCCCGCTCCCATGTTCTGTGGAGTGTACTATCGCTTAAAAATAAATCTTCCCTCTTTCTTTATACTATAAACTCTGTGTGTTTGGTTCAATTATTTGTCCTCGATCACTAAGAACCTGGTTACCTGTGCATAGCTGTGACAATGGGGTGGTTGTAGAGCGGGATGTTTCCGTTAGGCTGCAGCTTGTTTTGATGTTATCTTTGGGTACAGGGTTGGGTGGTGGTTGTGGTCTGATATGTAAGTTCCCAGAGCCTCTGCGCCTTCAGGACGCTTCCAGTAATTTTCTAGTCCTGAGGATAAAGGCTCATAAAACAATTAGGGTCAGTCATGCTTTATAGGGTCCAGCTAGCTCTGGGAAAGAGCCTGAAAAGGGGGCTTATGTCTTATTAATATCTATAATTTATTTAAATCTAAAAAGAGACCCTTCAAAATTTTTGCCCACTTCAAAAATTTTGAATAGTACTAATCCTATAAAATGAACAGAATTTCAATAGATACTCTTAATTTATTTATAGAACTATTTCATAAAATGTTTTCATGATTTTCCATGGATTTCAGTGAAGAAAAAATTATAATATAGACATTATAACAATAGTCAACAAAACCCTTTCTATTCTCTTCTGTAGAAGTGCAGATACATTTTCCAACTCATTTTTGCTGCAACTTCCCAAAGGAGACTTAAAGCTTGCCAAATTCAAATACAGTTAGAACTCAATTCCAAAACTTAAAGGAAGGCAAGTTTTTAATCACCTCTGGGATGTCTGTACACCTTCAATAGGATTTTTAGGCCAAGAAAGAATAGACCCAAATAAATGCACCGTTATAAGATGTTGAACTGTCTACTCCATTGGTGATGAAATTGCTGTTGCTTTGTCTAATCCTGCTGCAGCTTGACCCTTCGCAGTGGGAACATGGTGATTAATAATGCCCTAAATTGCTTTTCCTTCTGCCAGCACAGCTGGTAAGGAGAAGTGATGTATATCACAAAGAAATTCCCAACCGAGTTTTAAGATCAGAAAGGAAACGGAGATGCAGTGCTATTGGGCTCTGCCTCCTTCCTGCGCTGTGGGAGGCCAAAGAGCCTCTCCCTTGTTAAGGAGAAAGCTCAGCCCCGGAGCACTGAACAGCCTGAGTAACACTGTGATTGCTGCTCCAGTTCCTGAAAGACAGGGAAGCCTTCCTAGAGCCCCAGGTAGCACTGGTCTAGGGGTTTGAGTTAATGAATCAATGGACAGGGTTTGCTTCCTTGTGTCTTTTGCTGATAATTAGTTGATGCAAATGTTCAGGGATTCAAAATGTCTCTTTTAAGTTGCAGAAAACCAAAGCTGCTCTCGAGCAGTGAACCAAACATAACTGTTCAACAGGAGCTAAAATGATAGGGATTGTGTTCCAGCTCATTGCCTATGCTGGAATCTAGTCAAATAGGGAAACACTGGGCAGGGGAAAGAGTGAAAAACTGAGCAGTCACCATAACTTTGATTTAGAAATTGATTTTTATATCATTTAAGATAATTCAGTAACTTTCCAAAAAAGACAGATTGAATTTATTTAATTAGGTACCACAGACTATCAAATCCCTTTCTGATAACTTTATTCTTTTGCTTTGAATACAGGCTCTTCAGAAGAGCTGGTGTTGGTGGAGAGCAGAGAGGAATCATGCAGCCTCAAGTAGCAGATTACCAAGAATTTTGAAAAGGCAAGGACCTAGCCCTGGCTGGGTAGCTTAGTTGGTTAGAGTGTCATCTTGATAGGGGACTCAAGACTTGGAAAATTTTAGCTTAAAGTAAAAAGCTGTAAGTCTAGCAAGTAATGTGTATGCTAAGCTTTTGTTTCAGAAACTACAGATAAGGCCCATCCTGGCTCCTGAGAAAAGCAGCCGACCTCCTGGGGCACTGGCTAGAGATTACCACCTGGGGACATGTTGGAGGCATCCAGGCCTTTTGAGGACTACCTCCCTCTTGGGAACAGCTAACTGCAGAGAACAGGAAGGCTGCAGCTTCGCTCACCTAATCCTCCCTGAATTTCAAAGCCCTCACCCTACCTTGCTTGTCCTCCCCCACCCCCCTTATAAAAGATCTGGCCAGGAAAGAGAAGGCAAGATTGCTTGTTAGGGTATGAACCCGCCATCGTCTTGGATCACTGGCCATCTGAATAAAGCGCCCATAAAAGATTCAATTGCTGTCATTGCTTATTGGATTTGGTAGTGACAGGCAGCCCGAATGCCGGTATCGTTCAGGTTACAGTCTGATACCTTAAGGTTGTGGGTCTAATCCCTGGTCAGGGCACATGCAAGAATCAACCAATGAACGTGCTCTCTCTCTCTCTCTCTTCTTTCCTCTCTCTCTCCAAAATCAATAAAAAATAAACTAAAAAACGCAAGGACCTAAAACATGAAGGAACTCTTGCCAAGAGAACTCTTGCAAGATGCACAGGGACACTGATTATAAAATGCATTGAAGGGGATCAAAGAATGCCACTTTGGCATAGGATTATTTTGAACTGAAGACAACTGAGACAAAGCAGACACAGGAGGTGCCCTCCTCCTATCTGACTAAAAGGAGAGCATGAATTCCCTTTTCATAAAGGAAATATCCACTTGTAAATGTACCCCCTCTTCTAAATCAGGAAGAGAATGACTCATCACTGCAAATGACACCAAGATGAATCTGCATAAATAACCTGTGGATGAAAAAGGGGACACATACTAAACCTGACAAGCTCAGGGGAGGCCTACCTGGCAGCCACTACAAACTCAGAGACTGAAAGTAACCATATCAGACGATATGAACATAAAAATTCGTAACTAAAAGTGAGTAGTGGCAGGTATTCATGTCCTAGGCTTGTAGCGTCCTTGATAAAGGTCAATCTTTACTTTAAGTGAGCCTGTCTATTGTCTTTTTGCATCTAAGATAACATACCTTTCAAATGGCACAGTAATCTCCTATTCTAGAGCCCTCAGGACACAGCTGCCAACCGGAGCAGGAGACCAAAGAATGAGCTCATTGTTATCTTGCTCCCCTCATACCACTTCTATGTGCAGTAAATGTTAATTAACTGTCCTGCAACCACCGAAGTAAAAGAAATATGTGTATCTGTTTTCTTTTTATTTAGTTCTAGAGATCCCCCACCTTTCTTTTCTTCCACCTCCTTAATCTACCACCAATGAATTTCATAAACAAGCAGCAAAACTGTCATTCTCTGGAGCATTTTCTCAATCCATTGAGATTCTGCTTCCCAGAAGTTGTTACCAGTTGGCTCAAACAAATTCATAAAAATTCTCTACAGTTTAGATGTTTTTTATGTCAACAAACCTTCATCTACTATTAGTTTCCCCCATACATTTCCTAATCACCTTCCTATAAACTTTCTTTCCTGTATCTAGGAAAGCTTCTCTACAATTTATCACCCCTTGTTAAAATGATATGTGAACCCCCAGGCTCATATATCACTAACCACCTCTTTGGTTTTTCATTTCTTTCTAGAAAACCCCTATGCACATAAAAATATTAATATAAATAAAGTTTCTATGCCTGTTCTCCTGTTAACGTGTTTTTGTCAGTTAAATTCATAGGCCCCTGGTTCACTGAATATAAGGGGGTAGAGCAAAAGATTTTCCCTCCTCTACAGTTTCAATGGTGTAATAACCATCACTTTTCTTTTTTGCCTTTTACATTCTCTTTGACATAGATTTTACTTAAGATTTTATACAAAAAACTGATAAAGGAGGTTACATTATATAACCTATGGGATTCAACTTAAATGTGCTCAATTTGATATTGTAGTTCTCCCAAAATCCCTCTTTTCTGTCAACTAACTCTAGGACATCCTTCTCTGACCCTGGGGCCTTCCTCCATAGTTACGAAAAACCATTCAGTAAAACTCCAGCTTCTATCACCAGATTTGCATACCTCAACTCGTCTTAGGTTCTGCTGAACAACAGAATCCCCTTCCTTAGAAAGTAACTGCTCACCATTTTTATTACTTGTACAAGACTTTCAGGTTAAAATAAGAAAAGCCACATTTCTTCTGCAGGTTGTTGGTAAGGAGAGGTGAGTCGCAGAGTGCAGAGATCAGAAGGAGGCAAAATCCTTCCCAAAAGACGGGCTTAATAACCTAAATCTTATACTTATTTCTGACTCGTCTCAGAATTTTTAGTTTTAAACTTTCCAAAAACTCATCTCTTTAGGAAAACCAGGGGAAAAAATATACCATTTCTATGACAATAGAGAAATGTCTAAATTTATATGTTGACTTCACTAAGATCATCCTTCTGTAATAATGGTCCAAAATCTCCTTTTACTAATTAAATAAAAACTTAAATGTATAAAAGTGAAAGTAACTTATTCATGATGTTTAATTTTTATAGGCTACTGTCTCCTTGCCCCAAAATCAATCCTGAAACTAAAAAATAAAGAGGGAAACAAAGATTTATAGAAAAGTGACTACTAGTTTTTTTCATGGTTAGAATATTAACAAAAATTGAGTGTGATAGGTCACAAAAGCAATAATTTCAAATACTCAATATCTTAGAGACTCAGCTTTCTAATCATATCCCAATAAAATTTTAAATCAATAACAAAAAGATAATCATTTCAAAAAATTCCATAAGCTTAGAGTACTTAACTATAATTTAAAAATGGTTGAGATGGTAAATTTTGTGTTATGTGCACTTTCCCACAATTAAATAAAAATTAAACATCCTTCTCTCTACCCCTCCAACAAGTAATATGTGACAGAGATGGCATTGCAGGTTATTGGGGGCAAAGGATGGACTTTACATGAATAGTGCTAGAACAACTGATTATAAAAAAATAATAAAATTGGATTCCTATCTTACACTAAATAAAAATAATCATTTTAAGATAAATTGATGTATAAAGGACAAAACTTAAAGCATTTTCAAAACATACATAGGATAATATGCCTATGACCTTTGAGTAGAGAAGATTTATTGTTGAAATAGACGGTAGTGATATTTGCCCAAAAATGTAAATGTACTAAACGCCACTGAACTGTACACTAAAATTGGTTAAGATGGAAAACTTTGTGTTATGTGAATATTTACCACATTTTTAAAATTTTAAAGAATCTGAATAAGTTCAACATGTTTGATTATTTAAAATTCTTAGTAACACAAGTGATGGGGACTCCGGCTAGCAGAGTCCGTGTGTTGTGGCTGCAATGAACAAATTCACACAGATTACAGAAGTCCTGTGGAGAAAAAGGGACAGTATGGCCACTCTGTAAGTGACAGAGGACCCCAGCCCCTGCCTGGGCAAGATTTTATTGCTTTTTTGGGTACATTACCCAGATGAGGACCATCTAAGATGGTCCTCATTTACTATGCACAGGTTCACTGTAGGTGATTACCTTTTCCAGATAACAAAGAAAAGAATGTTGCTAATTACTTCAAAGAGAAGGATGTTACAGATGCAAGGAAAAAGTGGTTGAACTGATGATACTCCATACTTGTGAGGTTTAGCACAGATTTTAGGAAATTACTTTAAAGATATGCAGTAAACATTTGCTGCCTCAATTCAGGGTGAGGGAGTTTTAGTAAAAAGCAGGGCCCTTAGCAAAGCCTCAAAGCAGCCTAGGTACAATGCAGGCCTGATTCCCCATGGGAAAACCAATCCATGGACTCGGTTCCTGTGTGTTGGCTCACTCCCTGCCGGTTTTCCTAATCAGGGGCTAGGCTACATTTGTCACTGCTATGGGGATAGGTTCCCTGTATACTAGAAATCAAATAGAACTTTCTTTTTTAAATTTATTGATTTTTGAAAGAGAAGGAAAGGGAGGAGAGAGAGAGAGAGAAACACTGATTTTTTGTTCCACTTATTTATGCATTCATTGGTTGCTTCTCATATGTGCCATGACTGAAGATCAATCTGTATCCTTTGCATATTGGGACAGCGGTCTTACCAACTGAGTTTCCTGTCCCAGACTAGAACTTTCCTAACTTGGTAAAGATTAAACCAAAACTGAAACCAAACACTACACATTCCTGTAAAGATAAGAAATAAAAGCAGAGTAAATTTAACTTGGCCTTTAGAGGTTGTGGTTAACTCTAAAAGGAAAGAAAAAGAAAAAAGAGGTATAAAGATAAAAAAGGAAGAAATAAAAATATTATTTGCACATGATATGTCATTCATCCAGAAAATGCAAGTGCATCAACAGACAGTAAATGAGTGTATTAGAAATAAATGAAGAGTACTGTAAAAATAAAATTATCAATAAAAACTAATAGTATTTTTCACATCAGCAAGAACCAACTAGAAAATACAATAAAAGCTAAGAAACCATTTAGCACAGCAATAAAACTCTCAAGTATCTAGTATATACTTCTACCACAAGGATATATAAAAAACCCTGTGGAGAAAACTTTAAAATTCTAATAGAAAAAAAGAGAAGATCCACTGCATCAATGGAAAGTCACTAGACAATACCTGAATATGACAACTTAAAATTATGAAGATACAATTGATAGCCAAGCAAACATACAAATTTAATGCAATTCTAATGAAAATTCTCGTTGGATTTTTGTTGTTATTGTTGAGGAACTTTTTAAACTTATTCCAAGTTTGTATGAAAATTTTGAAGGCCAAAAATAGATAAGCCAACCTAAACACAGAAGGACAAATAGGAGAGCTTACCATAAAGTAAGACTTTTTACAAAGCCATATTAGTAAAATATGTTGGTTCTGGCACAAGAAAAACATAAAGTCAATGGAACGAAATATGAAACTCAGAGTCAGGAACCTAAAGTTAGTACCACAAATCATTGAGAAGGACAGATCACTTAGCTCCCTATTTAAGAAAATAGCTAATTACGTGAAGAAAAATAAAAATAGATTCCTACCTAACTCCTTAGTCAAAGGCAGACTCCAAATGCATCATGCATCAAAATATGAGATATAAAATATAAAGTTAATAGAATAAAACATAAGAAAATACCTTTGTGATCTAACAAAATAAATGATAGCTTTTATTATTTCACTATTCAAAGTAATTATTATTTTGCTTTTTTAAAAATATTTTATTTATTTATTTTTAGGGGAAGGGAGAAAGAGAACATCAATGTGTGGTTGCCTCTTGCACACCCCTACTGGGGACCTGGCCTGGAACCAAGGTGTGTGCCCTGAGCCACACAGGCCAGGGCTCAAATCGTTATTTTTCAACAGGAGATAACATAGATATCATCGACAAATTACAAATAAGTTATTTTCAATTTCTTAAATTAACAGTAACTAATATACAGGGTGGGGCAAAAGGTTTACAGTTGTGAGTCACAAAAGAGTTTATTCTTGTATTATTTTTATTAATTATTCTATTACTTTCCATATAAACAACTATAAACCTATTTTTTCCTCACCCTGTATAGAATAGACAATAACTCCTACAAATAAATGAGAAAGGAAACACAGCCAATAGGAAAAATGCAGAAAGGGTATAAATTGGCACTTTACAAAAGAAAAAACTGAAAAAGTTAATGAGCTTAGAAGAGATAGCCAGTTCATTGGCAAACAGAAAAATGAAAAATAAAACAATGAGTCCTTAACTTACTCCTGTAGGTTGGTAGCAGGTTGAAAACTGAATAATGCTATTGTTCATAGCAATATGTACTCCTAGTAAGAGTACAAAGACTACTGCCATTCTGGAGAGCAATCTGGAATTACTTAGTCAAATTAAATATACATATATCCTAGAATCCAGAAATTCCCAGAGAATAATTAAAGCACTTGGAATAATATTTATAACACAAAGGAATAATATTTACAAACACAAATATTTACCCAACAAAGGACTAATAGCCAGAATATTTTTAAACTACTTATAAATTAATAACAAAAGACAAAGGAATTATTATTTTAAAGGCAAGAAACTTGAATAAACACAAAGAAACAGTGTATATAAATGGTCAATAAGTCATGAAAAAAATGTTCTCACCTTTTTAGACATTAGGGAAATGCAAATTAAACCACAATGAGTTACCATTTCATATCCACTAGAATGGCTAAAATTAAACAGTGGCAAATATTGACAGTGGCAGATATTGACAAGAATATGGAACAACTGAAATACTGAATATTGCTGGTAGAATTGTAAAACAATGCAAACATTTTGGAAAATAGTTGTATCAAGTTTTCCCTGGCTGCTGTGGCTCAGCTGGTTAGAGTACTATTCCATAAATTGAAGTGTCATGGGTTTGATTCCATAAATTGACTGTCAGGGCACATGCCTGGACTGAAGGTTCAGTCCCCAGTCAGGGTGTGTGCCAGAGGCAACCAATCAATGTTCCTCTTTCATATCTATGTTTCTCTATCTCTCTTCCCTGACTTTCCCCTCTTTCTAAAATCAATAAGCATGTCATCAGCTGAGGATAAAAAAAGAAGTTAAACATACACCTATCATTTGACTTAGCAATTCCACTCCTAGATATTTACTCAAAAACAAACAAATGAACAAAAACCAGAAATGTATCTCCTCAAAAAGACAAGTACAAGAATGTTTATAGCAATGTTATTCATAATAGGCAATAAACTGCAAACAATATAAATGCCCATCAACAGATGAGTGGATACTACTCAGGAGATAGAATTCTAGTTAGCAATTTAAAAGTATGAACTACTGATATACATAGTAATTGAATGAATCTCAAAAATATGTTGAGCAAAAGGAACCAAACACGCAGAAATACATACTAAATGATTCCATGTATAAAAAGTTCAAACACAGACAAAATAATCTGCAGTAGAAATCATTACGCTGTGCATGGGGGTTGGGTGTTAATTTGCTGGGTACATGAAAGAACCTTCTAGCACAATGAAAGTGTTCTTTATTTTGATGGGGATGGCAGTTATTATATATAAGTACCTGCATTTGTCAAAATTCATTGAATTATGTATCTATGGTGCATACATTTCACTATTTGTAAAAATCACAATAAAAATATTAGGATGATACCACCAACAGAAAGAATAAATGGGGTCAAGTAAAAGCCATGAAAAGTTCACTTTGGAAGGAAAAATGCAATGATGAAGAGAATCAAAGTAAACACAAAAATCACATATCTCACTGACTGACACAATGTTCCTTAGGACTGACTAAAACTAAACTTTTCTATTTCATTTAGCTCCAGAAAATATTTTCCAAATCTTATACGATGAATCTTGACCACAATTAATTTATTGAAATAAACATGTCTTCAGTGACTTCATTTCTTGTTTTGTGTATGGGACTGCTAAAATTTTCTTAAATATTCTGAACTAAAATGAAACCCCAAAACAGATTTTTGTTATTCTGTGTTTTATAAAGAACTAACATGGTATTAAATAAATTTTGAATTAAAATTCACCCAGCAGTCTTGTTACAACCTTCTATACATCCTACTATAGCTGTATCATTGCCTTAGGAAAGCTATACATGTCCTTTTCATTTATTCTGAGATCATCCTTAATTCAGTTAATTGCAGGAAATTCCCTAGTTTCTTATTAACCTGCCCTAATAGTATTCAAAAATAAATAACATAAATTTTCTACATTTTATAAAATTAAAAGCAATTTATTTAAGATTTTATTCATTTATCTTTAGAGAGGGAGAAAGAGAAATGTCAATGTGTGGCTGCCTCTCATGAGTCCCCTACCTGGGGACCTGGCCCGCAACCCAGGCATGTACCCTGACTGGGAATCCAGTCAGGGACCCTTTGGTTTGTAGGCTGGCCCTCAATCCACTGAGCCACACCAACCAGGTGGAGGCAATTTTTTAAATTAAAAAAAATTCATATAAAATGTAGCCCATTTCAAAACTCTCAAAGTTCAAGATTTTCTTCAAAGCACTATTGTGTTGGGTAGGAAAAAAGCTTTGCTTTCCAGTTAGGGTCAATGGAATGTGAGATAGAGGACAAGGGCAGTATCTTTTTGGTTCAGCTTTGTTACTCCTCCCTGGCTTCATGCCTGTTACAATAGGCATATACATGCCTACTAAGTTTTAAATGAACAAAAGAATAGGGGCAGTTGCTTTCAACCAAACGAGGTACCATGAGATGTTGTAGTACTATCATCTGTTATGTGTTCAAGGTCCTGATAATAAAGAAAACTTTTTTTCTGATAACTACATTGTTTTAAAACTATTTATTTTGACATCTTTTTGGATTTACAGAAGACTTAAAAAGAAGTATAGGGAGTTCCTGTATGCCCTTCACCCAGTTTTCCCTAATGCTAACATCTTGCATAATCATGGTGCATTTACACACTAAGAAATTAACGTTGGTACAATACCGTTAACTAAGCTACAGGATTATTTGGATTTCACTGTTTTTTCCACTAATGTCCTTTTTCTCTCCTAGATTCCAATCCAGTATACCATGTCACATTCAGCTTTCATATCTTCTTGAACTTCTCCAACTTATGACATTTACTCAGTCTTTCCTCTTTTCTTTTTCATGATCTTGGCACTTTTGAAGAATACAGATCAGGTATTTTGTAGACCTTCCCCCAATTTGGGTTTGTCTGATGTTCTTTCAGGATTAGACTGAGGTTATATATTTGGAGGAAGAATACCACAGAAGTGATATGTCTTTTTCATCACATAATATCAGGGGTACATGATTTCAGTATGACTTATTACTAGTGATGTTAACCTTGATCATTTGGGTAAGATAGTATCTGCCAGGTTTCTTCACTGTAAAGTTACTACTTTTCCTTTTCCATACTCTAGTCCTTAAATGAAGCTTCTAAATCAAGTTCACAATCAGGGGGAGGGGAATTAAGTTCCATCTCCTGGCAGAATTTGTGGATATATGTAAAACACACCATAGTAATTAATAAATATTTTTGGAAAAATACTTTCAGGTTATGCAAATATCCTGTTTTTTCTTGAAAGTTTTGCCCACTCATTTCAGCATTCATCAGTTGATCTCACCTATAACAGTTATTACTGATGTGCAAAGAATATTTTTTCATGTATTTATACAAATGTTATAGCCAATTGAAAGTTACTCCTATCATGTCACTTTCACTCGAACAGACACTATGGGTTGCCTGTCCTTTCCTGCCTGGAAACAGGACTCTAGCTTCAGAGGTGGTGAGACCTTCTGCCTTTCCCTTGCAACAAATGTTTGGTTTAGGAATTGGCCCATGACAGAAATCAGGACACTGGGACACGTAAGTTTTTTCAGGAAGGTTCCAGTAGATTCTTCTTGATTCTGAATGAGAAACAAGAAAGGCTTGCCCTGTGTTCTATACTTTAGGCAGAGTTACATGAGGATGTAAAGCTTGAAGCTGCTATAGCTATCATGTAGCCATAAGGGGATAAATCTGAAGACAAAAGCAAACAAACCAAAGATGGAGGAGTCTGGATGTTGTTCACTTGCTAAACTAACCAGTTCTGGTCCACTCTAACTCTGGATTTAATTTTGTGAAATAAAAAATACTCTTATTATTTGAACAATTTTAAGAGTTACTTGCAGCTAACAGCACCCTAATTGATGGACTCACTTCATGGTGAGAAGCTTTCTTGAGGAGAGGAGAAAGAGATATATTTATAGTTCTCAGAAAGTATATCCGTGTGGGTATGTGTATAAACTTTAGTGGGGCTTGTGCCACTCCGGGGTGGGGAAAGGACTGAGAAAAGAGCTGTGAAAGCATACCTGATTCTAGCCTGCACTTCTAAGAGTCAGCTTCAGCATTAAAGATAGGTTTGAAATCATTCATCTACAATATTTTGGCAAATGGAAATTTTCATTAACCTTTATTTCTCATTCTTTGGATTTATATTTTCTTTAAAAATATTCAAAATATAAAAAAACAAGTTTATAAAGTTCAGAATAGAACTAGAATTGTTACTAGATCAGTAATTAAAATACACAATGTACTATGTGACCATTCTTTTCTTATCTACCCACATATTTAATAACTCTTATGAATATGTTATAAGTGCAAACATACTATCTGAAATTAGTAATCTCTTCTACCATTTGCTCAAATGTCTATAAGCAGTATCTAATTCCCTTTTAAAAGTCAAAGTACAATTGCTACCTTCATTTCTCTTCAAAAGGATTACCTTTTAAAGCCTTAGTAGCTTTTAAAAATATGTTAAATGCTCACCATTAGTCAGTTTATATCATGGCTTTCCCATTCTTAATTTTTAAAAATTGTGTATAATTTAATTGTCCATATTTTATTAGCAATTTATTTTTCAAGCAGGGCACATTAATACCCTAAGACAATGTATACTGAGAATGTCTTTGTTATACCTACTTATGAAAATAACTTGGCTGGGTAGAAAACTCTCACCTTTGAACTCTGGCTAAGGGAGACTTTTCTTGACCTTGAAATTTAATAACTGCATCAGGATATTATTGGTGTTAACCATTACATATTCATTTTTTTCTGTATTTCTGACATTTTCTTAATTTCAGGAAATTTTTCTGTTATTTTAACTTCTATTTTTTTTTCTTTCTCCATTTGTTCTACTTATTTATTCAAGTAAATTATGTTATGCTTCTGTTGGGTCACTGTTTCTGTCTTCCATAGCTATTATCTTCTCTCTACGATATTTCTTTGGGTTTATTTTTCTTTTTTTGTAAAATTTTAAAACCATTCTCTCTCTAAAACTGTTCTATATATCCTTCACCTTTTTCCCTCAGCAGTATCTTATTTCTTATTCCATAGTTATGTTTATTTTATTCAGTAAGGGGAAGATTTCAGGCAAATGCTTTCTCTAGGCTTTCAGAGAAATTAATGGGAAAAATAAACTCTGTGAAGAGAAAGTTAAGGAAGAGAAAATTTCTCGAAGATATAACAAACAAGCAGGCAAAGCTTCTGATTATTCATGGATTCCATATTTGAAAATTAGCCTACTCACTAAAATGACTTGTAACCCCAAAATAAATAGTCAATAACACTTACATCATCATTCGTAAACATGTATAGGATGGCAAAGTTTTGAGTCCCCTGATGCACATACATTGCCAGTTGAGGTGGCACTCTTCCTTCTGTTCCAGCTTGCATGCTGTAAACAAGTGTCCTTTTTGGAGTCTACTTAGTACCACATGTTTTTACATTTTTATGCTTTTTGTTGGTGATTTCACTGTTTAAAATGATCTCCAAATGCAGTGCTGGGTAATGTTGCTAAGCACATGAAGGCTATGATATGCCTTAGGGAGAATATATGTGTGTTAGATAAGCTTCAGTCAAGAATGAGTGATATGGCTGTTGGCAGTAAGTTCAATGTAAATGAATCAATAATATACATTGAAAAGGGTGTCTATAAACAGAAATATATATAAAATAAGATTATGTATTGATTGCTCAAAGGAACCTAACAGTATTTCCCTAAGGAATAATAGTTCAATATTTGCTAATTCAGTGTTACAGCAGCTTTATAGAACATAACTGCCACAAACAACAAGAATTAACCATCTTATCCAGTCCCATGACTTTTAAAACCATATATACACTGAAAACTCCCAAATTTATATCTTGACCCTAACAAACCCCCTGTGGAGCAGGTTCATTTACATAACTGCCTTTTGATATCTTTACTTAGATGTGTAATAAGCACCTAAAACCTAACATGTTCAAAACAGAATACTGATTTTTCCTTCCCACAAACCTGTTTTCTCCCACAAATGATTCTTTCCAAATCTTTAAGTGTCAACTAATTCCATTCCGAGTTGCTCAGTCATTCTCAATTCTTGTCTTTCCCTCACCTCTCATACCCATTTCCACAAGTTCTGATGGCTTTACATCTTTCCCAAATCCACACACTTATCTCTGCCTCCATTGCTACCCTCACAGTTCAGGCCCCCATCATCCCTCTGCCAGGTTTCTGTAACAATCACCTACCTGTCTGACTGAGTCCACTCTGGATCCCCACAATTTGTTCACACAGGAGCAAAGGTAGTGCTATAAAAATGTAGACCAAGCCCTGGCATAGCTCAGTGGATTGAGTGTGGGCTGCAAACCAAAGCATCACAGGTTCGATTCCCAGTCAGGGCACATGCCTGGGTTGTAGGCCACGGCCCCCAGCAACCGCACATTGATGTATCTCTCTCTCTCTCTCTTTCTCCCTCCCTTCCCTCTCTAAAAATAAATAAATAAAATCTAAAAAAGAAAAAAAAAGTAGACCAAACTGTATTACTCCCCTGCTTAAAATTTTCCAGGGGCTCCTTATTCCACTAAGAATAAATCCAAAAGTCTTTACTGTAGCTGATAAAGCCCTAAACAATACAGCCCTTACCAATACCTCCAAACTTATCACCCACCATCCTCCACTCATTTATTGTTTTCCATCAAAATTGGTCTTTCTGCTGCTTGAACGCTTCAGGCTAGTGTTGTCAGATTTAGCAAATATAAATACAGGATGTGCAGTTAAATATTAATTTCAAGATGAAAATGAATACTTTTTCTATAAGTACAACCCATAAAATATTGAGGACATAGTTATACTAAAAAAATTCATTGTTTAACTGAAATTCAAATTTAGCTGGGTATCCCATATTTTCTCTCTCAAGGCTCATCCCTGTCCTAGTACCTTTGTACATGCTGTTGTTCCTTCCCTAAAGCCTTCTATTCACAAATCATTGTCATATGATGGACTTTTCTTTGTCATTCAAATTCTGGAGCAAATATCACCCTGTCAGGTAGTCTTTCTGGTCACTCAGTATGGGTGGTTCCCAACACACACATCTCCCTCCAACCCAGCCACTCTCTATCTCATCATCTTATCTTTTTTCTTTCTTGACACATAAGCTCTGTTAAGGCAGGCACCTTGTCCATTTTGCTTGCACTTGTATCCCATTACCTACAGTGTCTGGTATATAGCAGATGTTCAATAAAATACTGAATGAATAAATATTTTAATTAATGTTCTGCCAATAGCCTAGTCTGGGAAACACCTGCACATTTGAAAAGACAACAAGCAGTATTAAGTGAATTTGCTACTTGAACTATAGCCCTGATTGAATTAAATTATCAGCTTTCTTATCATAAATATATTAAGAAAAAAGGAAACAGCAATTTCAATATTTTGAAATAACTTGCCTCATTCAAATTACCCCCTTTTAAAGAAAAGCAAGCTTAGAATTTTTAGGAAACTAAGAAAAATTGTCACTAAATAGATATTTAATATTATTTATTCTAAGTAGCATATTAATGGTAGGCCAAACGTTTATTATAATAGAGCTCTATTTTGTGTAGGCTTTCTGAAACAACCTCTTGAATGTTAATATACCTGTACTTCCATGTTTAATAATAATGGCTTGAATTTATGTAATATTTTATATTTTATAAAGTATTTTAAAATATATAACCCTACTTGATCACTCCAGGTGCTCTAATCTGAACCATGATTTTTCCATATGCAGTTAATATAAAGGATTCAAACTTATTATTAACATTGCTTTTATGAAATTGTTATGAAACCCCAAGGCGCAACATTGTTCCCTTTAGAAAACATTATATGATTTATAACAATCTATCTGAAAAGTCATTTTTAAGAGTGATGCAAAAAATAATAACTGCCTTCAAATGGTTAGCTTTTTAAATTCTAAAGTCCTATTGATTTTTATTCACCTGGTCAAAATAGTGTGAATGCGTTTTGGTCTGCATTTCCTAAATTTGCCACTTTTTGCCTTCCTTGCAATAAGGGAACTAAGTATTAGTTCTTCAGGAGATTGCCATAATGGGTATTGGACAACACACATAAGGATTCCTTAAAAGTATGTCACTACATTCACAGAATTTAAACCCACATAACTTGGTTCCAAGCTTTAAAGCCGAATAGTCTTTAATTCTACTTCAAAGCAGTTGTACAAGAGGCTATGGTTGAGCTGCTCCCATTGATGGTTGAAAGTGATTAATATCTCTGTGGCACAGGGATATAATTTCATCCAGGAATGTGGCGGCAGTTCCTTTTGCTTCCTCATCCTGAATCCTCAGTTCTTTCTCACTGCTATGCCTAACTTCTTCAGTACGATGTTCTGGAAGTGAGCCACAGAGCCACTGAACTAGTTGCCTTTGCTGCAAGCACACCAGCAGACTAGCAGCAGACAGGATCGCAGGACTCCAAATGGATGATTCTGACATCCGCCTGTCATGGTGCATGCCCAAAGTAAAAAAACTGGAAAAGGCCATGGTCTCAATTTACTCTTGATCTTTTTGACTCTCTTATAAGACATTTGACACAATACCTTTTTGTTCTCTTTGTGCCAAATAAAACATCTACACAGCTCAGAGTGCTAGTTATTCCAATTTATATTAGCTAAGGGATTGGAAATTTTTCCTAAGACCTTTAGACAATCATTGTATAGATTGCATCTCAATTCTAAGCCTAACTGTTCACTACTTTTACACCACTCTATTTTTCATCTGTGAAAAGTAAAACAAACCCGCCCTTTTTTTTTTCTATCTGGTTATTCCTTTCCATAACACCCAAATGGTATCAGTCCTGCCCTGAATTAGAGAGTCAAGGAGACACCTAGCGGTTATTCAGTTGGTTCAGATCAGCAGACCTGAAGACTCATTTACTCATTTACTTATTTATTCATATATATTTATCAAATGCCTATAAGGCATTGTGCTAAGTACTGTGAGACAATAAAGATGATTCAGCCCCAGGGCTTATCCTGAAGAGGTTTGTTGTCTATCAGTAGAAATAAGACGTGCACATAAATAACTACTATAATGCAAGAGAGAGTGTAACACAATCCACAGAGAAAAACAGCCACCATAGGAGAGGTAAATACAAAGAACTGTTGAGTACTAGCTGATAGGATCTGAGGAAGTTTCACAGAAAAGGTGGCATGTGAGGATGAGTAGGCTTTGACCTTGGAGTGGGAGGGAAGAACATTTAAGCCCAGTTACAAGCCTAAAGGTATAAAAGTGGGACAGAGCACTAGAGGCTACAGAGTCTCCTGACAGTTCAGTGTAGTGCAAAATATATATGGAGGACCTATTATGCTTAAGAAGCTGGAATGGAAGCTGAGGAGTCATCAATAAAGAGACATTCATGGTCTCTTCCCTGGTAAAACTTCCTTTGCAGCAAAAACATAGGAGTCTACAAGGAATAGGAAAAAGCCAGAGTGGCTAAAGGGGCAAAGTAGATGAGGCAAGGTCAGGGATGTGGACAGTGCTAGCCTACATGGGTCCTTTGGGGCCACCATAAGAAATAGAGTATTCTTCTAAATGTAAAGTAATCATTCATGGACTTTATGCAGAGGAAAAAGATACTGGATTTAGATTTGTCAGAGGTCTCACTGTCTGCTGTGTAGAAAATGGGTTATAGGAAGACTAATCAACAAAACAAACAAGCAAACAAAATATAACCAGAAACATTGAAATTAAGAACAAACTGACAGTAACCAGAGGGGAGGTGGGAGGGGATAATGGGGAGAGGAAGGGGGAAAGGTTTTCAGGAATAACTGTAAATGACACATGGACAAAACCAAGGTGGGTGGGGTCAGGGAAGGGAGGTGGGGATGGCTGGCGGGGGAGTGGTTGGGGACAAATGCAGACAACTGTACTTGAACAACAATGTTAAAACATTATTTACATAATAATAGTGGTTTGCTCTAGAGTGGTAACAGTGAACATAGAGAAAAGTAGGTGAATCAGGGGTACAATTTGGAGATAAAGTCCACAGGACTTATTAATGGGTTGAATGTGGAAAAAGAAAGAAAAAGACAAATTGCTCTTGGACATAAGCAATTGTGTAGATGCCATTTTCTGCAATGGAAAATCTTGAAGGTAGAGTAGGTTTAGGAGGGTAACTGGTAGACTAGAGAAGCTTGAACATGTTTTAATGCTAATTGAAATGATCCAGTAGAGAGAAAGTGATCAAAGATACAGAACAAAGAAGTAATCAATCTTAAGGGATCCCAGGGTCACAAAGTCTCTCCTCCTGCCAATCTAGTTGTTGGCAGCTCAGTGTCATTAAGTAAATGAGACTTTAGACCATGGACACTGGCTAGTCAGGATGGAAGAATACTGGGTTATACATACATAAATAAATGAATGGATTTGTTCAATGACCACAATTCTCTATCCTAATTTATATATTTTTCAGAAGCAACACTGAAAGAAGAAATCTTGGAACATTTTTTGTGATTATTCCCTATCCAGCCCTCACTGGATCATTTCCATCAACACTCAAACATGTTCAAGGCAGGTTACAAAGTCATATGCACTGTATAATCTATCATATGCACACACACACACACATGCAGTTTATACATAATTGAGGACTACCATTAAAATGTAAATAATGAGTATTTTTAGAATTGGATTATAAATAACTTTTTTCATTGTCTTCACTTTATAAATTTTCTATAATGAACATGTACTTTTTTATCTTTAAAAATAATAATTAATTAGATAAATATCTTGGGGTCTCAGAGATACCCAAGTTCTAAATGATTCTTCAGGGAGAAGGAAGAGACTAGCACAGTTAGCAACATAGTTTTACTCAAAGAATTTGCTCTGTTTGCCTGGTCTGTCTTCCTACAAGGAGCAGACATGGCCTCCCAAGTATGCTGCTGAGGTCCCAGCCACCATCTCCCACCTGCAGGAGCTGCCACTCATCTGAGAAAACTCATTTACCTATGTCAAGAGTTCAGTCAAGGTGCCCACTGCCATCTCTCAGACCATGAAGTATAAATTTAAAAAATTGTTTTCCAATAAGCATTATATTCTTATATTTTAAAATTCAAAAGTACAGACAGTGTATGGTGAAAGCTCCTCCTTACAACCCTGTTCCCTAGACCAGGGGTGTCAAACTCATTTTCACCAGGGACCACATCAGCCTCAAAGATTGCTTTCAAAGGGTCAAATGTAATTTTAGGGTTGTATAAACGTAACTACTCCTTAACTAGGGGCAAGGAGCTCAGCACTGCTGCTGGGTAGAAACAAGGTGCCAGGCTGGATAAAACAAGGGGGAGGGCCGAATTCAGCCCACAGGCCTTGTGTTTGCCACCTGTGCCCTAGACACCCAGGTTCCCTCCCTTGGTGAAACAAATATTACCAGTTTTTCACGTAACCTCCTAGAGATAAATAATGGGAAATAATTTTTAAAATTGATTACATAATGAAAAAAAAATTTATTACATAATGAAGAAAATTTTCAATTAGAAAAATGAGAAAACACAAATGACCACTAAGGAGACAATAAAACCACCCCTCTAATGCTGTTAACATTTGGTTGTATGTGCTTAAATTAATACCCATGTGTATCTAAACATTATAATAAAACAAAATAATTAAAATTTAAAATTTTGAAAATATCTGTGTATCAATTACTATAAATAACCTTTCAAAATTTAGATCACACTGTAAACTTTTAAAAATAACTATATTGTTAATATATTTCCTTATCAATAAAGCTACTTCCACATATTATCTTTAAGAGCTAAATAATATTCCATTATTTGAACACATTTAAGTAAGCCCTTCCTGCAGGACTTTTAGATTGGTTTAAATTTTTTTAATGTTGTGATGAATATTCATGAGTGGGATTATGGGTGTGTATCTTTGTATGTATCACTAATGATATCTAGGACACTTTAAGCCTTCCAGAAAGGGCACCGCCAACAGCTGCCCATAAGAACTGGCACTTGAGTTCTGAAAAGCGACTGATTCCTGATTGGCCATGAAAAGAAGCCATTCTTGTCTTTTTCATTACCTCCATTCTTAGCACAGTGTCAAGAACATAATCAAGAACTCATAAATAGTTTTTGGATGCAAGAACTGAAATTACTTTAAAATAGCTACCATTTCCTAATACCCACTGGCTATTCAAGACGCTCCCTGTATCCCTTTTTCTTACCCAGGGATGAAGTCAAACTTTTAAAAGCAATGAGCTCAAACACAGAGTTGAAGAAAACTATGTGCTCTATTTACAAAATCTTTTAGCTAGAATAACTGACAATTACTCATAATAATCCAGTTACCATTTACTGAGTGCTGTGCTAGGTATAGTATATGATCTCTTATTTTACAAGATGTATGTTTTATTATCCCCAATTTATAGGTAGTAACTAATGAATTCACGTTGTCCTGGCTGGTGTAGCTCCCTTGGTTGGAGTATTGCTCCATGCACCAAAAAGTCACAGGTTCGATTCCCAGTCAGAGCATGTGCCTGGGTTGTGGGTTCAATTTCTGTCAGACACATACAAGAGGCAACTACCTGATGTTTCTCTCCCTTTCCCACTACCTCCCCCACCCCACACTCTAAAATCAATAAGTGTGTCCTCAGGTGAGGATAAAAAAAGCAGGAGAATTCACATTTATGGAGTTATTACTATGTTTCAAGCATTGTTCTGAGCATTTCCATACTTGCTCATTCAAAAAATATTTATTTAGTATCTGCTATGTGCCATGTGCTGTGCTAGGAGATAGAACAGTGAGTAAAACAGACAAAACCTCTGGCTTCATAGAGCTTACATTGGGAAAGATGAACACTTATGAAGATAAGCAGGAAACTAAAATCAGTGAGATCATTAAAGGTATCTGAATGGAAAAAATAAAGCAGGCAATGGTGGTATGAAGTTCTCATTAGTTCTCACAACAACTATGCACAATGGAAACTGTTATCTTCTTTTTACAACTAAAATAACTTGAGACAGGGAGAGGGTTTATTAACTTGACCAAATTTTATGGAACTAAATAAAGTAGGTGAGCAATGGATATATCAAAGAGGTCTGTAGAGGCCTTAGAGCCCCCTCCCCATAAATCTCTCTGAGCACCCCACCCCAAGTTTTGAAATGAGTAATTGCTCTTATCTCCATCTTATTTAAAGAACTCTGGAGAGCAGCTTCAAAGCCCCAACACCTACCAAAGATGTACAATGTAACCCTATGGTTATCCCAGCTTCCATACTGTGCAAGTTCTGCAGTTACCACAATAGATGAAAGACAGAGCTGGTGTGGATTTGCTAATGACAAAAAGGGAGAGAATTAACCTTCATCCTAAAAACAAGCCTGGGAAACAGGTATTATTCCAATAGGGACACCAAGGCTTTACAGATGAGCAAACTGAAAAATGTCTCTTGCCAAATGTCATACAGGTAACGATGGCTGAGGCAGAATTTCAACCCATCTCACTCCAGTTTCTAAAGGGAGATGATGACCCCAGTGGGGGCTCCCACTCCAAACTTCAAGACACCCTCACAGAATCCCATCTTCCGAGGGCAGATGCATCAGATAGGGTCCAGGGCACAGCTGCCCATCTCTATCAATATCTCTTGAGAAAAAGCAATAGGTGTGTACTGAAAGAAGGTACTTATGAAATCGATCCTGAGAAAAAAATAATAAAAGAATTCTTCACATACACACAAAAACACAGCTTCAAAGCAACAGTATGAAAACATTGGATAAAAGGAGAGATGGTTTGAGTCTTAAGTACTTTTCTACTCCCTGAACAAGGTATTGGGCTTCTAACCCCACCCCTCCTCTGTTGTAATTAATAGAGCTTCAAGAGCTACTCAGTCTTCAGGCCATTTTGCTTTAGGAAGCTTTGATTTGAAAAATCAGACAAGTAGTTTCAGTGTTGTCATCATTAGGGGATAAAAAGAAACCTATTTAAATGGTTTTTAAATATTCACAAGAGAGACATAGGGTCTCAGCCACGTTCCATGTCCTCCCCTCTGTCCCCCTTGCCCAGATAACCTACTGCATCAGAATAATAAAAACACAAACTGTGCCACTGTCAGCAGATGCTGAAGATAGTCATAGGGAGTGTGGTCAATACTGGTCTGAACTCTTTCCCTCAGGAACATGGATCTTTAGGGACATAGTTCAATAAAGGGTCTTTGAATATGGCTTCTCTCAAGCAGGATGCAAGATAAGGTGGCTGAAGAGCTACAGGCAGAGAAAAATATCAATCTGATTTTTTAAAGCCTTTAAAATTAGTTCTATATAATTGCTTCCCTCTCTTTTTAGCATCCAAGAAGATCAAAACCACCCCTATGTTCACTGCAGCATTATTTACTATTACCAAGATATGGAAGCAACCCAAGTGCCCATCAATAGATGAGTGGATAAAACAACTATGGGACATTGACACAATGGAATGCTACTCCGCTGTAAAAAAAAAAGAAAATTTTACCCTTTGCAACAGTATGGATGAACCTGGAGAACATTATGCTAAGTGAAATAAGCCAGTCAGAGAAAGATAAATACCATATGATTTCATGCATATGTGGAATCTAATGAACAAACTAAATTAACAGGCGAAACAAAGATAGACTCATAGATGGAGAGCAGATGACTGCTGGCAGAGGCGGGGCACTTAGGGGGTGAAGGGATTGAGTAAAAAGGGCAAAGGGCTCATGGACATGGACAACAGTGTGATTGCTGGGGTCAGGGGGGTATAAAGGGACTAAATGGTAATGTAAAAAAATACAATAAAGATTTTTTTTTTTAGAAAAAAAGATGACCAAAACCAAATCTGTTGCTCAAGCACAGCATTTTAGAGGTTACTGTAGTCTGCAGATTTGTCGTCTCTTGTTCCTTAGAAAGGCAAGACAGTGGTTAATGGCATGAACTCCAATATTAAACCAGTTCAAATACTGGCTCTGCTGCTCTCTACCTACCTGACTTTGAAAATCATATTTAATCTCTCTGAGCCTCAGTTCCCTATACTTCAAAATGAAAATAATAGCACCTACCTCAAAGGACTCTTTCAAGGATTAAGTGAAATAATGTCCACAAATTCCTTTGCAGTCAGGAAGAAAATAAAAACCAGCTATAAATATTGAAGAAAAAGAAGCCTTTAAAAAGGTATATAAATTGATAGAACCTCTTTGGATACATTTTGTCAAATGCATACAAATTTAAAGTGTGGATTCCCTTTAGTGACTCCACTTCCAGGACACTTAGAACAAGTGTACAGATGCATATGCAGAATGTTTGCAGACACACTTTGTAATTTGAAAAATTACAGCAACATAAACAGATATCAATAGAACAATGGTTAAATGAATTGTACTTTTTCTATACTAAGGTATGTGTCATGCAGTGAATTAAAAGAACAAGATATATGTGTTTCAACAAGGAGAAAGGTCCACAATATATTATTCTGGGCAAAGAAAAAAGTACTACCTAGAGAAGGGTGGTTCCTAAACGACTAGATTTGAGCTCCTTAGTAAGTTTTGTTTCCATGTTTTCCATATTTTCAGCTAGCTCTTGGACATTTTTATCTCACATCCTCAGGATGACTCACATAAAGTATTATCTTCCCTTGTTGGGAACCGCCCTGCCTGGTTTCAGGAGCTGTAACCCCCCCATGGCTAAGGCTGAGTGAGCAACCTTTGGACCAGAAGCCACTAAGGGGACAAAGCTTATCTCCTTGGCAGGAATGCTGCCTCTGCTCCTTTTTCCCTAACTGGCCCCCAATGCTTGCTCAGTTAGCCAATGACGGGTAAGATTCCCCAAGGGGGGAATGACCTAAGACAGGCATGATCATGTGGAGGCCCCAGGGAAGGATTTGGGGGCTATGGAGAAAGGGGGTAATGGACCCTTGCCCCTTGGCTTTGACAAAGCCTGAGTCCTCATTCTGCCTACAAGAAGTCTCCTAATCTCTTGGTTGCTTTGCTTTCTCTGCCTGATTTAATCCTGAAACAATGACAGAAGGTGGTACAGCCCTGTGCTGGAAAGGGTGGGTTTCCCCAGGTGATCAGGCCTGAGAAAGAATAAATAAACTCCTGTGAAACCTGCTTCACTAAGAATGCTCTTAAATGATAAAAGTCCAGGCAGGAAATGAGTTTGCTTCCCAGAGTTTTGCAGCCTGTTAGCTAACAGACCCTGACTCAGAATAGGCCCTCAGAGTTCTTTGTATGTTATCTATTGTTTGATCCTTACTGCCTGACATTGATTAGTGAACTTTACCTGTATTCCTGTGCAAATTGATTCCAATTAAAACCTGTGAAGGGAAGGATTGGGGCGCTCTCCCCTAGAGAGAGGGGCCAGGCCACTCCGAGGCATCCTCCCCTTGAGAGGGTAGCTGTGCCATCTCTTTTCTTCCACAGGACTCGGTAGTCCCTGTGAATGCCTCATGTCTCATACATGACACCACGGACACTGCGGGCCAGTGTCTGTGTCATTCCCCCAACATCCTTGCTCTGGCTTCTGCACAGGGTCCAGCAGAAGTAACACCTACTTGAGTGTGGTTGGTAGGGTAATAATATGGGTGTAATAATTTATAGTTTTAACTTGAACATTTTATCTAAAATGTTATATGGTATGCCTCAGTGTGATATTGTTGTTACAGAATTATATGCTTATAATTTTGTAATAAAAGATTTTATAATAAAAAGGGGGTGTTATTTGTGTTAGAACCTGTATTTCTTCTTTATAAGGTTATTGCAGTTTCTCAACAATGAAGAAAAAGCTGGAAACCTTAAAGTTGTTTTAGAATGCTTGTTTGCCTTCATACCTCC
Organism: Tonatia bakeri; assembly: GCA_004024845.1. Classification (NCBI taxonomy): domain Eukaryota; kingdom Metazoa; phylum Chordata; class Mammalia; order Chiroptera; family Phyllostomidae; genus Tonatia; species Tonatia bakeri. Next base: position 94,817 of record PVIA01001323.1, on the reverse strand, counting down.
ACACCATCAAATGTATTTATCACAAAGACTGCTGGTTCTTGCTTTATATATTTTCAAAAAGCTTAACACCTCATTTTATCTTGTATTTCATTATTGGTTCAGGTTTCCAATCAACTTTTGCCTTTGTTATTTATAGTAATAACCTCTTAATTAGTTTCCTTCATCCATTTCTACTCCTCTGCCATCAGAATTATCCTTTTATAACACAGAATTGCTCATTTGAGCCTCTAATTAAAAATTGATCTTATTGGTTTTTTTTGCGCTGGCTGGTGTAGCTCAGTGGATTGAGTGCGGGCTGCGAACCAGGCATCACAGGTTCGATTCCCAGTCAGGGCACATGCCTAGGTTGCAGGCCATGTCCCCCAGCAACCACAGACTGATGTTTCTCTCTCTCTCTCCCCCTCCCTTCCCTCTCTAAAAATAAATAAATAAAATCTTTTTAAAAAATTGATCTTATTGGTTTTTGAAATTTGACCACTGTGAATTGTTGAAGTATGATTTTGTATTTTTCCCACCCTTAAGGTACACTGTACTATAAAAGTTCTGTTACAGTACACAACACTTTGCAAGGCTTCCTGGCTTCACTGATGTATCCATTAATTCACTACTTCACAAATATGAACTGAGCAACTACTACATTCTTTGTAGAGAACTTAGCTTCTAGCAATAAAGCAATAACCAATACAAAGTCCCTTAACTCAAAGACTTACATTCTGATGGAGAGAAAGAGACAGTAAATTTAAAAATAATTATGTGTCAGAAGATATATACACATATGTGTGCATGTGTGTATATAACCTCAGATATAATAAATGTTAGGGAGAAAATAAAGGGGTAGGTTTAGGGGGCTATGCTCTTGTGCAGGGGTGTCAAACTCATTTTCACCAGGGACCACATCTGCCTCATGGTTGTCTTCAGAGGGCCAAATGTAATTTCGACTTCTTAAAGTTAAGGAGTAGTTACATTTATACAGTCCTAAAATTACATTCGGCCCTTTGAAGGCAACTGCGAGGCTGATGTGGCCCCTGGTGAAAATGAGTTTGACACCCCTAGTCTAGTGCTAAAATAACATTTGAGACAAGAAGTGGAGGACATGAGTAATCATGTGGGACAATGGAGAAGGACATTCTGGGCATAGGGGAGTACAAGTGCAGAAGCCCAAGTTCACCAATCACTTTTTCTGCTGCGTCAAGTCTGCTGATAAGGCCATGGAATTATTAATTCATGATGGCATATTTCTCATTTCTGTATCATGCTTTTTATAATTTTCTTTTCTCTGCTAAAATTCTGCATTTATTTATGCCCAGCTGTCATATCTTCTAACATATTCATCCTGGGACAAGTTTAGGTCTGCTTCTGTTGATCATTTCCTGTCTTGGCCCTGCATCACATTATATTGCTTCTTTACATGTTTCATACCTTTTAAATTATGTGCTTCATATCTTGTGTAGAGAATAAAATAAATGTTACCATTATAAAAAAATAAAAAGAAAAAAGTAGGATGCAAAGCAGTACATATGGTATAAACTTATGTATATAAAATATACAGATAAAGTATAAAATACACACTCTGATGGCACTACACAGCTGTGCTCAGCAAGAAGCTCCCTGATCACAGAGTTCCCTCCTTCCTGTCATGCCTTCCCCCAGATTTGGCCCCTTACCATTACTGCACTAGAGACAGGTGGGTCCTGGAAGGACCAACTAAGGAAGCTAAGAGATCTGGACTCTTGTGACCAAGGCCTGGCTACCACAGAAAGTGGGGACACCCATGCTTGGGAAAGACTGCCTAAATCCACCATCTCACTCCAGCCTTGTTCAGAGACACACTTGTATATAAACATGGTCACAGGGCAATCTAATCTGGGTAATTGGATTTGTTGAAAGGTGATTGCTGGGCTACAGAGTACCCTGCTTTTTCCACCATAAATGCCTTCAGCATTAAAAATAAAAAAATTAAATACCAGAATGATCCACACCAAATGCTAGCAGTTATTAGCTCTAGGGAGCAAGATGATGTGTTGGGGCTTGGGGACAGCAGCCTGTCACTCTTTCCTGTATGTAGGTCTCCATTAGTTGAATTTTGACAAGCAAATAATATTTTATATTTTAAGAAATGATCAGTAGGCCTCATACTTTTGAGCTTAGTCACTCTTAGAGAAAAATTAAGCAAATCAAATACAGACACACTAGCAAATGGAGGTGTAAGCATATAATTATGTTGTTTCAGCCATTTTAATGGAATAAAATTCAATATAATAAATAATAGAATTTTGAAAGTGTTACTTTGGATTTCATAATACACATTTGATCTCAAACTCAATAAATTGTATACTTTGCTTTTAACTTTATCAATGAAACCTTAGTTTTATTTTATTTTCTGATCCATGAATTCCCTCACAAACCTGCGTACCTGCTTGGATATTCCAATGTAGTTAAAACTAATGTGTCTAAAACCAAATCTATCATCTTCCCAAAATATCCTACTTTTCCTAAGGATAGTCCCTTCTTCCCATTTTTTTAAAGAGATTTTAGTTTTTAGAGAAAGGGGAAGGGAGGGGGAGAGAGAGAGAGAGAGAAACATCCATCCGTTGCCTCTTGCAGACCCCCAACTGGGGACCCAGCTCATAACCCAGGCATGTGCCCTCACCAGGAATCAACCACTGACCCCTAGGTTTGCAGGTTGGCACACAATCCACTGAGCCATATCAGCCAGCAAATTGATAGTCAAGCACTTCTTATCTTCATTTACAGTATCTCTGACACCACTTCTTTCTTTGCCTTCCCAAGGCCAGTCTCTAAATGTAGGCCTCTCTCATCAATGATACCCTGTATCTTTATTACAATATCTATAATATTGTGTGCATCTCCCCAGCCCACCCCATTCCTTCATCTGTACTCCCTAATAGACTACACTTAGGTTCCTTAAAAGAAGGAGCTCCCTGTGATCAGGGAGCTTCTTGCTGAGCACAGCTGTGTAGTGCCATCAGAGTGTGTATTTTATACTTTATCTGCATATTTTATATAAATAAGTTTATACCATATGCACTACCATATAGGCTCCTTAAAAGGATTCATGTTCCAGTCATCCCAGCACCCAGCATTATGCCTACAACACAGTGGGTGCTAGATCAATATTTCTTCAGTGAACAAATATATGGGAATAAGTAATTGGTCTTTATTTCTAGAAGATTCTCTTTTTCTTATTTCAATATCCCCCACCAATTTTCTTCAATAGTAAGTACTCCCTAGTTGATAATTCAAAGCATCGTGATCATTGGTAATTTGCCACTTCTCAGATGAGAGCATAAGCCTTTCAAATTCAGTCATGAATGGAATTTAAAGGGCTTTATTTGATATATTCAGTGCTTTTCAAAGAAAATTTGAAAAAATCAAAGCTATGGGAACTAGAAAACTCTAATAGGTCTTAAACTTCTACTGAGACTCTTACAAAACAATAGAAATGAGCATTTATGAATCACTAGAGGGTTAAGGACAAATTCCCTTAATTAGTAATCCTTAAATATTATTTTATAAGGATAATGCATACACATTAAGAATGGAATCATGTAATTTACAAATCACTTCTGAATAGTTCTCTGACTATGATGTTCAGCTTATTAGAAGTTGTTAATATTCTATTACTCAGAGGTCATTAGCACATTCTGCTAGCAGTATAGATCACACAATATCAAGTGACAAGGGAAGAACATGAAGTATCCCAATTATGATTTCTTTCAAAAAGAGCTGTCGTGACCTTCTTTCCAGAGTGTGAACCATATCTTACAAAGCATGAAAATGCTACAAACCTTCTCCATTAAATGGGCTACCATCAGGAGAGAGGAAGATTACCTAAATAAAATAAAGCCAAACATTTTTAATCTATACTCATTATGTGCCAGGCACAGTTCTAAGGGCTTTATAATAATTCGCTAAATCTTCACAAAAACTTTATGAGATAGGTACTGTTATAATCCCCATTTTACAGATAGAGACTGAGTACCCACCAGGGTTTTAAGTAATATGTCCAAGGTTACATAGCTTCTAAAAAAGGGAGCCAGCTGTGATACTCACTGAGATGTGCCACCCAGACCCCCTTCACAGAAAGGCTTTTCCTTCCTTGCTGCTTGGAGTGCTATCAGCAACAGCTGCAAACTGTCAGCTCCTTCAGAGCCTTTCACAGTTGGATAGAGTACCTTGACCAAGAATATACCCTTCCCAGGGCAGCCCAAACCCAGTGGCTGATTATCACTGAGGTTTAAGGTCTAACCTTTTGGGATCCCTGAAGAACAGCTGTAATGGGTCTTACACATTCCAGGGGATCTTATGGGGTGGGCCGAGGTTTTGCTGAACCTGCATTGCAATCCACTTCTCCCTCTGCTCAAGCTTGCTTCCTCCCTCTCTTGTCTAGAGAAGTCAATTCCTAAATATCCTGCATGCAAAACTCAAAAGATCCCAGGCCATGACACCAAGATTGGAACCAAGTCATCTGACTCCACAGCCTGCAGTCTTAACTCTCTACTGTCTTCTTAAGTAGAGTAACAGACAAAAAGGAACTTGCAAACCATTCTATAGCTTCACGCTAGCCATTTATTTCTGCCTCTGCTTATACCAAATATGTGTTAGAACTATTAAGCATAAGCAACATTGTGCAAATTGGTTCAAATTCTGGAAGGAGAAAAAAAATTGAGATCTTGGCTATCTATATCAATATCAGGTCTCGAAATACAGTATTATGCATTTTTAATATGCTGAATATACCTACTTCATATCCTTAACTCTATAACCAACTCACCAATTCATGTGCTTGTCTCTCCTTTGTTCATCTGCACTGTTCAGTGCTTAACGTGTGGCCCAAACGTAGGCATGCTGACAAATTTCAAGGTTTCCATTCATTTTTCTGTGGGAAAATACTTGCTCACAAAGGAAACAAAAGGGAATATCTCTCTCTCTCTCTTCTGTCTCTCCCTCTCTCTCCTTCCCTCTTTCCTTCCCCTCCCACTGCTTCCTTGCAATATATTAATAGCATAACCTAGAAATGAAAGCTAAAACAAGTGGAGACCCGGATGTTCCTAGAGAGTTTTCTCAGTATCACAAACTCCTAGGGAAGCACCAACATGGCTTCCCAAATTCTAATGAAACATGTTTAAGATGCAGCACATTGGTGAGATCCTCAATATTTATCCTTTAATACATATCAAATTTTTGAGCCCACATTTCTAATATTTATACTAACTTCCAAAAGGAAAATAACTGCTAGTAGTGCTTGTATCTATTCTTGATGGTTCACTAGATTAGTTTAAATAAGACACTTCTTATTTCTGTCTCCTCATTGACAAGAAGCCCACTGGTAGCTTTGTTCACTGTCAGGGAAGAATGAGTCCATGTGCACAGAGGTTATTTGATGAGAAACAAACCAATGCTTCATGTCTTGATCTCAAGGGTAAGAATCAAATATTGGCACCACAGAGAATATGCAAAGATACAGGACATGGATAACACACAGGTTCTGATTTGCTAGAATTTTATCATTGATTCTAGTAAATGTGTCTGTGCTCTCCACTCCACTACAATGTGTGATCTTGAGGAAGTTCCATCAGCCTTTCAGAGTTTCCTTTTCTCCTCTGAAAACTGAGGTACCGGTAGACTTCCAGTTACACATGAAGGATTGTCATTTATTTCTGTTTCCTCTCAAAATCCACATAAGTAATTTTTATTTATCTATTTTTATGTACTTTTTATCCTCACTCGATGATATATTCATTGATTTTAGAGAGAAAGAGAGAGAGAGACATGGATGTGAGAGAAACATCAATCAGTTGCCTCTCCCATGCACCCTGACCAGAGATGGAACGTGCAACCTAAGTATGCGTTCTGACTGGGTATTGAACCCTCAACCTTTTTTTGGTGCACAGCATGATGCTCTAACCAACTGAGCCACCTGGCTAGGGCTAAAAAAATTTTTTTAGAAGATCTAGAATAATATCCAACCAGAGAAAAAGACAGAATGGGAGAGAAGACAACAGCAGATAAGAGATTTCAACATATTTTTGGATGGTGGAAATCAGGTAAAAAGTAACACTTTTTTATCAAAACATTTTTTATTGTTATTCTATTACAGTTATCCCAACTTTCCCCCCTTTGCTCTCCTCCACCCATCCCAGCCCCTGCACCCACAGTCAATTCCCACACTGTTGTCCATGTCCATGGGTCATTCATACATGTTCTTTGTCTAGTCCCTTCCCCTTCTTTCCACCATTATCCCCCTTTCCCCTCCCCTCTGGTCACTTTCAGTCTGCTCCATGTTTCCATGCCTGTGGTTGTATTTTGTTCATTAGATTCCTCTTATAGGTGATATCATATGAGATTTGTCTTTCACCAACCAGCTTATTTCACTTAACATAATATTCTCCAGTTCCATCCATGCTGTTGCAAAAGGTAGGAGTTCTTCTTTCTTTCTGTTGTGCAGTATTCCATTGCATAAATGTACCACAGTTTTTTGATCCAGTCATTTACTGATCAGCACTTAGGCTGTTTCCAGCACTTGGTTATTGTAAAGAGCACCTCTATGAACATAGGGGTGCTGTTGGTTGGAATGTAGACTGGTGCAGCCACTGTGGAAAACAGGATGGAATTTCCTTAAAAAACTAAAAATGGAACTGCCTTTTGACCCAGTGATTCCATTGCTGGCAATATACCCCAAGATTCCCCAATCACCAACTCAAAAGTAACTCTTAAAAGAGTGGATGACATTCTAAGTGTAGACCCTTCAGAAAGGGAATATGGCTAGACAAGAACCATGTGCCTTGAATCACCCCTAAGAAACTCAGCACTTGAAAGAAAAAGGTGGGAGGGAGGGAGGCTAAAAACAGGCAGACATCTTCAAAACCTGTATTGATTGGTTGATCACCAGTTTCTTTACTGCACAGCCACTGCACAGCCAAATTAGTGATTATCCTTCCTTCACACAGAAAAGAGGGGAAATTGAGCCAAAGAAGCTCCTATCTTGAATACACCAGACACAATGATATGACAGAAAAAAACAGGGTGGGAAAGAAGGCAGATAATAAAAGCCCCTTTCCCAACCCATTCCCAGAGTATCTACAGACAAGTAAATAAAAACACACACACTCTCACAAGAGGAAGAGATTGCAGTATTCTTTCATAGGGAACTAAAGATCCCCTTCCAGAATACTTCTACACATTGGTATGTTAAACAATTTAACACACTGGTATTTGGAGGTCACTTTCCAAATGAAACCAACCAATGGACAAGTCCCTCACAAACACCCAGAGATGCTGGTCAATATTTCATTGCCTCCTTTTTAAGCAAGAATGAACAGCCAAAGATTAAAAACACTTAAGGAAAGTTTGCAACATTGTGGCAGATCTCAGCTCCTGAGGTTCCCAGTGTTATGGATGAGACAAGACAAATTCACATGGACTACGGAGTCCTGTGGAAGAAAAGGGATGGTGCGGCTTCTCTCTCAAGGGGAGAGTGCCTCAGAGCACCTTGGCCACTCTCTCAAGAGGAGAGCATCTCTACCCTTGCCTTGACAAGCTTTTATTGGGTTCAGTGTGCACAGGAATACAGGCTGTATACATAAAGCTCATCAATCATTGTCAGGCAGAAATGACTAAATAATATATAATATTCAAAGAACTCTGAGGGCTTATTCTGAGTCAGGGTTAAATAGTTAAAGGGTCATAAAACATTGGGGAACAAACTCACTTCCTGCTTGGACCCTTATAATTTAAATTGAGGGTATTAGCAAAGTAGGTTTCATAGGCTTTTATGTACTCTTTCTTAGGCCTGATCACCCTAGGGAACCCACTCTTTCCAGCACAGGGCCACACTCGCCCCCAGCATTGTTTCAGGCTTAAGGCATTGCTTTAGACTTAAGTCGGGCAGGGGAAGTAAGGCAGCCAAGAGATTAGACTTCTTACAGATAAAATGAGAATTCAGGCTATGTCAAAGCCAAAGGGCAAGGGTTCATCACCTCCTTATAGTCCCTCAAATCCTTCCCTGAGGGCCCCTTTGTGACCATGCCTGTCTTAGGTCGTCCCTCTTTTGAGGAATCTTACCCATCATTGGCTAACCAGTCATCTGCCCAGGGCCAAGCAGGGTGAAGAGAAAGGGGGCAGAGGGGTGCCCCTACAAGGAAGATAAGCTTTGTCTCCTAAGTGGCTTATGGTCCCAAGGTCCTTTACTCAGCCTTAGCCATGGGGGATGACAGCTTCTGAAACCAGGCAGGGAAGTTCCCAATACAACATGAAAGAAAACCCAAAGCAAACAAAAGAGAAAAGGATGCTGGAGAAAACACAGCAATATAGGCAAATGAAACAAATGTTTTTAAAATATATAATCATTTTCAAAACAATAAGAGAATCCATCACACTCATAAAGCAAAACTGAAATGCTCTAAAAAAGGAAGCATAAGAGAATAAGGAAGTTCTCCTAGAAGTCAGTATTATAACCAAATGGAAATTTTAATTGGAGTGTCAAAAGAAGAAAATCTCCAAAAATAATTAAAAATGGCCTAAAAGAGAATGAGTTGGAAGTAAAGACAAGAAAGAAAGAAAGAAAGAGAAAAGAAAAGAAAAAGGAAGAAAGAAAAGAAAAGAAAAGAAACAGAATCAGTCCAGAGAGTCCACAACCAACAGATGTTCCCAAAAAGAAAATGATGGGAAGGAAATTATCAAAGAAAGAATACTAGAAAAATGTCCAGTATTGGATATAACTTTACCAGAGAGTATGTAGCACAATGAATTTTTAAAATCTATACTACAGCTCATCATCATGAAATTTTCAGAACATCAAGGATAAAAGTTCTACACAAAGTCACATTCAGAGTAATGGAATCATCAACATTTCATTAGAATCTCAATATCAACACTGGATTTTAAAAGAAAATGGGGGGAAGTACCTTCAGAGTTCTGAAAGACAATCATTTCTAACCTAGAACTATATATCCAGGCCAACTACAATATAAATGTAAGAATAAAGATATTTTCAAGTAAGTACTCAAAAATATTTCCTCTTGTGCATCCTTTCTTGGGAAGCAAAAGAAGTAGGGACTTCTGTGGCTTAAGGGAGATCAAAACAAAATGAGGATATGGTATCTAATGCAGGAAAATTGCAATGGAAGTCCCAGGCTAACTGGTAGACCAGATCTAGAGAACATCAATTCTAATCAGAGCAAGAGGCCAGAGAACTGAACCTCCTGGCCAGGGCCAAAAATAATTTTTTAAAGAACTAGAATGGTATCCAACCAGAGGAAAAGAAAGAAGGGGAGAGAAGAACAATAGCAGATGAGAGATTTCAACATATTTTTGGAAGATGAAAATCAGTTGAAAAGTAACTCTTAAAAGAGTGGATGATGAGGCCTTGAGGGAGAGATGGAACTAATATATTATCTGATATGTTGGAGATTTTAGAAAATCTATTGCTCAGCCAGATACATGTAATACTTGGAGAAGAAGAAGGCAGAAAGAGCCATGAAAAAACTATCCAGATGAAAGACTTTAAAAAATACATTAGAGAAAAAAAAAACATCATTGTTTAAGAAAAGAAAAACAATTGGAGAACATTTCTTGGCTTAACAGTAAAAAAATTTACATCATCATCATCATCATCATCATCAACATAATGTAAAACTGAATCTTTAATCCAAAAATATGATATTGGGAGGTTAGGGTCAAGGAAATTAAGTGATCATAGTATAAGAGAGCTAAGTACTCAGCCACCAAATCAAGAAATAAACCAATAAATCAATAAATAACATGATAAATATATTATTTTAAAATATGAAGAAAAAAACAGATATAACAAAGTCAAAGATTGAAAATGGCTGACTCTGGAAAGCAGAATATAGAATTGAGAAAGAAAGAACAAAAGACTTTATAAAGAAGTATGTCTTTTAGTTTTATTTGACGCCTTAATTATTCATGGACTACTTTAATAAAATAAAATTTCACATTTTATTACGATCCTTCAGTCAAAATAGGCTCATTTTATGCTTTACGGCCAAAAATTACAAAAATACATTTCTTGCCCATTCTATATGTCCTCTGTCAATTTAGGACTTTGTCTGATGAAACAACCATTGTCTTGAATGTTTCTGATCCCCATACCGGAAGCAAAGAGAGAGGAGGGTCTAGTATCACCAATGAAATGTTCTTGTTTTAAAGTGGCACAGACCATTTTTGCTCACAGATTACTGGCCAGAGCCACTAAAAGGCCTGCGATGGCAATTCTACCACGTGATCAGAAAGGAGGAAGAACTCAAAAGACTTAATGAATTATACTAATTTCAGTCAAATAGAGTGATGGAGATGGTCTAAGTCAGTGGTTCCCAAACTTGCATATGCATCTGGAACACTTGGGGAGTTTTGGCTCTAGTACAAATTCCCAGATCCCACCCCATATCTACAAAATTGAAATATCCAGAGCAAAGGCTGGGAATAGGTAAACCTGTTGCAGCCAGCCTGAAACCAACAAACCTAAAGCTGTGTACCTGCAAATCACAACACTAGACTACCTCAGGATTCCTTCAAAAAATGTATGCTATAAAACAGGACACAGATTGTGGTGGACCAAATTGTTTTGCATATGTGAATTTTATTTTATTAATAAAACTCTAACAGTTTTAGTCTCATTTATTAAATCTTTCTAAAACATATTTGGTCTTTACATAAACCTTTCCTTGTTGACCCTCAATAACCATTCAGTTAGCTAAAAATTCCTATCTTCACTCCAGCACTTTAATAATGGTATTGGGATGACAGAATTTAGATCTTAAGTGATGAGCCAAGAATGACAAGAGATGAAAGTTTATAAATATAACTAAATTTCTACATTCATATCCAAAAAATAAACCATACAGGTATAATTGGGAAGGCATGTCCTAATAAGAGCACATATTTTAAGAACCAAGAGTTTGTTTGATTGTTATCAGCATAATATTCTTGACAAAGGTCTAATGAGACCTTGGCTACATTCTCAGAAGTAAATTCTCCAAAATAAAGGGAGATTTGCTCTGCTCCACGCACATAGCATCATGCCTACAGTCATGTATTTGGCTCCAGATATGATCCTTTAATAGGTTCATTAATAAATTAGAACCAATCTATTATGGTGAATTTAGAATTCAAAATATGGGAACTGAAATATTAGCTCTGACAATAGCTTTAATTTCCTTATCTGCCAATACTAATAGTGCCTATAAAATGGGATTGTTGTGAAAATTAAATGAAAAAAATACCTAGTAATATTCACTGTACTTTAAAGGTAAAATGTTAAGCACAATGCCTAGCAAAGATAATATTCTCAAAAAATAGTTTAAATATTTTTAAGTATAATGAAGTACACAAGGCAATTAATTTTCTTTGAATTAACTTCATATGAAAATTATTAATAGAACTGGGAAGATAGCTGGGAGAAGAGTCATCTTGAAAACAAAATAGGGTTGCTATGTTCAAATATTTGAAGGTTGTCACACAGATAAAAGAACTAGGACCTCAGGAACAACTATAAAGGACACATGGACAAAACCAAGGGGGTGTAGAATCAGGGGAGGGAGGTGGGGATGGCCAAGGTTGGGGGAGCAGTAGGGGGAAAAGGCAGACAACTGTACTTGAACAACATAAAATTTTTAAAATGAAAATAAAAAGAATAGAATCCCTAAAAATAAAGAAGAACTAAGACCAATAAGTCCAAGTTACAGGTAGACACACGATTTTTAACTCAACACAGGAAGAACTGTTCGATGAGCAGTTGAAAAGCTGCTACTGCACGAAGTGGTGAGCTTCACGGCAGTGAACATTTCTGTGACCGTCTTGAGAATCTAGGACTCTGTAAAGATCCCCTACTGCTCCTCTACTGGGTGGAACCTCTCTCTGGATATCTTATCAACTTACCTGCCACTTCAAGGTTGCAAAAGTCTAAAGACCAAGACCCTTATGTATCTCCAAGTCCTAGGATCAACTCAGCTTTAATCCCTTGCCCTATGTTCCCTGCGACAATCACCCTTTTCTCCTCTCAGCTGAAACTAACCTAAACTGAAATAATCAAAGATGCTCCTCATTTGAGCAAAGACTGAGAAGAAGCCATAAGCACAAAATAAGGTGATCACTTTCTCCAATATTTAGCCCAAACAAAGCCCAATTTCCTTCCAGATGAATTTCATCCCATTCTGCACAAACCTTTAACCTCCAGCCCAGTGGCACTTAAATAATTCATAGGAAACCTATCATTTTTACTGTTGTCAGCATATTATACTTTCATTTATCCAGAGAGTGAAGCAGGAATCAGAAAATAGAAGTTTTATGGTATCAATTTTTAATTTAACAAAAGAAAGAATTTTTTAACCATTATTGCTGTATAGTAATGAGGTGGCTGTCTCTAGGGACAGTGATGGTCTTGTCAGTGAAGTTGTTAGAACTGAGGTTATATAAGTATGGGGTGAGGAGTGAGAAGGGGTCAAACTAGACTACCTTTAAAGTCCATTGCAAACATAAGAATCTATACTTCTAAGCATATAATGTCGTGGCAATTTCAAATGAAATCAAGGAAGAAAAATCACCTGAGTGTACAAAGAAATGAAACCAGGTTGAAATGACATACTGACACACCTGCTCTTGCTATAAACACTTTGATTTTTAAAATAAAACAAAAACTTCCATTTCAAATACCTTTGTTGCTATTTTTTCACGAAAGGTTAGTATGTTTTAGTGAGTAATGCTTGTATTACACTGCAATGAAATGAGGAGTTTACTAAAAATATACCCATAAATGACAAACAAAAAACTTAGTCCATAAAACTTGAAGTGATATCCCACCATAGGAATTATATAAGGTCCTCTGAAGGTGTGTAACAAGGTTTTTGACCTTGGTTCCTGATTCCCCTTTCAGATCATGAAAAGAAATCACTCAGTAGGGCATGAAATTAATGCATAGAACCTAGATGAACACAAAAACATAGGTAGAAAAGAACCTATCACCAGATCACCCCAAAATGTTCCTATAGTTAAAACTCTGCCTTTCTAACTCTGGCAAGGTCATTGAATAATTTCATTCTTTCAGTGTCCTCAGGCATTTATGTGAAGATGAATGTGGAGGCTTTTGACACACTTCCTTCATATTGCTAAGAGTATACACCTCTTCCAGAGAATATTCATTCTCTTTCTTAACAAACAGTGTAAGAGTCTTAACCCCTGGCATTTCCTCTTAAATAAACAGGGGACTGGTAAATGGGCTGAAAAACATCATTAAACATGCTCCCTTTACTCATGCAGTAATTTAGTTGTCATGGTAATCTTTGGTAACTTGAAAAGAGTACTTCGGAGTGGTCATTTCTAATGCTTGTTTTTAAATTTTCTAGAACTTCTAAAAGTCCTAGAGGATAAAGAGACTGAAAATGCTTTTTTCTTCAATTTCCAACCATGAACTCATTAAATGGAGCACAGCTATTCACAATATGACATCCATTACACCTCTGACAATGATCGCTTCATTTTCCACCTCAAGACATTCTTAGAGACTGCCCATATCTTACCAACTGAATGAAAAGCATTAATCCAGGTCTCTGTGGCAGTGAAGAGAATTAATTCATGAAATAAGCACTTTCTCATAATAGTCCTCAAAGCTCACAATTGAGCACTGTCATGTTGGCCTTCTATCAATAATAGGATGGCAAAGTACATTTTGAAGCAGTTTAACAAAGAACCATCAGATAACTTGGGACTTGAACACATCCAGGCTGCTACCCAAGCAAACATTATCAGACAGGAGGCTCTGATGATTCACATCTCTAACCCACTCTGTTCATCAACTATGTCAGGGCTCAAAAGGTTTTAGGAAACACTGTCTGGAAGACTTTTTTTTTTTTTGGCTAATAGCTACATTTGACAACTGACCTTTAATCTTTATTTCACATTATCATCCTCTCATTAACCAAGGATAATACACGAACATTTTTCAAGTATGATTTCATGGACTGAAGATGTTCTAAAGACTTTTCATCCAAAGAAAGACACTATTAATAGTTTTACCTGACTCTGACTACATCCTACATTTTTCCAAAGAACTTAAAAAAGTAAAAATAATGGTTTCATTAGAGTTAAATAAGCAGTCACACACAATTTCTTTCATTCTCTTCTTCGAGGCTCTCTTGGTCATGTTAGAATAGGACTATGCTCATGAACTAAAGCAGTGTAGGCTGTTGTGGTAAAAGGAGTAGTGACCTGGAAGATAAGAGCCTGCTTTGTTCTTAAGCAAACCTACATACTATCCCTGAGTCTGTTGCCTCATCTATAATCTATGAGGATTGAGCTAAATAGGAGAGCATATGGTTCCATTCAGTGTGTAGGTGAAACACGGAGAGAAAAGTAATGCATATATAAGGAAAAATGAGGTTTGGCCAGGGTAGGCATGGGCCAGGCTAGGCTTTACAGGTCTTCTCAAAGAGTCTGGTATTTACCCTAAGAGCAGTAGGATATAATCCACTGAAGGATTTAAATGAGGGGGTGAAGTGATCCAAAATGTATCTTGGAAATCTCACTGCAGAGTTTGGATTGGAGATCAGAGGAGAGATGTGGAAATCAGTAAGTAAACTATTTCAGTAGTCCAGGTGATTGATAGTGAGTGCTTAGATTAGAGTGATGGCAATGAACATGAAAATAAGGGGATAAATTTGAGAGATGCTTAGGAGGTAAAATAAACAGGATTTTGTAGTGGATAGTAGGGAAAATCACTTGTCAAGAATGGCTTGGGGGAGGCCCCCCCAGCATCAAAAGGTCAGGGGTTTGATTCCTGTTTAGGGCACATACCTAGGTTGTAGCTCAGTCCCCATCGGGGTGCATATGAGAGGAAAACTATTGATGTTTTCTCTTACATCGATGTCTGTTTCTCTTTCTCTCTCACACAAATCAATAAATGTAAAAAAAAAAAGAATGGTTCAAGCAGGAACACTGTATTCAGTATATGATTGGCTAACCATTATGCTATACAACTGAAACTAATAAAAAATAACATTGAATATAAACTATAATTTAAATTTTTCTTTAAATTAAAAAAATTGTATTGGGATTTACTGAATTTACAAATTTTTTAAAAATGGCTTGGAAGAACCAGTTGGTTTGTGATGCCATTGGCTTCACCTGAAGAGATTCAGCTTGGGAGAAACCACTCAATTTTTACAAATTCAATTTTGGATAAATTGAATTAGAGGTTCTTTAAAATATCCAAATGGGTATGTCAAAGCTGTAGATGAGTCTGGAGCTTGGAGAAAGGACCTGAGCTGGAGATACACATTTGAAAGTTATCACCATGTGGGTGTCAACTGAAGCCATTACATGGAGTAAATACAGAGTTAGGAAGGAAGAGGCCCTAAAGCCACCTCTCGGGATCTCCAACAATTTGACCTCAGGGTATAGAAGTGAGAATTGTGAACAAGACTGGGAAGGTAGAAGCCATGTAACTAAGAGGAAAAACCATAATGTAGCATTACAGAAGACAAGGGGAAAAGTACTTTTTTGGAGGGACTGTTCAATATTAAGTTTAGTGACTGGATGTCAACTGATCCCAGTGAAATTGTGATTAGCTCAGAAGCAAGATTACAATGAGGGTTTAAGTCTTTAAAACTTTATTTATACATAACAACTTATCCTAAAAGAATGTTAGATAAAGGAGAATCATAAAAAGAATACTTCAATGAATCATGTTTAAAAAGAAAAAAATTTTGGATTTTGAGCAGAGTTATTCTGTTAAAGACCCAAATACTCTAAATAAAGCCACAGTATATTTCTGCACCACCAGGTACAGTACCCTCAATGGAGAATTTATATTCCATTTGAGTATAAGACAAGCATTCATGACTTACAGTCCCAACAAACTCTAAAGGCTTACTATATCAGGTTCTCAGGGTCTGGGTAAGGAAACTAATTACATGAAATTGCCTTACTGCAAGGACTCTTGGCACTTAGTCACCATCACAGACATTTGTAAAACATATTCTATGTCCAAGGAACTAAGCTGGGTGTTAAAGCAGGAAGAAAAGGCCTGTAGATCAGTTGAAACCTATGGAGGGACTATCCTGGGGGCTTTTCCTAGGTATGACTATACAATTAATCCTTCCCAATTCATAATACAGGCCAAATGGGAGATGATTATGGTGGTGGGGTTTTTTGTCTGTCTGTTTGTTTGTTTGTTTGTTTGGTTTTGGTTTGATTTTTTTGAGACATTGAATTTTGGTTCAATAGTCTCCTTGAAGAGCATTAAATGATCTTGGAGATAACACCACCTTCCTCTCTCAAGTCTTCTTTGGCATCTATACTCATTCATTAATCACTCTTCATGATTCAACTATGTATCATGCTCTAGAACCAGCACTGCTAATTCAATGGTGAGCAAGATGAGCATGATCCTTGGCCCTGTGAAAGTTACTGGATAGAGGATGTCCCTGTTCTGGATGTATTGCCCTGAACAAAGCTGAGTGGTCAGCACTTAGGACAGATGGGATAAGGCTATCAGCCTTTTATATATGGCTACGTTTAGGATCAGGGTTCATTTTCAGCCATTATGGGAACTGTTTGGGAAAAGAGTGAGCGAGCCTCTGAGGAGCCATGGGGTGACTGGGGTTGGAGAGGGAGTGGTGAGTGGTATGGTGAAGTACAATACCTGTAGGTGTCCAGTGAACCCCTGATAAAGAAAGATCTTACCAGTAGCACTGACTTATTTTCAGACTTATAGATGCTGTGATTTAGAAGGGACCTTCGGTGTCATGTGATCTACAATTTCCCCAACACAGGGCTCCCTTCTTCTTTGTATCCTGTATCCAGCTTGTTTTACAAGGCAGCAGGTGTCTTGCTGAGCCTTAGTATTAGGATGTCTAGCACCCACCTCCACACTCTCCTTGGTCCTGGGATAATCTTCTTATGTCCCTGCCCCTGTGCCAGAGGCCACCTTATGCATAGTAGATCCAGCCCTGCCCCAATACTCAACTAATTCTTCTAAATAAAGACATAATCCCACCTTCACTGGATTGTTAAAAACTTTCCAGAACAGTGCTTTGTCAAACTGCCTGCTGTCTTGTTCCCCATTCTCCCTGCCCTAGAACAAAAGTCTTCTGGTTATGGGATCTTGGGATATTTGTTTGCTATCAGGGGTCCTTCTAAAGACTCAAACCTATCACCTAGTTTCATAGTTGTACCTCTGCTTCCTGCCAATAGAGCTTCTCCCTCCCACCCCACCCCGCAAAGCAGGGCAATGCTCTGCATCCCTGCTAGAATGTGCTCCTATTTGGTCTTAGAGTCAGGTGTCCTAAACCCCCTGTCCCCATTTTGATACTTCCTGGCTATGTGAACTCCAACAGGTTGCTTACTGTTTTGTCCTCATCTGTAAAAAATGAGGTAATAACACCTATCTCATGCTGGGGTCAAGACGATCAAATGAGATCATTTATTGAAAACACTTTGGAAATCATGAAACATTCTGCATATCCTAGACCTCCTTGCATTCTCCATTCCTGAGCCGATCATACTGCAGGCTCTGGACCTCCCAGCCTATTCTCCTGTGGATGGACCCTGGTATGGTGCGGATTTTGTTCTACTCTTAGGAACACACTGAATAAATTGTCCCCTTCTTCTACTACATGAAACAATCATATCATCCATCATCAGATGATGGCCCCGCTTGAAAGCCCTCCTTTGCTTCTCTGAAATACTCTTTTTCCCCCCAGTAATGTCACTTTCTCTCACTACAAACTTCAGTTTTCATCAGATTGCTCCCTTTAACCCTCCTCTACAATTTTCCAATTAACTACACTAGTCTAGACTTCTGAGAAATGTAAGAAAGCAGGAGTCCCATAACAGTTCCCTGGACCCATGTGCTATGAGGAGAGTAGCTGCTGCTTGAACAAATCAGTTTTCCAGATGCCTCTGTGTGTGTACCTTTCTATTGTCAGTGATCTTGCAAGTGTGGTATTTGTTTTAATAAGCATGTCAGGTGCGCTTTGCTGTAATATAATATATGACAGACTACGGTATTAAGGTAACAACTTGGTGGAACTGTAAAAACAGAGGTCTGTTAAACTTCTGACAGTGGCATAATCTCTGCAGAACAAAAGCAGCTTAAATTTTCTGTAAATCTATTCCCACCACGTGACAAAATTTCAGATATTCAGGGGCCTTAACTAGTGATCTTTTCTGCCAAACTCTTTTGGGGGCATAAAAGTGGCCTAGGACTACAGCCAGACAGTCAGTAATCTTAGTCAGTTTTCAGACCATATGTGGACTTTTTCAAGAGCTATCCAGGGTTAGAGGAAGAGCACACTTTATTCTGGAGATGCACAATGGCAGAGTGCTTTTACAGACAGATCACACCTGAGTCTGAATTCAGGTTTCTGCCTTTTTTGCCACATAATCTTAGCAAAGTAACTCTCTGTGGATCTTGGTTTTCTTATTTGTAGAGCTACAGGATAATACCTACTTCATGGGGTATTTTAAGAATTTAATGAGGTGCTAGCTGCAAAGAACTTAGTATAGTATATAAGCCTGTGATATTTTTAGAGGCTAAGACTGCCAAGGCATTAGTCTTCTATTCACTGTCTTAGATGTTGGTGAAAATACTTGACTCTAGATTTGTCCTTACATATTTTCCTCCCACTTCTAGCCCCAATTCCCTGATTGTCTCTGTCCATCTTATTTAAAGGGATACATGTAAATGACCAGAACAATGGGAACTACTTATTTCTCCTCTCACTGGGCTCTGACAGTTGTCTGGCAGGATCAGGAGAGGAGTAGTTCACTGACAAGAAGGCTCTCCTACTTCAGCTTCTGCTCTTTCACTACACGTGGTTGGATAGGAAGAAAAGGTGGCCCACTTGCTGGAGAAAGAACCCCCATCATTCACTGTGACACAATCAGAGAAATCAGCACATCAAAACTGAGTCAGGCACCAAGACGACTTTTGACCAAAATCTATTGTCAGGTCTTTGATTTCACCAAATTACCTATAATTATTGCTCTGGTCCTTGCTATCACAACAAACACTTGAATATATTTCATCCAAATCAATAAGGTTGGTAGTGAAGGGCCAAACATCATGTACCACAACTTGGTTATTTTATCTTCACATTCCTAACTCTAGAAAAGTGTGTGATGGGAAATACCCAAACAACAACAACAACAAAAATTGATGAAATATTTGCATAACTGTGCCAAATTATAGTAACTATGAAGGCTTCTGAGCATTTGCTGCTATCATAAAGGCAAAAACATATTTCATTATCTAGAAAATCTGTACATCAACAAGGGCAACAACCACTTATCTGATACGTGGTTTGCAAATATTTTCTCCCATTCCATAGGTTTTCCTTTCACCTTGTTGATGGTTTCCTTTGTTGTGCAAAAGCTTTTTAATTTGATGTAGTTCCACTTATTTATGCTTACTTTTGTTGCTTGGGCTTTTGGTATCATATCCAAAACAATCATTGCAAAGACCAATGCCAAAGAGCTTCTTCACTACATATTTTTTCTAGGAGTTAGAAAAACAGGATATTGAAGAAATTTGTGTACTCTCATGTTCATTGCAGCATTATTCACAATAGCCAAGACATGGAAACAACCTAAGTGTCCACCAGCAGACGAATGGATAAAGAAGATCTGATGTATACATACATATACAGTGAAATATTATGCAACCATGAGATGGAAGAAAACCCCACCATTTGCAATGATATAGAGTGACCTTAAGGGCATTATGCTAAGAGAAATAAGTCAGATAGAGACAGACGAATACTATATGATACCACATATATGTGGGATCTAAAAAGGCTAAACTTGTAAAAACAGAGAGGAGAACAGTGGTAACCAGGGGCTGAGAGATGGGGGAATTAGAGTGATGTTTACATGTACAAACTTAAAACTAATAGATAAATAAATCCTGGAGATTTAGTGCATGACATAGTGATTATAGTCAACAATACTGTACCATAAATTTCAAAGTTGCTAAGACACTAGATCTGAATTGTTGTCACCATAAAAAAGAAATAATAATTAATTTTAAAACAAGGGCAACAAGTCTGACCTTTAGGCTTATTCTCTTTCTGACAGTATCCAAGTCCTTTTTAACTTTGGGACAGCATTGGTAGCACTCTGTTCTCTTCAACTTCTTCTAGATAATTTCTGCTCAGTTCACTCTTCTTAAAATGTCAAATTCTTCATACACACACACACACACACACAATGGTTTTGCCTTATGAACTAAGGTCCTTTATTTCCTGTGCCATCAGTGGATCTATGACAGTTCCAGGACTAATTAGCTACAGCTGGGTATGAATTTAATCTGTACTCCCCTTAGGTTTCCAAATTGTATCCTTAAGTTTTATTATAAAACAAATTTACTCATTTCAAATATTGGAGGCATTTGGGAAATTGAAATATCTGAAACCTTTAGAATAACTTGACTTTAAGATCAACAAATAATCCAAAAACCTTTTAATAATTAAAGGTCGCAACTTTCTCCCTCATGAAAAATTTAGCCAGAATTCCTAATGAAATAAAGTGATTTGAACTTTAACTCATATAACTTAGTATTAAATGTTTCCAAACTAAGTTGCTCAAACAGCCCCAGAAGTCCTAAATAATTCATTGATAGTCAAGAATTAGGTACCATTTCCAAACTACAGGAATGGGGTCAAGCTGAATGAACAGAGAAATGGTGTATAAAGTTAGGCAGCTTTGTAAGGCCTCCCCAAAGAGGCAACACAGTGATACCTCACACCTCACAGCACAAATAGCAATTCATCATCATATGCTACTATCTTTTTAATTTAAGAATAGCATTTAACAAGCTCATTTTAGAATCTAATTCATTATCATTTTGAGGAAATTTAAAGGCCTTAAATCTTCTCTATACTGTGTGTGATTACACCTCATTAAAGTTCACATCTTTCGCAGAAAGGTGGAACATCAGTTCTAATTTTATACACTAGTGTGATCAAGAGCATAAAGCATCAGATTGCAAGTCAGGAGACCCAGGTTCTATTTCTGACTTGGTCACTGCTTTTCTTAAATGCCTCAGCTTTTCCATTCATAATACATGGGTGGAGTTCATCAGAACTTGTCAGAGTTCATTAGAACAAATTATATCATCGACATTCAGTTTTGAACTATTGAGCCTATACTGTGGGCTGGATACCATCTATTTGCTAGTATACACGTGGAACAAGAAAGGCATGATTCCTAATTTCATAGAGCTTCCATTTATTCTAAATATTTTTACTACTATTAAATCACCAATGTGACACTCTTAGGATCCACTGAGGACACAGGAAGCCAGTAAGTCATAAATCAACAAACATTTGTTGAATATTTACAATGTGCAAGGCATTGTTCTAGATTAGGGGAAAAAAAGTACCGCTCATTAGACCTACACCCATAGCAAGAGGATAGAGGTCATGTTCATCATTGTACTCTGTGTCCCCAAAGTCTATCATGGAGTCCGTCTGGTACTCAGGAGGTGCTCAATACGTAAGTGTTGTGTGACCAGATGAGTGAGTTTTTGAGTGAAAAATGTATAATTCCTATCAAGGGATTAGAATCTAACAAAGAATTTAAAGTATCTGTGCATCTATGTATCAACTACAATAAATCACAGCTTGTTATAAAAAAGACATAGAGGATACAAAAGAATTAAAACCAGGAACTCAAACAGATACTTATGCTACATCAAAGGTCATAGCAACATTATTCACAATAGAAAGGTGGAAACAACCCAAATGTTCAACAAATGAATGAATAAACTAAATGTGGTATATCCATACAATGGGTATTTTTCAGTCTTAAAAAGAAAGAAAATTTTGACACATGCTATGATATGGATTAATCTTGAAGACTTTATGCTAACTGAAATAAGCAAGACACAAAAGGACAAATATTGTATGATTCCCCTCACACCAGGTACTTAGAATAGGCAAATTTACATAGAGAGAAAGTAGAGTGGTGGTTACCAGAGACTAGGGGAGGAAGAAATGAGGAGCTAGTATTTAATAGGTACAGAGTTTCTGTTTGGGATAAGGGAAAAGTTCTGGAAATGGCTATGATGGTTGCACAACAATGTAAATGTACCTAATGCCACTGAACAGTTTGCTCTTAAAGATAGTTAAAATGACAAATATTATGCATGTTTTATCACAATAAAAATAATGATAGTTATAAAAATACATGAAAGAGGTTGAGAGGCAGTAACATACTCTTGGCTTAATCTAGGTGGAGGATCCCAGAAGTGGTATCATTTCATATTGTACTTCTATAAATGCCTAAAACTCAAAGTTTTCACTGTTAACAATAAGAAGCACACCTTTGTCTTCATAGGGTTCATCAGTTTCATATAACTCCTTCTACAAGAAACTGATAAAAGTGGTTCCTTCTGGGGGAGGCACTGGAATTCTACAGGTTTGGGGATCTAATGGCCTAGGATAGGAAATTACTTACTTTTCACTGTACATTTATTCTTTTTTATTTAAAATATCAATATTAAAATAAATTTAGAAAAAAATGACTCCTGGTCCTCTTTATCAAGATTCTCTAAATGTGATCCGAAAGGCAGATCAATTGTCTTTGTTTCCTACACTCCTTTTATTCAAAGGACATAAAAATAGTCAATATTCCATGTCAGAAGCATTAATCAGACAACTACCAAAGCACCTTTTCAATGTGAAATGCTAACCATCTCTTCTGAGGACATTGGTTTTGTAATTTTGAGATCTCCCTCCCTGATAATCACTCCTGAACACACATATAAAGAACTAATGATATCAAAGTACCATTTTAACCACCAACCCTTGCTCCCAGGCCTGGTCTGACTCTTTAGTGCTCTGTGTTATAATCTTGGGCCCTTTCTTATAATAAATTCCAATTTGTCCACTTATTCCTATGGCAGAGTCATTTCAGTATCAATGCCCTGGGTTAAAAGACCGAATTTCCTTAGACTGCTTTGCAGCTAGGTATGGCCAGGCAACTAAGTTCCAGCCCATGAGAAGTATTGTGTCCTTTTCTGAGAGATTCCTCAGCCAGGAGATGCTCCCCTTTTGCCTTTCCCTGTGTGTTCTTCCTGGAAGTGATTTTTGAGGATGGAAGGCATATGCTGAAGATGGTAGAACAGAGAAATAGGATGCTGGGTCTCTGATGGGATCCTGAAGCCACCATCCAACACCTGGCTCCTTCCTGTGAATTTCTTTCATTTGGGAGAATAAACCACTGTGTGGTTAAGTCATTATTATTTGGATCTGCTGTTACATGCTGTTTACGTAACTTTCTTTTTCTTCCCTACCCCACATACTTTCTTCTTCATAATCACTTTTCTCTAATCCCTGTACTTTTGTACATTGTAATATACTCTCTATTTTTGGAACTTTTAGCTTCCCTGCACACCACTCTGTCTTTTGCCTAGAGCCACTTCCAGGTGTTCTCCTTTGTCAGCCCCCTTGTGCTGTCCTCCACATAAAATACTGCACACTCTGCAGTTCTGCTACCTTGCAGTTAGTTCCCACTAGGAACATCAGCTTCAAGGAGGGGCTGTCCTATCTATTCACAACTGTGTTCCTAGAACTTAAAATAGCATTTGACTTGCGGTAACTACTCCAGAAATATTTCACTGAGTTTATTGAGCACCCTTCTAAGCACGGAGGACAACTCAGTTAACAAAATAGATAAAAATCCCTTTTCTGTGACACTCAAACTCTAGTGTGGAAGAAAGAAAAATAAACAATAAACATTAAATCAATGAATCACTCAATGAAAAGATGATGAAGTAATGCAGTTTGTTACTGGAGAGAGGTGCTGTGGAAAACCAGAGGAAGGCAAAATGGGTTGGGGGATCATGGTAGAGAAAATGTGCAGAAGGGGGAAATGGCCACAGTGTTCAACAAGTAAATGAGGAAGAGTTGGCCTTTGATGAAGGCAACATTTGAGTGAAGATTTAAAGGTGGTGAGGAAGGGAGCCATTCAGATATCTCAGGGAAGAGCATTCTAAGCAACTAGTACAATGAGGGGACAGCTAGTACAAAGGCCCCATGGCTTCAAGGAATAGTGCTGAAGATACTGAGCCTAGAGAAAAGTGAGCAGTGGGAGAGAGGTGTAAAAAGAGTTCAGAGATCTTATACCTTGTCAGTCAGTCTTAGTTCTTTGGCTATTACTCTGAGTGACATGGGGAGCCATGTCAGAAGAGAGACAGGATATGGTTTTAATTTTAGAAGAACACTCTGGCTGCTGTGTTGAGAACAGGCTGTGAAGGAAGGAGAATGGAAGCAGGGAGACCAGTAAAGAGACCTGAAATAATTCAGGTGAGAGATGGTTAAAACCTTGGGTGAGGATGTACCAGGAAGTAGGGGAAAATGATCAGATTCTAAATATACTTTAATGCCTCTAGAGGCTAGGAGATTTGTCAGGCAATTGGATATGGGGAATGACAGAAATAAGAAAAGAATTCCTTGAATGACTCCAAGATTTTTGGTGAAGGCAACTGGAAGAATGATGTTGTATGAACTGAAATAGAACTGTACGTGGAACAGGCTCAGGGGTGATTTGAGTGTGGCTGTGTGAGGTGGGAGAAGTCTATCAAACATTCAAGTAGAGGTGTCCACCAGACAGCTGGATATACTCACTTGGAGTTCAAAGAAAAGTTCTGGGTTAGGGGTATAAACTTTGGATTCATCATGAATATAAGAAAAAAGGCCCTGAACAATGATAAAACATATTTACCTTTATTCAAGGAACCTTAACATTATGTGGCAGAAGGAATGGCTCCAGAGAGTGAACAAGACCATTGATCAGGAAAACAGGTCAAAACCTCTATGATGCTTCTGAAACTTTCTCAAAACATGACCTGCAGATCCCCTAAATCAGACTAAAACCATCTTTTGTCATTCAGTACTGTTAGTGATTCTTGCACATATTCAGATCTGAAAATCATCCACTCTGTATATGTAACTCTGTGGCACAGAGTGTCATTTGGAAGTTTCTACTGTCATACTTATGAAGGCATCTGAGTGTGGGTTACACATCATGGGCACAGCTTGAGGGCAGAGTCATTAGAAATCACTGATATCCAATTTGTTTTATAATTGCCACAGACTGATACATGTTGCACGGGATTTATCAGTATTCAAGGGAATATATTTCTGGGCAATCTTCTGAATGATTACCTGCATCATCTCCATAGCAACCCTGATAATTCACCTTTAAGATGGATCTCTCTTGCTACGAGCAATAACAACTTGGTTTGGATGGGCATGATATTTCAGGAAAGAGGCTGCTGTTTCTCAGCCATATATGATTCTCTGGGGTCAACATTTAAAAA
The DNA here is from genome assembly GCA_004024845.1 of Tonatia bakeri. Classification (NCBI taxonomy): domain Eukaryota; kingdom Metazoa; phylum Chordata; class Mammalia; order Chiroptera; family Phyllostomidae; genus Tonatia; species Tonatia bakeri. The sequence goes on along the minus strand of PVIA01001323.1, from coordinate 69,457 downwards.
CCTATATACCCATAACAGTTTTTCAGTTCTTTGTAATCTTGACTTTTTTTCTTTTACTATTTTTGCTTACTGGTGAAAGTTTAAGAGCACATGAAATTACTATAGTCTGATGAACTGGAAAGTCCTTACAAAGTAATTGATTACTTGGAGAAACACAGCAGACAGGTAAAAGGATTACCCAGGTACCCTTTCAGGGAAATGCTAGTTTCAGAAGACTATGCAAACACACTTAACAGGTTTCTTGAGTAATCATTTTTACTCAAAGACAGGACCCAGATTAACCTATAGTAACTAAGTAATATTTTCAAGTTTTCTAGACCAAGGAAGCCATAAATCCAAATATCTCTTTAAATAGTTTGTCAGAATGTGTGGTAGTTGTGGGCTTCATACATTTCCTTCCTGGTCCTTTAGCATACTGGCATTACCATTCTTAACACAGATATTGTTCTCATGGGTTCAAGATCCTGAAGCTACCTTTTTAATCTACTATATCAAAAAGAAACAGATAAAGCCACTTGGTTCAGTATGCTATGGAGAATCTGGTATTAAAGAACCTTTAGAAGGCATTTGGGCCACTTTTGAATCATAAAACACAAGTTGTGATATCTCAAAGTTTTGTTTTCTAAAATTCTAGGTATTTCCAACTTCAGGTCTGCTGGACAAAAGGTTTACATTTTAAATAATAGTTGTCACTTTCATTTGTCTCAATTTTAAAATAATATATTTTTATAATTTTGTTCCATAAAACAGTAATAAATTTGATTGATATGTAGCACCTAAATTCAGTAACAGTGCCCAAGGACTGAGATAGAGACATAGAGACTGTAAGGAATCACATTCATGTGGTTCTGAGAAAGCCTAAGTTGGAGGTCACTGGCCCACAGCATCTCAGAGCTGACATTTGAAACCCAAAGAAGACAGGACCCGGGAGGGGGAAGAGCAAATGGTGCAGCTGGAAGGTGATGACTCTCTGGCACCATCCTAAGCACTCGTTCCGGCCTGGACTCTGGAAGTGGTGGGAGAACAGCACAGTGGAGGCCCCAGTCCAGAGACTAGTGGGAGAACAGGGTTCTCTGGGAAAGTCACCCTGCCTCTCCGAACATAAACCAGAAGGAGCAGCAGCGTCCAATAAAAAAACACTGACTTTCTCATTAAACTCATGAGCTATGAATTTTGGCAGATAGCAAGTTTGTAAGTTATATTTATATTATTTTTTCATTTACCAATGGTTACTAGTAAGTAACTCAGAAGGGACTTCATAAACATTGAGATATCGCTTCAAACTTTTATCTTCTACTTTATTCAGATAACACTTCTTTCAAATCTTCTTATTTCCTCCTGCAAGCACTGGATCTTATTCCAAAATATTAAGCTACATGATTTCCCTTCTCTTTCTACACATGGTAAGTAGGAAACACATGGCTATGAAAAACACTGGGACTGGTACTAAGGCATGATGGGAAGAGAGCAAATGCCTGTGCCAGGGTACATCACAATGTCTGGGAAGTTCTGCCACACTTTGTATATGCCTTCCCATGATGGCATTTTCGCTTCAGTTAATACCAGCTGTCCCTTCAGTACAGGCATCATGTTGTCTTTCTATAGCATTTGGAGTCTGTTGCATTAGGCATTCTCCAAGTATTTGTTGACTCATGATCTATATAAACTTAAAAAGAAAAAAATTAAAATATCCTACCATGTGTCCATTTTCAAGACTGCATGAGATGTTGTCATAAAGGCTTAGTAGCAAAGCTGTAGTGTACTTACGTGTTTGGCTAACCTGGGAGCTGTAAACAGGATGAAAAATATAATGTAACAAAATGTTCTCAGCATGTACTTGCTTAGAAGAAATTACCATTTGGAAGGTATCAACAGTGTCTGCTAAATCATCTGTTATTAAATATATTGTCAAGAGAATAAATCCTTTTGTTGTGTATTGTAAGAAAACAGCTTTATACAAGATTCCAATAGGAGATAAAGAAAAGAGAAAGAACATTTGGTAAAACATCCTTTGTTCAAGTAGCAGTTCCCATTTCCCCTTTATTTTTATAGCTGTTAGAGATGATGACAACAAAAACTAATAGTCTCTAAATATTTCAAATTATACACATATACTATACATAAAATTATATAATATTGTCTATACAACAATACAACAATAATTGAGCAATTATCTTTACAATAGCTATATGAGATAATTCTCAGAACTGTCTCCAAGGGATCTCTAAATCCTCTAGTAAAAACTTAGAAAATAATTGAATTCCTTCACAGGAGTGTTTCCAATAAGTCAGTTATGATGAACTAGGATGTTAATGAGACTTAGTGTGGTCATCATTTCTTAATATATACAAATATCATTATGTTGTATGCCTGAAATTAATATAATGTTATATATCAATTATATCTCAATTTAAAAAGAGAAAGAAAACTCAATCAAGCTAATACAATGAAGGAGCAGAGAAAAATAGGTATAGAAAAGGCTAGGTAAATGGAAAGCATAAAATAAGATAGTAGTAAATATATTAGTAACCAAAATAACTATAGTCTGAATGTATTAATTAAAAGTCATAGATTGTCAGATTCGACTTAAAAAAAACCAACCACCAACAAATCCAGCTGTACACTCTTATAAGAGACATATCTAAAGCAAAAGGACAGATGCAGTTTGGAATTGAAAAATGGGAAAATATAAATCAAACAACTACTAATAAAAAATGGCGATATAGCTATAGTACTATGAAAGAATGATTAAGAATATGATCACTATGCTATCATAAAAAGATAAAAAAAATTCACCAGGAGGATTTAGTAAATTATTTTCTTTAGTAATATAATATCAAAACATGGAATGAAAATTTGGCATAATTATATTGTTACTATCCTGGAACACCTCTCTTCCTCCTTTCATCTACACAAACTCTATCCAAGCCCATTTTTCAGATGGCATAATGATCCCTTGGGGAATTCCCCGCCCCCCCCCACCCCAGGTAATCAGGCCAGAAATCACCAAGACTCGTTCTCAGAATGTCAATTACTAAACATACCAGAAATGTTACCATATTTCATTCTACTTTACCTTCTCTGTGTTGAAATTCTCTCATTAGTTTCCTCTGAAGGAACACCAAACTAGGGAAACACAAAACTTCCCCAATTTTATTATTTGAGGGAGTTAACTTTGAAGCTTTCTTTAATACTTTACTATAAATGTAATAATCAAAGAATATCATCAGTTCTACATCTTGGGCCAAGATAAAGCCCATCCACAATTTTTATTTCTCAGACCTAACCTTATAAAATATAACTATTTTATAAATATTTTATAAATATCTTCTGTCTTTTCCCCTATAAGACATTTTTCCAGAACCACTAACAAATAGTAAAATGAACTATACCTTGCTCATTCTCTACCCTACCTTCCAATTCCCAAAGTAGTTTAATGGTTCAGCAAAGAAAAAAGAAAAGCATCATGAATAACCCTTAAAACATAATAATCAGCCTCCATGTTATTGAAACTGAATACCACTGTGACTACACTGTGTGCAGGGAGCTGCTTCACTATGCGGAGTCATACAGCCAGCCTGGGAATGAGATAAATGACTCAGGAAGAGGGAGAGGTTTGTAAAATGACATGTAGCAGCCAAAAACTTTAATCAACAACCAGGAGCCCTGGCCAGGTAGCTCAGTTGGTTAGAACATCACCCCAAAACACCAAGGTTGTGGGTTTGATCCGAAGTCAGGGCACATACAGAAATAAACCAATGAGTGTATCAATAAGTGGAACAACAAATCAATGTTTCTCTCTCTCCTTTCCTCTCTCTCTCAAATAAATAATTTTTTAAAAAAACACAAAAGAAAGCACTTCACAAAAGAATAATATTGGAACACCTGAACAGCATAGATTTTTAACAAAAGGATCACAGAGATGAATCAAAAAGACCACCTAGTCAAAACCTTTTATTTTCCAGATAATAAACTGAAGCCTGAGACCTAAACTGTATCTCCTTTAAAATCTATAGGCTTTTCAGAGAAGGGAACTCAAGACCTACCATAATTAAGTCAGCTTCCCCAACTGAAATTCAACACACTACCTTAGATAATGAGGCAAGTGAAATAAATACTTGAAAATACCAGGAACATTATTTATACATTCTAAATAGCAAGTTCTACTTAGGCCTTGCAGGAAAGTACACACTCCTCAAGCAACTGGATCTTGTTCACTATCAAGTGGCTCAAGGAACTAGATGAGACTTTAGTGTACTCTTGGATACTAACAAAAACGCAATGACACACCTCCTTGCCACTAAGAAGTGCTTTTTTCTGCTGTCTTCCTTTGGCAAGTAAAAATACCCAGAAAAAAAAGGGGTTTCTGCTACAGAATTTACCAGATATGTAGTCATATTTTTAGTATTTCTATTCATATTTTTCATAGATGTGTCTAAACAATAACAGCTCAATAACGTTTAGAAACAAGCTTTGGTTAAGAGAGGCCAAGAATTCACATTTATTTGGCATAGCAGTAACTTACTATATATTATTAATACTGCTTAGTTGAGAAAAGTAGAAGAAAACCTGATTAGCATGTATTTGCACACGGTCTATGACTGCGAAGATAATCAGATGAACTCAAGGCTGTGTGACGGCAAAGCTGCTTTCCTGGTGGGAAAGGCATCCATGATGACTCAGGTGCCTAGAGCAAATCTCTCTAAAGTTGTTTGCAAAAATTACTCATATTTTTGACTAAGAATACATAAAATTTCTTATTCTTTAGAGTTTTATTCTCAAAAACTAAAATATAATAGAAAAAGGATAATTTAGAAAATAGATCTACATTTTCTCTTATTGATTCTTTGAGTACAAATATCCCTTAAATTCTGAAACTTCAGTTTCCCTTTTTATATCAATCCTTCATTCTCATATTGAATTCCTTATAGAAGTAAAATCTGAAGCCTAACATCAATCTCATTTCTTTGGGATTTGGTGATGAATTCTTATGAATGAAAACAATCAGCCAGTGGTGCTTACCACAAGTAGTGACAAAATTTTGGCACATAAAGAAAACTACCTTTGCCCTGGCCTCTGTGGCTCAGTAGGTTGAAGCACTGTCCCATAGACCAAAAGATTAGGGGTTTGATTCCCAGTCAGGGCGTATGCCTGGGTTATAGGTTCAATCGCCAGTCGAGGCAAGTACAAGAAGGCAACCAATCAATGTTTCTCTCTCACATCAATGTTTCTCTCTCTCTTGCCCTCCTCCCCTCTGCCCCTCCCTCTCTTACTCTCTCCCTAAAAGCAATGAAAAGAATGTCCTGAGGTAATGTCAAAAAATAAAAACTAAGGAAAACGGCATTTGTCATTTTTCAAAAAACAGAAATCATTGTGTATTTTACAGAGAGCAAAACAAATTAAGTCAACTTCAAAATGCTACCATTATTTTTACTATTCTAAAATCTAATGTACTTTGTAGGCAAATATAGGCTGTTTGGTAGGCTTTTTCAATCTGCTTTTACACTAACTGCACAAAATTTTAATACTGTAACTTTTTTGTTCCTTTTTAAATTAAGGATGTTTTTGGACAGGTTTCTGACTAAAACTGAGGCACATTAATACAGATTTTGGTCTATAAGAAACTTTCAAAATTAAATTTTCCCTTCAAGTACTTCCAAATTAAAATTATAAATCAATAAAAATGAACTATGAGTAATGTAAACATTTTAAGGACCCTTTCCTACTATTTTATCAAATTATTGGCACATTGAATTTCCTACACAAAAATACTCAAAATAACTATGTTCAAAGAATGGTTGAATCATCCTTAAAAATTTCCACTAACAAAAAGGAACAGCTCAAAAACATTTAGACAGTAAATCTATGTTAATACTGCATGAAAAGAATGTAGACATTGCCTACAAAAAATATTTTACTGGCCAATGTAGTTATGTGTTGAGGGAAGATGAAAGGTGTTACTTTCACATTTTTAACCTTCTCGTCTCTGGTTGAAGGTAAGGGGGGTAAAACCTCCCTATAGTTTACCTTAGTTAGGGAAAACCTTCTTAATAGTTGCTACAAAAATGTAATTGTTGCTTCTTCTTTCCTGCACCTCATCTTTTCACTTTCTGAGGACTGTTCTTAAGGTTGTAGAAAGATAGCTAAGATGAAAAATAAGAATGGGGAAGAAATATTTTGAAAATAATCATAAGGAGCACTATCACCCATGTGAGTAAAGAGTTGGTTGGAGCCTAATAATGAATGAACTCTCAACACCAAGAACAAACATATTTTATTGGGAAGAAAAAGGAAATTTTTGATACAGTGATTTGGCAAAATCTGTGGTACATGAATCTTCAGGACTGACCTGTAGAGAGACCAGAGGCAGAAAATTGTAAGGATGCCTCTGGGATAGCTCCCTGGGTATCAGTCAGGGTCCTGGCAGGAAAGACATGGAGGTCAAGCTGGGTAATTTAAGAAAAATCCACTAAGGGAATATTACAAAGATGTGGGCATAGTTTAAGAACATTCAAAATAGAAGAGTGCTACAATGGCAAGAGCCATAACCACTCCCAGGCCTACAGGGGCAGGGGAGCAGTTACAGGAGCCAGGAGAGGGTGGCTGCATGGAGACAGATGCCAGATTGGAGCTATGGCCATTGAGAAGAACCTGCCAAAACTTCCAGTCCAGATGATAGCATAGGTAAATGCTATACTCCCATCCTCCCACAACCACATCAAAATTACAACTAAACAACCATCATTCAGAACCACCTGAAATCTGGATGAATGGGAGTCCTACAATTATGCAATTAAAGAAGACACACTGAGACTAGTTGGAGGGGCAGAGATGTGGATAGGGCTGGTCCCACACCCACATGTGGTGGATAAAAATCCACAGGCATATGTCAAGTGCAGAGGTCCAAGCCCCACACTAGGACCCCTAGCCCAGGGTTCCAGTGCCAGGAAGATAAGTCCACATAACTTCTGGCTATAAAGACCAGTAGGGATTACGGCTGAGGAAGATGAAATGTTTCTGGAGTCCCAGGCAGCTCTTCTTAAAGTGCTGGCACAGGGACTTACTCAGACTCACTCCCTTTGAGTTCCAGTGCAGAGACAGCAGCTTGAAAGGCACCAGAGGCATACAGGGAGGAACCAAATTGTCTGGCATCAGGGTGAGGACTGGGAGGCCAGCTTTCTCCCAGACAGAAGTACTGGCAGGGGCCATTGCTCCTTTTCTGAGCCTTCCCCACTCAGAACCTGCAGGCAGGTGCCATATCTGAGTCTCCATCAACCTGCCTCACACTGTTCGCCCTATGCTATTGATTTCCTGAGGCCAGCCCCCACCCAAATTTCAAGCCCATGCAAGCTGTCTCCAGTGGCTTTTCTATACAAATGGCCTATCTTCGCTAATGCTTCAGACTTTCCTAAAATCTCTCAAATAAGCAGCATCTGGCTTTAGCAGGCCCTCTCACCAAGTGGCCCCAAGCTGGGCACTAGTGGCAGCTGGCTGTGATTCACAGCCTGGTCTCGCCTGGGCACCCCTAAGCCCAGCACAAGTAGCATCCATCTTCAGATTGCTTTTTAGTTCATGCTGGTGGCCCCACACAGGACGCAGGTGGCAGCTGACCTAGGCCTGCACCTCCCCAGGGCACCCAGTGGACAGCTTCAGAACACACCTAGGAGCACAGCACTCCACAGCAGCACACTCAAGGGGTGGAATCAGCAGGCATCAGAACCCTGCCAAAGTAAGTCTTGCTCTTGGGATGGGCCTCTGCAAGCTGATCTTCCACAGTGGTCAGAAGTCAGTGAGTAGTGGTCACATCCAGTCCTTGCAGCTGATCAGCCTGGGAGGTAAACCCCTCCCATTGACATGCCAACAGCTATCAAGGCTCAACAAGAGGAAGGTATACACAGCCCACCCAGGAGGCCCACCTCAAGTGCCCAGCTTGGGTGATTGAAGAGGCTGTGCCACTAGAACCTACATAATAATGACTACATTAGGCCACTCTATCATGCCAGGAAGATGTAGCAGCTCTACCTAATACGTAGAAAATAAACACAGTGAAAGTACCAAAATGAGAAGACAAAGAAACATGTCCCAAATGAAAGAACAGAACAAAATTCCAGAAAAAGAATGAAACATAACAGAAGCAACTATCTACAAGATGCAGAGCTCAAAACAATGGTTATAAGGATGCTAAACGAACTTAGGGGGAGAGTAGGTGAACTTAGTGAGAACTTCAACAAAGAGATATGAAACAAAAATGGAGACAGAAAATCATAAGTCAGAAATGAAGAATACATTAATTGTAATGAAGAATATAGGGAATCAACAGTGCAGTAGATAAAGCTGAGGATCAAATCAGAGATTTGAAAGATAAGGAAGCAAAAACACCCAATCACAATGGCAAAAAGAAAAAAAAATTTAATGGGGATAGTTTTAGAAGCCTCAGGAACAACTTCAAGTATGCCAACATTTGCATCATGGGAGTGCCAGAAGGAGGAGAGCAAGAAATTGAAAACCTATTTGAAAAAATAATGACAGAAAACTTCCCTAACTTGGTGAAGGAAATAGACATACAAGTCCAGGAAGCACAGAGAGCCCCAAACAAGATGAACCAAGACACATCATAATTAAAATGCTAAAGGTTAAAGACAATCTTAAAACAGCAAGAGAAAAGCAGTTAATTACCTACAAGGGAGCTCCCATAAGACTGTCAGCTGATATCTCAACAGAAACTTTGCAGGCCAGAAGGAAGGAGCAAAAAATATTCAAAGTAATGAAAAGCAAGGACCTACATCCAAGATTACTCTAGCCTGCAATGTTATCAATAAGGATCGAAGGACAGATAAAGAGCTTCCCAGACAAGAAAAAGCTAAAGGAGTTCACCACCAAACCAGTATTACATAAAATGTTAAAGGGAAAAAGGAGAAGGAGGAAGAAGAGGAGGAGGAGGAGGAGGAGGAAGAGGAAGAGGGGAGGGGAGGAGGTTGAGAAGAGGATAAGAAGAAGGAGATCCCTGACTGGTGTGATTAAGTGGGTTGGGCATGGCCCCACAAACTGAAAGGTCACTGGTTCAATTCCCAATTAAGGCACATGCCTAGGTTGTGGCCATATTGCTGGTTGGGGCATGTGAGGAGCAACTGGTTGATGTTTCTCTCGCATATCAGTGTTTCCCTACCTCTCTTCCTCCCTTCTTCCCTCCCTTCCCCTCTCTCTAATAATAAACAAATAAAATCTTTTTTTAACATCAAAAATAGGAACAATAACATGGCAATAAATATGTATCTATTAACAATTAAACCTAAAAAACAAACAAGCAAGCAGAACAGAAACAGATGCATAGATACAGAGAACATTTTAATGATTGACAGATGGGAGGAAGTTTGGGAAGATGGTGAAAAAGGTAAAGGCATTAAGGAGTACAAATTGGTTGTTACAGAATAATCATGGGGATATAAAGTACAGCATAGAGAATGTAATCAATAATATTCTAATAAGTATGTATGGTGTCAATGGGTGTGAGATTTATCAGGATGATCTCTTAGTAAGTTATGTAATATCTAGTCTGGGGTGTTCACTTGAAACTAATATAATAATGTATGTCAACAATAATTGGAAAATTTAAAAAAATATTAAAAGTTTAAAAAAAGCAGAGCCAGCCAACCCACAGCAATCTGCAGAGGACTAGAGGTATACATGCCTTCCCCTTACTCTCTTCACACCCTCTGATCTTCTGTCACCACCACCTGCTGGCTGCACCCAGCTGGATGCCAGGGGCAGAGAGCAGAGTGGAGGCAGGATCTAGAGAAGCAAATAGAAGAGACCCTGTCTAGGGGTAAGGTCATGGCAGTGGGGATGGAAAAGGTAAAACACTAGACAAATTTAACAGGACTTTCTGCCTGAGTGGAATTAGAGATACAAAGAGAAAAATCAAGGATGATATCATAGTTTCAAGCCTGAGTTACCAGAAGAAAATGACAATAACATCAACTGAGTCTATTTTTATCAACCATTGTATTCCTGATGCATAGCATAGTACCTTGGGCATAAAAAAACTTTCTGTAAACATTTGCTGGAAGCAAAAAAATGGATGGGTGGATAGATGATGGAAAAAGCAAATTTGAGAGAAGACGATGTGTTAATGTAATCTTATACATACTGAGTTTACAGTATGGTGAAAGAGCCCAGCAGAAGATTTGAGCCTAAAGTTCTAAAAAGGAAAAAAATAAAGACATACTCTAAGAACCATCCGCACAGTACATTAACACAATGAAATACTATGCAGCTGTAAAAAAGAAGGAACTCTTATCCTTTGTGACAACATGGATAGACCTGGAGACAATTATGCTAAGCAAAATAAGCCAGTCAGAGAAACACAAATACCATATGATCTCACTCATATGTGTAATCTAAAAACATAATAAAATGACAAACAAAATAAAACCAGAGGCATGGATACATGGAACAGAATGACAGAGCTCAGAGGGGAGGAGGCTGGGGGGACTGTAAGAGATTAGCCAAAGAACATACATGTGCATATACATACCCCATGGACACAGACAATAATGTGGTGAAGGCTGAAGCGGGGGATTTGGGTGGAAGGAGGCAAAGGTGGGGGAAATGGGGTACATCTGTAATAGCATCAACAATTAAAAAAAAGAACCATCTTCATGAATATCAGCTGACACCACAAGAGTGGATGAAATTCATAAAAAGCAGGTATAAGGAGAAAAGGAGGAGGACCTAATGACCAGACTTGAGAGCTCTGTCTTATGAGACAAAGGGAGGAAGAGAAACCAATGTAGAGAAAAGACAAAGGGAAAAACCAACAAAGGAAAAAGATAATATATTCAATTATTTATTGTACTGTTAAAATAATTTCACATACATTTGCACATCACTGTCAGGTTTTCTTCTTGACATTCCAGCCTTGCCTGACATATATTTGACACAAATGCAGTCTGGAGACCACCACTTACCTCCCTGCCTCAATCAGATGCTCTAATTCCCCATCTTATCAGTTTTGCTCACCTAGAATCTAACTCAGCCAACACTAACCCTTTTATAATTAAGAAAAATCTCAAGACTTCCAGTAAAGATAGCAGCCTAGGTAAACACAGCTTGCCTCCTCACACAACAACATCAAATTACAACTAAAATACAGAACAACCATCACTCAGAACTGTCAGAAATTGAGTCAAATGGAAATCTGACAACTACAAAATTAAAGAAAACACATCCATCCAGAATGGTAGGGGGGGCACAGACATGGAATGGGCTGGTCAAACATCCATATGTGGTGGATAAAAATTTGGGAGGGATATCTCAGTAGCAAGGAGTCCCAGCCTCACACCAGGCCCCCCAGTCCAGAGTTCCAGTGCTAGCAAGATAAGTCCCCATAACTTCTAAAACCCCAAAAACCAGTAGGGATTGAATTGGTGGAAGAAACTTCTGGAGTCTCAAGAGTTCCTCTCAAAGAACCCACACACAGACTTAGACTCACCCTCTGAGTTTCAGTACCAAGATAGCAGCTTGAAAGGCACCAGTGGCATACAGGGAGAAACTGAAGTGTCTGGCATTAAAGCAAGAGCTGAGGGACAGAGGGGCAGGCAGAGGCCATTGCCTCTTTTCTGAGCCCTCCCCCTACAGAGCTGGCAGGCTGGTGCCATACTTGAGTTTCCATCAACCTGGCTAACACTGCTTACCCCACCCTGGAAATCCCCAGAGACTCCATCCCACCCAACTTATGGCACATGAATGACTGACCTTGCCTCATGCTTCAGAACTTTGTAAATTCTCTCAAACAAGCAACAGCTAGCCTAAGTGAGCCCCTAGCCCCAGTACTCAGCACTGGCAGCAACCAGCCTAGATTCACAGGTTGGCTTCTCCTGGGAATCTCCAAGCCCAGTACAAGTAGCAGCCATCTTAGAGTGCTTTATAGTTCAGGCAGAGTGGCCCCAAGCAAAACACAGGTCGGGGCTGATCTTAGCCTGCACCACCTGGGAAACCCCAGAGTTTGTGTACCCATTGGACAGCTACAGACCATATCAGTGCACCCCCCGCCCCCCGCCTCTGCACAGCTGATTATCTACAAAGGGCAGAGATTAGTGGTCAGTGGTCACAGCCAGTCCTTTTAGCTGACTGGCCTGGGTAAATCCCTCCCATTAACCTGCCAACAGCAATCAAGTCTCAACTACAAGAGGAGAGTGTACTCGGCCTACACAAAGGGCACACCTCAACTACTAAGCTTGGGTGATAGGGGAGGCTGTGCCACTGGACCCTACAGGACACCTACTACATCAGGCCACACTACCAAGCTAGAGAGATGTAGCAGTTCTACCTAATACATAGAAAAAAAAATACAGCAGGACTGCCAGAATGAGCAGACAAAGAAACATGGCCCAAATGAAAGGACAGATAAAAACTGAAAAACAACTAAACAAAATGGAGACAAGCAATCTATCAGACGCAGAGTTCAAAACACTGGTTGTAAGGATGTTCAAGGAACTTAGTGAGGACCTCAATAGCATAAAAAAGATCCAGACAGAAATAAAAGATACACTGATTAAAATAAAGAACAATTTATAGGGAAACAACAGTAGAGTGGATGAAGTTGATCTGGAACATAAGGAAGCAAAAAATGACCAATCAGAACAACAACAACAAAAAAGAATCCAAAAAAATGAGGATAGTGGAAGCAGCCTCTGGGACAACTTCAAGAGTTCCAACATTCTCATCATAGGGGTGTCAGAAGGAGAAGAGAAAGAGCAACAAATTGGAAATCTATTTGAAAAAAAAAATAACAAAATAAAACTTCTCTAATTTGATGAAGGAAATAGACATGCAAGTCTGGGAAACACAGAATTCCAAACAAGATGGATTTGAAGAGACCCACTCCAAGACATATCATAACTAAAATGCTAAAGGTTAAAGATCATTGAGAGAATCTTAAAGGCAGCAAGAGAAAATCAGTTAGTGACCTACAGAGGAATTCCCATAAGACTGTCAGGTGACTTCTCAAAAGAAACTTTGCAGGCTAGAATGGACTGGCAAGAAATATTCAAAATCATGAAAAGCAGGGACATACAGCCAAGATTGCTCTACACAGCAAAGCTCTAATTTAGAATCAAAGGGCAGATAAATACCTTCCCAGACAAGAAAAAACTAATCGAGTTCATCATCACCAAACCATTATGATATGGAATGTTAAAGGGACTTATTTAAGAAAAAGAAGATCAAAACTATGAACAATAAAATGGCATTAAATACATATCTATTAACAATTGAATCTAAAATACAAACTAAGCACACAGGAAGAATAGAGACAACCATGGATATGGAGAGTGTTTTGATGGTTGCCAGATGGGATGGGGGTGTAGGGAAATGGGTGAAGAGGTGAGGCTATTAAGGACAAATAGGTAGTTACAGAATAACCATGGGGATATAAAGTACAGTATAGGAAATGGAGTAGCCAAGAACTTACACACATACCCATGGACATGAACAAAGGTGTAGGGATTGCCTGGAGGACTGGAGGATGCTGGGTAAAGGGGTGCCAACAGGAAAAAATTGGGACAACTGTAATAGCATAATCAATAAAATATTTTTTAAAAAAGAAAAGTCTGTTTATGAGGCTTATTCTTTCAAACATCATGTATTTCATACCTATTTTGCATTCAGCACTATGATCAACAAAGTAGAAGTAAAAAGTCTTGGTAATCATGGAAATTAAAATCCACTTGGACTAAAAAACCATTGAGCACAAAATAACTAGAATTCAATTAAGAGTTGACTTGTATGATTCAAACCAAATACCATTTTCAACCAGTGAGAATGCATACTACCTAGCACCTGTTGAATCTCTCTTCCCCCCTGACCCCAACTCAGGTTGATAGAGATGAATCCTACATAGTTGTACTTCCTATTAAATGCCCAATCATGCCATATGGTAAATTTCTCTTTACCTTTCATTCTTCTCCACTGTTCCATAGGTCTCAATTATCTTTGCATCTATTGTCTAGAACAGGGAAGGCATTCAAATGTTAAGTGTATGTATGAATCAGAAGCTAAACCAACTCCAGAGCAGCTGCCAATGTCCTTAACTCTCTCCTACAGCAAATCCCAAAAGCTTTAAGGTTAAAATCTATTACCTAATATGGCCATTGACCAAGACTTGGCCAAGAAGAGCATGACTGGTATTAAAGATCTGGTGCTGAGTGTTCAGGTAGAAAGGCTCAGAAAAACCCTGGCAAATCGTAAAATAATTTTAAAAAGAGGTAGAAAGAAGATTCTAATACAATGCCTGAAGTATAAAATGTGTTCAGTAAATATTTTATGAGTGAATGAACAAAAGATAACTGAGGAAAGATAGTGAGTTCAAAAAGAGACCTAACTCAGGGAACGGGTGTGACAGATGGGGCTTTATCTAAAGCTTTCTGTAGCAGTAACTCAACTGAGTCTATTTCCTAATGGCTATTATGTCCATTTCCATATGTTAATTTTCCGGCATAACCCCCTCTTACTACTCCCAAACTCCTTTAAAAGGAAAACAAAACCTCTTCACCCCACAGGCACTGGTTCCTCCCCAACTTGACTGGACATACTCATCACCTAGAGATCTTGTTAAAATGAAGGTTATGAATTATTACATCTGGGGTGAGGCCAGAAATTTTGCATTTCTAACAAGCTCCCAGCTGGGGCTATTGATGCTGGTCCAGAGACCATACGTGTAAAGTCTCAAGAGACTAGAAGACATTTTACAGAAAATATAAAAGTAGTGGTAAAGCTGTAAGCTTTCTCCTGCTCCCGGATTTCCTAGTTATGTAACATTAGACAAGTCACTTTACTTCTCTGAGCCTTCCTTTGTCATCAGAGTAACATGGTTAATAACAACTGCTAAGACTTATTGAGCGCTTACCATGTACCATAAACTGTATCATATTTATCACCTTCTAAATAGGACTTACGTTAAACAACCTGTCCAAGGTAGGTACAGTACACCTGGATCTGTTTCTAAGTAGTCTGACTCAAGAACCTGGTGTTTAATCATCGTGTAAGACTGCCTCTTCAGCCTAGCTCCTGGAGCTTTTACGAAGATTAACTAATACCTGGTGTGGAACACTTACAAGTTCCAGACTCTAATCTAAAACTCCCTTGGGGCATTTTAGCTCATTTATCTTCATAACAACCCTGGAAGGTTATGGGTTTTAAAACAGGCCCAAGTAAGTTAAAGCTGAAGGTCAAACAGTGGCACAGTCAGGACTGGAATCCAGGCATTCTAACTGCAGGACCGGGCGCTCTTTTGAAACCAGTCAAGAGAGGAGGCAACAGGGACTCTGGGCTAAGAGCGCTCAGCAAGCTGCGGTGGGCGTACGCCACTCAGGGTGGTCTGTAAGCCCCGCTGGCGCCCAAAGCAAACCAAGTCTCTTACACTTAGCTTCACGTTATCTGTGGAAAGAGTCTTTCTTGGCCCACACCCAGGATCCGCCCCACCCCTCCCGCCACTCCTGGGTCAGTGTTCTGGTGAAATATAACTTGTCCAGTCCCAAAAAGGGCTGACTGGCTGAACATCTTGAGAACATATTTTTACTTTGTGACAGAGTCGCTCTGGAACCCGCAACACTTAGCCCCAGGAACTTGCACCGCCCACCTGCGCCGCCGCCTCCAGAGAGACGCAGTCCCATTTAGACCGCAATTTGTAGATGGAGCTCCTCGCGCCAGTTCCACCCCCGACGCGGCTAGAGCGAAAAGGGCCGCTTCGAATACCATCTGCTCTCCAACAGCGCCCTCTGCCGGCCTCTTCTCCAGTTGCCCGAGTTACGAACCAATTCCGGTTGCTCCGGAAGTGAAGTTTTCTTTTCCGGGGCGCGTCTGCGAACGCTCGCACGTGCACGTGGTTGTGTTTCCCCAGTTTGTACCGGTGCTGGCGTCAAGTAGTTTGAACTGTTTTCCAGGAGTTTGTGAGTCGAGCCGGAGCCATGGAGGGCCAGAGCGTGGAGGAACTGCTGGCAAAGGCGGAGCAGGACGAAGCCGAGAAGCTGCGGCGCATCACGGTGCACAAGGAGCTAGAACTCGAGTTCGACCTGGGTAACCTGCTGGCTACGGACCGGAACCCCGCCACGGGCCTGCGGCGCGGGGGACCCACGGCGGAGGCCGAGCTGAAGGCTTTGGCGCGGGACAACACGCAGCTGCTCATCAACCAGCTGTGGCAGCTGCCGACGGAGCGCGTGGAGGAGGCGGTGGTGGCGCAGCTGCCAGAACCCATCACTCGCCTGCCGCGCGAGAAGCCAGTTCCCCGACCGCGGCCGCTGACACGCTGGCAGCAGTTCGCGCAACTTAAGGGCATCCGTCCCAAGAAGAAGACCAATTTGGTGTGGGACGAGGTGAGTGGCCAGTGGCGGCGCCGCTGGGGATACCAGCGCGCCCGCGACGACACCAAGGAGTGGCTGATCGAAGTGCCCGGCAATGCCGACCCCTTGGAGGACCAGTTCGCCAAGCGGACCCAGGCTAAAAAGGAACGGGTGGCCAAGAACGAGCTGAACCGGCTGCGTAACTTAGCCCGCGCGCACAAGATGCAGCTGCCCAGCTCGGCCGGTTTGCACCCTACCGGCCACCAGAGTAAGGAGGAGCTGGGCCGCGCCTTGCAAGTAGCCAAGGTCTCCACTGCTTCTGTGGGGCGCTTCCAGGAGCGCCTGCCCAAGGAGAAGGCACCCCGGGGCTCCGGCAAGAAAAGAAAGTTTCAGCCCCTTTTTGGGGACTTTGCAGCGGAGAAAAAGAGCCAGTTGGAGATGCTACGAGTCATGAACAGCAAAAAGCCTCAGCTGGATGTGACAAGGGCCACCAATAAGCAGATGAGGGAGGAGGACCAGGAAGAGGCTGCCAAGAGGAGGAAAATGGGCCAAAGGGGCAAGAGAAAGGGGGGCCGGCAGGGTCCTGGAGGCAAGAGGAAAGGGGGTCCACCCAGCCAGGGCGGGAAGAGGAAAGGAGGTTTGGGAGTCAAGATGAATTCCGGGCCGCCTGGCTTGGGTAGCAAGAGGAAAGGAGGGCAACGCCAAGGAGGAAAGAAGAGGAAGTAAGGTTCACCCTCCCACCCGCCTGCCTGTAAACTAAGAACTAATCTAAATGTTGAGATCCAAGTCCTGTAGGGGGTTAAAGAAGGCCAATGACTTCATTGAACTTGAGGTTGTAGGGATAGGAATGCTCTCCCCTCAAGAAGTATGTAAATGTTGGACATTACAGATTAATTTTTTTTTCTAACAACCCCAGGCCTTTGGCTGGAAATTTAAAGGATGTATTTGAGGACATAAGAATTTGGTTGAAACAGCCATCTTTTTTTTTTTTTAAACTTTGGATGCGGTGTGAGGGAGAATTGTTAGGCGTTATTTTTATAACAAGCTTGTGTATTTATGAAAGGTAGGGCACAAAGATCACATTTTTCGAACTGGCCGTAAAGTAATTGTGACGTTATTTAATAAAAGTGTGTCTGTAGCTAATATTGCTTTTAACTCTTTGGCTATTGATAGAGATTTTAAGTAAAGTCAGTGACCTGGGTATCTGGTACAGATAATTTTTGTTTACTTTGTAAAAAACACAAAACAACTAAATTGTGATTACTTCAGTGATACCACTGTAAAAAAAATCATACTTCTTTTAATATTAGATATAATATAGAAGGTGTAGTATAACTGGTGTTTCTAAAAAAAAGATTTCCTGCTTTTGAACACTGAAAACATTGATGTTATAGATGATAAATTTGAGCCTAACTAAATAATGGTAATAATCGTCCTTAATATAGAAAATACTCAAATCTTTAAACATTTATGTTCCCAATTTATTTAGTTTCAAGTACAGTCTGTTTTGGTAAGACAGGAAACCTACAGATTTCTTAATTGGAATATTATCTTATTATCTTTAGATTATTTTGTCAAATTGACCTGTGCTGGTTTGTTTAGGTGGTAAAATGTTTATAGGTCTCTTTTTTCTATTTGATCTCAGTAACTTATCCTTGTAAATCTAAATATCTCCTGAAAAAGATTCATAGTAGATCTAGAATCCAGGGTGGGGTTGCTGCTATTACCGAGCTGAGAATCACTCTACTCTGCATTTTGGTCTGACAGTTGATAGGAAATTAAAATGGGAAATTCACTTTTTTCACTGTTCTCATTTTCATAAGGTTACTTTTGGAAATTGCTATGAAAGAAAATACTGATTTTTCACAGGATACTTAAGATACATGCTCAGTCATTACATAGGATACTTTCTAAGTTAAAGTTGAACTTTGCCAAGTTGATCATTGAACTGCTTTTCCACTTGGGCATGGATGCACTTGGGACTGCTGTGCGCTCTCAGAGAGTATAGGTTAATCATGGAAAGTTTTAAGTGCTCATGAAACGATTTAATGGAATCCTGAACAACTTAATCAAAGGCCATGCCATTCACAACATTTAACATTTAACTTTTAAAATCTCAACTTGGTGGTGGTGAGGGGCCATGTTTGCGTTTACACTTGCAGTATTTAGCAGTTGTACACAACACAGACCCTGTAAAAAGGAGTCCTCGGGCTTTTTGCAGGGTTCTTGTTTGTTGAAACAGTTTAACTAGTGCCTTACTTTTTTCTGAAAGTACTTTAAGAAGTCAGAATCGCATTTTAAAGAAATTAGTGGGAAAAGAAGGATCTTGCTTTTCTTGTTCCCCTCGTATGAATTAGAGGGTTTCAAGTAGAGGGACTTAAGTATTCAAGACCCCACCAAGCAGTTACTTTTACAGCAATTTCAAAGATGGATGGGGAGACAGCCCCTGAGACGGTTAAGTTTTGGTTGGTAGGAAAGCGGTCCTGAGCCCCAGGGCTGGGGCTGGGGGCTGACGTGGGAGGCTGGTGGGCAGTCCCGGCCCAGTAGGCAGGAGGAGGCAGGCGCTGCGGTAATTGGCCAGCCTGGGGGTTGGGGGCGGGGCTACGGGGAGACTACCACGCAGTCATGGCCGCTGCCTCCCGCTCCCGGGTCGCGCACTTGCTGAGGCAACTGCAGTGTGCAGCGTGAGTGCAGGGCCCAGTGGGCGGGCAGGGGACCCGAGTGCCATTGTGCCCATGCAGCCCCTCTGGGCATGATGCGCCTGGGCCCCGCACATTCTTCCTTGGGTTACTTTCATTAACTTGGGGAAGGGGCTACCGCAGCAAACAGCCACTTTGCCCTGGGCGAGACAGTGCCACGCAATCATGCACTGCGCAGTGAGGCAGGTTTTTACCCCGTTCTATATACAGTTAAGGAAACAGGCCCAGAGGGGACACTGCCTGGTC
The DNA here is from genome assembly GCA_004024845.1 of Tonatia bakeri. NCBI lineage: Eukaryota > Metazoa > Chordata > Mammalia > Chiroptera > Phyllostomidae > Tonatia > Tonatia bakeri. The sequence goes on along the minus strand of PVIA01001323.1, from coordinate 50,175 downwards.
CCACGTCATGTCAGACAACTTATGGCTTGGCACAGTGACCGAAACAAAATTCATGTATCCAATCAATGTATTTATATTGGGTGCATGTTACGTGCCAAAAACTATTCTAGGAGCTGGGGATACAAAGATGAAAGATACTGGAGCACTATAAAGTCTAGTAGGATATAGGGTTGAGGGGTTAGGTTTTGTAAAACGGGTCTGGGCGGTATGCAGCGTACAGAAGGTGTAGAAGAGAAAGATGAAGCTGAGAAGTCACCCGAAGCTTCACTCCCTCCCATGTGCAGCGCTATTACAGCTGGAGTGTTAGAATGTTATGACGTGTGCGACTCCTCTTCTGTTAAGACAAAAATGCAAGGTACATAAGCAGCCGCCTGATAAAATACTAGTTGGACGTGCCAGTGCAATATCGGGACTGGAAAAATTCAAACAAACAGGTGAAGAAAAATATGGGGCTAGGGGGCACTAGAGAGAAATTTCAGGCCAAGGGAAGAGAAGTAGAAAGTCTGCACCCTCCAGCCCCTTCATAGGAGAAGACAGATGGTGAAAGACCATGAATAGAAAATAGAACTTACTGGGCACTTACCATGTGCCAGGCACTGTCCTACACACTTTACACATACTATTATCAATAGTAACTGTAATCCTTACAACAACCCTCTGCAATGCTGTATTATATCCTCATATTACAGGTTAAGAAATAAAGGTATGGAGAAAAAGAATTTGTCCAGTATCACATAGCTAAGTAAATGGCACAGCTGTGATATGAATTCAAATATTCTGGTTTCACAGTTCTTGTTCTCATCTAAGGAGTTTGAATTGTGCCGTGTGGTTAACGGAAAATTGTGGAAGCAATAATTCTTACTGTGAAACACTAATATGTTGAAATGCCCCAAGAAAAAAAGAATTCAGTGGCCAAACAGATTTGGGAAACTTCTCACTGCTGCATAACTCTTTTGGAGAGTCGGGATGTATGTGAGCACAGGAAGGGCTCTGAGAAGTCATGCAAGGGGAGCAGATAGATGGTCAGTTGTATTTAAACTCTTCATTCTAAACTTGTGTCATCACAGACCTTTTCACCAAGCAACACCATTTCTATCCCGTGGAAGTGTCATGTAGGTATGTTTTTAGAATGGTTGCATGAGAAAGGTGTGTGGCATAAATAGAATTAGGTTAGAGCTTTCTGGTGGCAGTGGAGAAGAAATACTAGAGGTAGTTGCAGAGTGCTCCAGCTCAAAGGTGATGGCTCCAGACACCAAGGAGAAGCAGTCGGTATAAGAGGTAGATGTAAGAAATATTGAGGGATTGGTTAGAATCAGCAAGATTTTGTATAGTGAGTGAGATTGGGAGAAATTGAGGTGTCTGCCTAGAGCATCAGGTAAATAGTGGGGACATTTACTAAAGTCAGGACTATAAGAGTTCACTTTAGGAGGAAGGTGATGACTTACAAGTCCTGGGCATTTGGAGTAGGACGTGACTCGGGTATATCCAGATAAAGACCCCCCGCTGGGACTTGAATACATTGTTCTGGAGTTCAGGAGCAAGTTGGGAGCACACCAGGAGTGTGGCAGCAAAGGCCCTGACCAACAGCATAGAAGGAAAGGGCCGAGAATGAAGTCCTGGGGAGCAGCACTGTTACAGCCTGAGTAGTAAAATGGTGCTTTGTTTGTCCTACACATTTTTTTTTAATAAGGTAAGCATTTAAAAGTGGGACATTTCTAATAAAAATCTTGGAAAATTGGGAAATGGAATGATGAGGCCCACATCTGGAGGAAGTCTGCAGGGGCCGAGGTGGTGGCCACCTCCTTTGGACAGGGGAGCACTCCAGCTTCCTGAGAGACCCAGCACAGCCCACTGCTCTCTCAGCAGCTGCTCTGTTGTGTTCTGGCCTCTTATTTACATTACCTGCTGGCTTTAGACATCTGGATTTGCAAATAATTTGCACTTTGAATGGAGGAAAAGGAACCAGCATTAAAGGACTGAAGTCCTGGCCAAAGAGATGGGAGAAAGCCCAGGAGGGAAAGACATCACAATAACTGCAGATTTGCAGAGTTCTCATCCCCTGGGGTGCACCAGGAACAAAATAGCCCAACATCCCTGACACTTAATTGTGTGCATGGGGCAGGTGGAGCAGACAGTAAACTAGTAAGTTTAGAGTAAATTAGATGTTGATGAACAAGGTAAAGGAAGATTGGATGTTGGAGGAGGGGATGCAATTTTAGAAAAGATGGTCAGAGAAGACCTCATTATTACATATTACTGCTGTCACAGATTATTGTGAATATGGTGGCTAAAGACACACATTTATTCTCTTGAAGTTCTGAAGTTTGGGAAGTCTAAAATCAGTTTTACCAGGCCAAAATGAAGGCCACACTCCCTTCAGAGGCTCTAGGGGAGAACCCATTTGTCTCGCTCTATCCAGCTTCTAGAGCTGTGCTCCTTAAATTCCTCTGCTTGTGGCTTCTTTCTCCAGCTTCACAGGCTGCAATGTAGAATCTCGCTTCAGGAGACACATTGCTTGCTGTGTCACATCTCCCTCTGGCTCCCTTATGAGGATGTTTGTGATTACATTTAGAGCCCAGCCAGATAATCCAGGATAATCTCTCCATCTCATAATCCTTAATTTAACCACATCAGCAGATGTGCTTTATAAAGTAATATTCACAGATTCCAGGGATTGGGATCCCAGATATCTTCAGGGGCTCAGCTGACCACACTCACTGAGAATTAACTGTTGCAGAAAGACCAGTGGAGGGAGGCAGTAAACCGTGTGGCTCTCTGGGAAGGTGCCTGGAGGTGGAGTATGCCCAGTGTGGTTTCAGAACATGGTGCCTGGAGCAGAGCACATGAGGGGAAGACAAGGTCAGAGACATTGGGGGCCAGGTGGGTGGCCAAGGAAGACCCCAATATTTTTTACCTAAACAACTGGAAAGATGAAGTTGCCATTAAACTGGAGTGGGGATGAGGCTTCAAGGGAATATGAGGAGCTGAGTCGTAGGCAGGGAAACTGAGATGCCTAATAGATATGCAAGTGCAGTTGAATCTGGAATTCAGGTGAGAGGTCTAAACTAGAAGATAAATGTGGAAGTCGTCAGCATAGAAGGTATTCACAACCATGAGACCAGGTAAGGTTACTCAGGGAGTGAATGTGGAAAGAGAAGGGTCCATGGGCAGCACCCTAGGACTCTCCAGCATTCAGACTCAAGAGCATGAAGAGCAATTGGTCAAGGAACAAGCAGCTGGTGTGGGAGGGAGAATACGGGAGAGTGGTGTCCTGGAAGCCAAGGGAAGAAAGTGTTGCCAGGGAGGAGGTAATGGACAAGAGGATGCTGTTGACAGGTCAGGTAAGGTGAGAACTGAACTGAGAAGTGAGTCATGTATTAGCAAGGTGAGGGCTTTAGTGACCTTGTCAGTGGAATCATGGGGTAAAGGCCAATTGGAAAAGGTTCCAGAGGTGATAGAAGAGAAATTGGAGAGAGGAGGTACTGTCAGCTAAAGGGAAGGAGAGAGGTGGGGGCAGCATCAGCAGAGGGAAGAGGAACAAGAGAAGGTTATTGTTTGCTTTGGGGAGGTGGTGGAGATAAATCCATTTTACTGAGGGCCTTTGGGGAGGATGAAGGGCTGGGAGGACAAGGAGATCTGAGGTCCTCTGCCTAGCTGGTGTTTCCTGTCGCACAGCTGCTAAAGCTGTTTGCTTTCTAATACAATGTGGGAAAAGGTCTGCTGGGAGGGAAATTTTGATGAGAAGGAGAAAGAAGGAGGAACAACTGGTAATGCCCTTGAGTGGAGCTGAGACATAGTACACAGGTGAGGGGCAGGCGTTTGCTAAAAGAATGGTCAGTTTATCAGTAATGCAAGGAAGGAAGCCAGGTGGTTGGGCCAGAGCCAGGAGCGGGTGGGTGAGGGGCTTGCTCTAACTGGGATTTCCTCTACTTCTCCTAGGAGCCAAGAAGCTCATCAGGAGCTTCAGGCCATTCTAAGAAGGTGGGGGAGACCACAGTCTATTCTCCCTTCCCCAGGGAAGGTTCTGTGTCTTCGCACACCAGGAAAACGGAGAAGGTCAGGGAATTTAAAATGTCTTCATTCATTACTCATTTATGCAGTATGAAGGGCTTACTTTGTGCCTGGCAACTATGCTAGCCACTGTAGATAAAGGTGTGGAAAAGGTTAGCTCTTGCCTTTTTATCACAAAATTTACATTCTTGAGGCAAATGGAAACAGGAAAGGGGCACAGTGTAGTAACAGTTTTAATGGGAAGGGAAGTGCAGGGATCACAGAGAGAGGGTGCCTTCCGTGGCCCCCAGGCCTTAGGGAAGAATCCCCAGGGGAAATGACATCTGAATTGGCAACAGAAAAGAACACTAGTTATCCAGAAGCGCGGGAAAAGTAAATTCCAGGCAGAGGAAATAAGATGGACAAAGTTCTGGAGGCAAGAGCATGTGTGGTTGATTAAAAGAACCAAGTTTATTTTTCAAGAGCTCAGCCCCAGAGATGGAGGGTGATGAGGAGCCAGGCTGGAGAGGTTAGCAGGGCTTCATCTGAACTTTATCCTAAGAGCCATGACGAACCATCAATGTACTTTAAAAAATGGGAGTGACGTCATTGGCAATATACCCCTGGCCACAGTGTGGCAAAGGTGGAGTGAAGAGAAGCATGTTAGGAACTTCACAGTAAGCCAGATGAGAGATGACGTGGGAACCAGAGAGTGGCAGAGGGCCCCAGTGTAGTGGGTGGATTGGGGTAGAGAAATATTAGGGGCCTTGATGCATGGTTGGTTGCAAAGGTGTGAGGGGTGAGCACAAGATAGAAGCCAACATTTAAGGAGTGGGCAGAGTGGAAAAGAAGCCACGAGGAGAATAATTGCAGGTGAGCAGGGAGTCCTAGCAGCCAAGAGCCTTTCAGTCACCTCAGGAGGGGTGGCCCACAGTGCCCAGTGCTATGAGAGCAAGGTGCTGGGAGGAGGTCTGAGGAGTAAGGATACATTAGGAAAGCTGGGACTTGTGAAGACAGCAGCTGATTTTAGGGGGCCAACGAATGTATGGGAGGCAAGGAAATGGGGCCAGCTGATGTAGGTCAGGAGTGCAGCACCAGAGGAGCAAGCCGAAAGCGACATGAGGTTAAGAGTTCTAAGCATGAAAATCTTAAACGTGATACGACAAGATCAAGTAAGGGGGAGAACTAGCAAATACAGGACAGACAGAGGTCCTGATAAGGCAAGAGGGGATGGGATTCAAAGCACAAATGAGGAGTAGAAATAATGAGGTAGCCTCAGAGCCTGAAAAATATAAAATAAAAAGAGAAGGGGGGTGAGTAGCATTGGAAAGTTTTGCGTGTGATTTTTTCCCCTCTTTTTGCACCTCTTTTCTTGTCCTTGGGGGCAATAAGCCCTCCTGTGAAGAAGAGAACACCTTGGCCTTGCCTACTTTCATTTCTCCTGGGGGAGCCTGCAGCTGGATCAGACCTGCTGGGATGCTCCTGGGGAAGCTGTAGCACCTGGCGTGTCCAACTTCGCCCACGAGATGGCAGCCGTGATTCACGCTTGCGCTCACGCTGGCTTCGCCTTAGGTTTTGACTTTCAGTTTTTGAGATCTTGACTACCACTGAATTCAACCCTTTCTTTCTCCTTCCCATTCAGATGTTTTCATTACAAATTTGAATGGGGGAGGTTATACACTCACGTATCTATAGGAACCCCACTATGACAAAGTCTTCTGGGCAATAAATATAAACAAAACCCTTTCTCAACACTCAAACATAATAAGCAGGTCAAAAGGAAGCCAGAGAAGGGGACTGTCCATGAACAAGAAGGCTACCAGGACAGCGAAGGGATACGGAAGGCAAGGGTAGAGGAGCAGGTGTGAGCGCAATTCAGGCGGAAGTGGACGAGCACAGGGTCTGGGAGGTGATCTGATCGCTGATCCCTGAATCTTGGCAGAGGAAGGACAAGGCGGAGGCAGGAGGTGGTCTCAGGAAGGCCAGTAGACGAGGCCCAGAACCTGTATGAAGAAAAATTAAACACCTGAGGACAATGGAAAAACACAGGTGGGGAAAAGGAGGTGTGCAAGTAGTTAACCTTGGGTCAGTTTGGTCAAAGCTTCTAACTGGTAAGAGCTGAGACCATGGGCTCCATCTTAAACTTGCCTGTGTCCCCAGAGTCCTTATCTCAGCTACCCGTGGGCATTTATTAGGTACTACTTGAATAATTAATTAAAGAGAGAGCTTACAACAGCCACTTTCTTGTCCATGGTGATTTCTGATTTTTTTTATATGTTCAATCTTTGCCAATAGCTGCTATTTTGCTAGCATCGTAAGACTGCAGAGCAAGTTACTTTGTCTTATCTTTGGATTTTCTAGTTTCACTGTAGTTTTTCCTTTGTTTTTTTTCCCTTTCTCCCTAGATGCCAGTGCCCAACCCATTCGCATACTTACTCCCAAGGTAATAATACATTTTGTGCTTTTAAACTGGCCACAATTTCCACTTCCACACTTGGCACTCCAGTACATTTGGGCAAAGGGTGAAGTAAGCAAATCCAGGGATATGAGAAGGAGGCTGGTGAAAATGGTTGCCTTCTCGCTAGAAACTGGTAATATGTAGTTCTAATTACACAAAGTCAGCTGAATGTATGCTGCTGATTGTGTGTTTGGCTCTAATATATGTTTAATGCTATTTATAATGTTTTTCAGTTTTAAACAGAATTATTGCAAAGCTAAAAATGATGCCATGGAGAGACTCTTAGGATTGTCCGAGTCATCAAACAATTAATAAAGATGAAACCTTTTGAAGGTTCTAATACATCTGAAAAAAGAAAGCTAAAGAGTGAGGCGGTTCTTAGAATGAAAAATTTTGTGCATTCATTTTTAAAATAATATTCTATTAAAAATAAAATAGCATTCTATTTCTTAATAATTGAAAATAATGACAAGTTTTCATTTCCCACAAACGTCTTAATCTTTACCCACTCCATTGTCCACAGACCAGCAGGAAGCTCATTGCAGCTTCAGCAAGTCGTCAGAATGTCACATGAATTACTGACACAAACGCTGATTTCACCTCTTGGAAGGAAAGGTCAAATATAAACAGCAAGGCAAGGAGAGGGATGAAAAGTAAGGGGGCTGGCCAAAAGTACCCTAAGCAGAAACCCCCAGGGAGGCCCATTGGGAGTGGAACAGAAATAGAAAAACTGAGTGCTTTGCGGCTGGTGGAGTGACTCACACAGCAGGACAAGCCAAGGGACCTCCCATTCGTTAACGGCCATCCCCCTAACAGAAGGCTTTCCGGCGCTTGTGAGCCTGTGCAGAACTTTGTCTTCAGCTGATTTTCTCCAACTTTTACTGGGTTTTAACAAAGAATGGGGAATTTCCTATTTGGGTGAATAAAATTAGTAATTTAGAGAAAATTAACTTCACAGTTTAATAGTAACCAATTTATGTCATTTCATAAACTTGAGTCACAAGAGTAATAAATTAGACTAACCAGGACTGATTTAAAAGTAAGTAGATAAAAACAAGGACATTTAGTGGGGCCCTCTTGTTGCTGATATGGCAGAAAATTGTTTTGCCCTACCTACAGCCATTGCAAAGAAGTATCAATTTATAAAAATTTTTCATTAAATTTCAGAAAGAAAACTAAAATTTTTATATTTATAAGCTTGAGAAATAGAAATATCTTACTATGATAAGTAACCTCCATGGAAAAATTAATTGAAACAAATGATCACAGTTGCTATAAGAAGTATGAGCAAGATTCTAATTAATGAATCTGCTAATAATTGTTCTCTAACAATAACCCAAGTCTAGAGCCTAGAAGATATCTTTTTCTAAAAGATTTTTACACATTATGTTTTCAAAAGTGTATTTTAATTTCAATGGGGAAAATATTTTAAGTAACTTTATTTTCACACAATCAGATCAAGTTAGCATTGCATTCTCTAGGAATATAGGTTTTAATTTTAGTTTGATATGCAACAATGAAAATATATTTCAGGCCAGGCTGCAAGGGAGATGTTTATGTTCACTGCTAGAATACTAATTTACTATCAAACACGATATTTTGCTTTGTTTTTGAGGCCTACTCTGATACTAAGTTTTACATTTCTAGCTCCTGGGATTTCACCTTCTGGAAAAACAACAGATTATGCCTTTGAGGTAAATTTATCAGCCATTCTTTCTTTTATGAGTGATCTAAAAAATATAACTAGAGTATTTTGCTTATGCATTATCATCTCATTTGAAGTCTGCTATTAACTGGTATCCCTTAATCTCAATATTTGATCAGACCCTATTTAGCAAAATACCTTGTTAGGATAATGGAATATAAATCTTCTGATAACATGAGTAATGACTAGAATACCATTTTCTGTACAGCCATTAAAATAGGACAAATTCCCAGTTCTACAAACTTTCCAGTTTATATATGTTGTGTGTTAAATCTTCTTTAGTTTTGTAAGTATAACAACCCCCAAAGATTATATCAAACAACCTTTTGACACAAGAATAAAGAAACAGCTTATTCCAACGAATCTTTATCTCATGGTAATCACATAATTATTTGTTTAAATCCATGTCTTCTCCTAGTTCAGGACTTGTAAATTAAATGGCACCAGGGACGGACAGCCAGCCAGCCCACGAACAGGCTGGGTGAGGACAGTGCTGAGTGCTCTGAGCGTGCAGGCCCTCCTGAAGACTGTGTCCTCCCCTCAGCCCCGTATGATCGCTGCCACACAGGAATGCAGGCCCGTGCGCGATTTTTCCAGAGAGATCGAACAGTCACATTGGATATTTTTTATGTCGATTTTTAAGAGTTGTGAGCCAATTCAATAAAGAAGAAATCTAAACATACTGTGGATCAAACAAAACAGCTCTTTGGGCCAATAGTGACTATTTATCCATTGATATAAAAACTCTCCTCTCAGCTGTAAACTTTATGAGACTATTTCTCTTGTTCATAGTTGTACAACCAGAGCCTAGCACAGAACCTGGAGCAGAGCAGGCACTCAGTAGCACTGGGTGGGTGGAAAAACAGGTGGACGATTGGATGGATGGATGTGTGCATGCTTGCTTGCAAGGGCAGTTGGATAGATGAATGGTTGGATGATAAATGCTTGGATGAATGAATGAAGAGGTGAAAATATATGCAGAATTAACAACACTTAAATTGAAAAATAAGAAATTTGAGAGTTAACTTAGTTGTGGAGACAAAGAAAGACGGGCATTTCAAGCTGAGGAAAGAATTGAGAGTTTATGATGTGTCTAGAAAAAGATAAGTAGTTTCAGTGTGGCTAGAGCCAAGGTTTGCTTAAAGAAGCAGGGTGAGTCCGAGGCCAGATAGAGTGAGCAGGAAGGCCGTACTACAGGACACATACTTTATTCTCCAGGCAATGAGGAAACATTTCAGGCTTTAGAAATGAAGTGGTTAATCTCTCATACAGCCATCACCAAAATCTTTTTTTTTTCCAGATGGCTGTTTCAAACATTAGATATGGAGCAGGAGTTACTAAGGAAGTGGGAATGGCAAGTATTTAAGATTTCTCAAGTCTACTGTAGAAGTTACATTATCTTTTAAAACATGCAAATGGACAACGACTGAGTCCTTTGTTTTAAAAAAAAAGTTGAATGTTAAATTGGCCAGAAGTATCTATTACATTTCTAGTGTAATCAGACCTAACTTATAAATTATTTTTGTTATTGTAGGACCTACAAAACATGGGTGCTAAAAACATTTGTGTGATGACAGACAAGAACCTCTCCCAGCTCCCTCCTGTGCAAATAGTTATAGATTCCCTGGTGAAGAATGGTATAAACTTTAAGGTTTTTGATAACGTGAGGGTGGAACCAACCAATAGAAGGTATTTTTGTTGTTGTTGTTGTTGTTGTTTACTTTAAGTGGATGCCCACACATATCACCATTGCTTGAAACTTGCCGCAAAAATTACTTAGTGACATGTCAGTTTGTTTCTGGAAAATATTACATGATGGCTTTTCTTTTCCTTTCTCACAGCTTTATGGAAGCTATTGAGTTTGCCAAAAAGGGAGCTTTTGATGCCTATGTTGCTGTGGGTGGCGGCTCCACCATGGACACCTGTAAAGCCGCTAATCTGTATGCATCCAGCCCTCACTCTGATTTCCTAGATTACGTCAGTGCCCCCATTGGGAAGGGAAAGCCTGTTTCTGTTCCCCTTAAGCCCCTGATTGCAGGTAAAGACTGCTCATTTGATTGCTTCTTCATTTGTTTTGTTTTGCAATTGGCAAAAGGTCTTAGGAAAAATGCAAGCCAGGAATTCTAGGGTATGTGTTTCTAAAGCTTTCTGATTTCTTCATTTCAGTATAGTACCTTGTTTAGAGATCAAAACAGAGCAATTCATTTACGTTTACAATGTTGATCTTCATTATTGCACAAATAGAAACAGTTTGGGCCAGTGGTAGGAAAGCTTGCAGATTTAAGCTAGGAAGTCACTGTATGAAGGAGGAGGGAAGACCATCATTTACGTACCATTAGATCCCCCTGTAGGTTGATTTGTCTTCTAAGCCCCACTCTGTTTTGTCCCATTTTGCCAGTCACTGTGGAGTTTAAGTGGAACATTCACTATTATTTTTCTGGTGTTGACTCAACCCTTTCCCTTACGTAATGGCTCTTCGGCTGACCTGAGGCTTTGTCTCTGCCCTGGGACATGTGGCCAGCCTGGCCACATAGCTCTGGGAGACATCTGCTCTGTGACTGCAAGGGGCACAGACATGCAAATACAAATCAGAATAGCTTGTCTGTTTCACACAGACCTTAGCAGCTTTCTGCTTTTAATTCCCTCTCATTTTCTAACTGTTAGCATCTTACTGTTTAAAGTTTATAGCTAAAATGCACTAACCAGTCACTGGAAAATACCAGTTTAAAGTCTTGTCTTCTATCTTCAGTCCCCATTGTTAACAGGCCCGTGAGGGGATAAGAGTGAGGTGGTGGCAGATGAACTGCTTTGATGGGAATGAGCAATCAGCAGGGAGCAGCGTAATTGATGTCTGGCAAATGGAACCCTCTGGTGAAACTGTGTCGGCATCACACAGAGGGGTGATTAGTAAAGTTTAGAAACTTGACAGAACTACAGAGCCAAGCCCAGCAAAAGCAGAGCATTACTGTGCTAGCTGCCAAGACAGAATAAAGACATCTTTTAGAGAGGCAAATACAAGTTTTCTTCCTGGAGGTACCAAGCAGCCTGCATTTGAATATCCAACCGCAGCTGCTTCAGCTCTGGTGCTAGAGAAGCTTGAGGTGCCCAGAACTCCTCCCTGTTAATACAGAAAAAGACACCATACATACATGTTAGGCCTACATGTGGTTAATACTGACATGAACATCACCCATGCATGTTAACACAGATATAAGCATCACATACATGCTGGCATGCACATTCATGTTACTCATGTGCATGTTAATATAGACATGAACATTGTGCATGTTAATGCTGGCCTGGGCATTGTGCTGTTGTACATACATTCTAATGCAGGCACACATATGCATACATGTGAATAGAGATTACACATCAGACAAGCAACAGGGGCAGCAAAGCTTCCTTCTCTTTGTTCGTTATTTCCTAAGGCTGAATTAAGTATCTCTGCAAACCTTTATTTAGATGCTTTATTAATATTAATATTATTTTGTTCAAGTCCCAACTACTTCAGGAACTGGGAGTGAAACTACTGGAGTTGCCATTTTTGACTATGAGCCCTTGAAAGTAAAAATTGGTAAGAACTTTGCCCATTAACTTAAAAGAAATTCTCTCTTTAACCTTTCAAACCTAGCCCCTTTTATTTAATCCTAATATTTAACTCTCAAGGAGATATGGAGTTAAGGGAAGGGTACGTACACATACACATTTTTTCTTTTTTTTAAGTAGATACAAAATTAGGAAACAGTCTAATAAACTTCTTTTTGAGAATTACCTACAAAAGTGTATTGAAAAGCTGTGAGTCTTGATTGGCCATTTTTCTGCCAAAGTTAGTGGTGGTACGTCAGCAATAAAGGGTTATTCCTTTTCTTGGACATCTTTTTTACATTTTAAATCAATTTCATTGAGATGTAATTTTTATATAAGATTCCTACATTTTAAGAGCCTGGTTTGATGGACTTTGACAAGTATAGACACGCATGTAACTACCACCCCAGTCAAGATGCAAAGCATCACCATCACTCCAGAACAATCCCTCCAGTCCTGTTCCCAGTAACCACTGTTCTGCTTTCTATCTTCTTTGTTATTTTTATCCTATCTTCTTCTCTGACTCTCAGCGAGTGGAAATGTCCCTCTCTTTGAGTCTGGCTCAATATCCTTCTTTCAGGCCTTTGTAGCAGAATAAATTGACATTTGACCACACATTTACAGTAACTTCTCTTTTTAAAATTAAATTACATTATCCTTTGACATCAAGGAATAATAATAATTACCAACATTTAAATTTTATCTTACAACTTTTTAAAGACCTTCCCATAAGTTTATCTAATGGGATCCTTACAACAGCTCTGTGAGGGACGGAGGCCCTACGACTGTGTAGTCGCATCTCACAGAGAACTCAGGGTGGCTAAGTGACTTGCCCAAAGACATATGATCGGTTGCAGAGCAAAGACCCAAACCAGGGGTGAGCTAGTGAACCCGCTCTCTAACATTTACTAAGCAAATAATCCCTGATTTGTATAGCATTTGCCAATTCCTGTGATATAAATACTCCCACCATAGCCGATGACGTCACTCAGCCTGCCTTTGGGAAGAGATGCACATGCTTGGCTCCTACAAACTGAAAAGAGCTTCTACTCCACTGACAAACTCAGGTTTCTAAGTCCAAACCTCTTTCCATGCTCCTTGCTGCCTCCCTACATGAGAGTAACTCTTATCTCATATTTTTTTATTTTTTAGGATAATTTGTTATCCTAAAGTTATTCAATGTTTGTAAATGAAGTCCATACCTATAGCCTCTGTTGAAAATCCCTGTCCTAGGCATTGGTTCCCGAGCCATCAAACCCACGCTGGGACTGGTTGACCCTCTGCACACCCTGCATATGCCTGACCGAGTGGTCGCCAACAGCGGCTTCGATGTGCTTTGGTAGGTACTTGGAGGGCATTTTCAGTACCTGGATCTATGGACAGTATTTTCTTTCCTTTTTCTTTCTTCCTTCCCCCCTGCCCCAAATAATGAAAACCTCTATTACATGAGCTGAGTTAGGAAAGAGGATTTATTTGCCTTTCCAGGCCTTGATTAGCCTCAGATAGAGCTCCAGCTCCTTGCCCTGGAGCACAAGGCCATCTGCTCAGCCACATTGGCCTGGTCGTGGAGCGATGCGTGCACGAAGCTTGTCCTGCTGGAACTGCTCCTCTAGAAAATGCCTGATCGTGGCATTCTTTTTCCTTTCTTCATATTTCTCCTGAATTTTCTTTGATCTCTTTTTGTTTGAAATCTCTTCTTCACTCAGGAGTCAGTTTGGCCCTTGTCTTGTGGCCCAGGGACAGTGCATAGTGGGACTCATACCACTGTTGGTATGGTGTGCTGCCAGTGAGCACGATGCAGTTCTTTGCTAGGGTCTTGGTACAGACCAGTTTATTGTTGAACACATTGTCGATGACATGACATCAATGATCCTTGCTTTGTGCTTACGACACTCTGAGCCTCAGGAGAAGTTGCCCATGTCCAACCTCAAGGCTTGGTACTTCCTATTGCTTCCCTGTATGCGGACTGCATGTATGAGGCATGAGTCAATCAGTATCAGCAGCAGGGAGTCCCAGCTCATATTTTTGCTTCTTGTGGCAGGGCTTTCTCTTGCCCTCAGTGTTGCAGCACTTGTGCCCATTGTCCTGAGAGATGCCCATGGCTGGGCGCCAGCTGGAAGAGCACAGTATTTTCTTAGTGAAAGTACTTACTGAGCATTCACTGATTAGCTCTCCACAGCAACCTCAGCTTAGACTGTCATTATCCCCTTTCCTAAATGAAAATAAGGATGCTGTTAGTGAGTGGCATGGTGAATAGGTGAGGCGCTGGGTGAGCCACAAACCTGATGTTCAGGATGGACCACCCTAGCTGCAGCTGTGGCCACAGGGACAGGCAAAAGGAGCAGTTGAAGCTGGCATGCCTCTGTGGCTACACTAACCAGAGAACACCCATGGCTGCTGCAACAGGGAAGAGGGCAGAGGAGGGCGTTGACATTTCCTGAGCTAGACTGCACACACCGTGTCTGCACTTCATACTCATTATCACTTCACCACACTCTGTGCCAGATGAAAAGGAGAACTCTCTGAGATGTTTAGTAACTTGCCCAGAGTTATACTGTGAGCTGCCTGGGCTTCGGCTGCTTTGTGCAATGGCTCCCTAATCAGTGGCTTCTACCACAGACCTCACTGCTGAACTCCAGGCCATTCATTCCAGTGGCTTCACCGAAGTCCCATGGGCACTTCACACCAGCATGTCCCAAACTACCCTATTTCATCCATTTGCACATGCACATTTTTTCATATTCTAGCATCTCAAATCAGAACATATCTTAAAATCGGTGGCATGGTATAGGGTTTTCTTCTCCAGTGGTGCAGTTTTTTAAATGGTACATTTTATAATGCACAGCATCTTAAATTTGATGAAATCTGATAATTTTCTTAATTCCCACCTCCCTCCCTACCTCCTGCCTCAGCCAACATACCTCACAACTTCTCCTCTGAGTCTCTTACCTTAGTGAGCAACAGGACTCAGGAGGGATGCCTCCTTTCTCTCATGCCCGCACTAGCCATCAAATCCTTGTCCTGCTGAATCTCTCTCAGATCTGCTTTCGCCTCGATGCTCCTGCCTTGGTTTAGGCCTACTTCAGCTCTTGCCTGGATGGTTGCAGTAGTCTCCTCATCAATCTGCTTGCTTACATCCCATAGTTCTTCTGTCTGTCTCCAGACAGGCCTCACCAAACTTGCAGAATGCAAGATGACCATCAATATACACACACATATACAATTTTACCTTACAAGTCTTTCAGTGGCTTTCCACGCGACGTCCAAAGGTAAATTTCTTTGGTCCTGGAATATCAGCAATGCTCTGCCCTTTATCTGCTTGTATAACTGATCTTTCAGTTCCACTGGAGCATTCTCTCCTTGATGGAGCCTTTGCTGACCCTATCCTCCCCTCTCCTCAAGTACAACTGACCATTCCATCCTTTGCATTTCCCCACTGGGGGGCCTATACATTGCTTCTGAGACACCTCTCTCTTCACATGCCTGTCTCCTCAATGCACTGTGACCTTGGTGAGGATAAGACCATCTTACCCACTTATCTATCTCTGCCTCTTGACACATTATAGCTATTGAATGAAGTTCGCACAAGCAGGAGGCAGCGGAGTTAGGATTCAATTCCAGGTCTATCCAAGTCTGGTCTGCTTTTCTTCCTACATTATGCTGCCTGCCAAAAAATTGTACAAAATTGTTTTCAACTCTGTCCTGGCCAAAGTCATTAGTACTTTGAAGAGTTGTCCCCTAACAACTTGGAAATAAGGGAAATAAGGTTATCCTCCCTAACTGGAAACTACCTAATAAATATATAACAGACCAAAGAAGTCATCTTTAAGTGAATGACTCACAAGCCCAAAGACTTGGCTATCAATCAAAAGGGGGTAAGGGTGGGCTCAGAAGAAAAAAATATGGTACTTACTCTTCCAAGTACTTTCTGAGGAAGAGAACCACTGGCCTGAAGTCTCTACCCTTGGTCCCTGGTGGCCAGTTCTGGAGATAGACACACCCATGTATTTGACCTTAGAGGCAATTCCCTTTGTTAGAACTTCATGGTCCTTTTGATCTTCAACTAGCATCCGTAGGACTTGCCAACAGGGAGAAACGGTGCCCTCTAGAAGACTCAGGTGCTTGTACCCCTCAGCAATTATATTTCTCTTTATAAATTTAATTGGACTTTCAGATTTTATACATAGTTTCTGTGAGCCCAGCTTGGTGAGACAGAACTGCTCCTGGGTCCAGAATCAAGAAACCTCAGTGAACCTCGCCACCCTGGCCTCTTCTCATGGACACCTTATTCTTGCATTGCCCACAGAGTTCCTGTTTAGAACCACAAAGCCATAGCACCTGTTTACCAACTAATTTTTAAAAGTTCCAATGTTTTGTTCAAAAGGTGTTATCTGCTTCTCAAGTATAGAAGAAAGGAAATTCTCCATTCTAAGACTGAAAACTATAATTCATGCAAAGAATCATTCATGTTTATAGTGTGTTCCCAATGCATCATTGATCTGGATGGTTATGTTTATTATTATCTTCAGCAGTGGATTAGCCAGAATTGGTGGCCAGCCAGCAGTGGGTGGAAACTCTGAAGCTTGGGTGTTGAAATAGCCAACCCTGAATTTAGGGCACTTAGGGAAAAAGAATTGGGTTTTTTTTCAGGACAAGAATTAATAATAACAGTGAATAATAAGTTTTACAAGGTGCTGGTACCATGTGCTAAGAACTTTACATAAGTCAACTCAAATCAACAGTAGCTCCAGGAAAATGTTGCATTGTTTATTCCCATCTTAGAATCAAAGGGAGGTGGTGACAACCTCCCAACCCCAGCCCGCAGTGGGAAGGTCCAGTGCTAGGATTTATACCTGGGCAGGTGACTCTAGGGTCAGTGTTCTCACTCCCTCCACATACTCTTAATGGGAGGCTAGTGTAATTATGACCCTACTTGTATAGTATAGTATTTGATTAATGCAAAGTATAAAATGATAAACATGCTTTAGGAGGAAATAATTTTTTTTGATTCAGTGCTTTTCTTCGTGACTTAAAGGTTTAAAAATTCAACATGGTAAAGATTTGTTTGCACTAGAGGGGCTCAAAAACACAGCAGTGCTGTCAATGTAAGCGTCACTGTATTAATTTCTATAACAAGCAATGACTATTGTGGTCAAGAGTTGACCAGTGGAATGTATTGTGGTTATCAGTGCCACATAGCATATCCACAGTGGAGTGAATACATTTGTAATCCTAATGTTGGGAAGGAGGAAGACCACACTTTCAAGCTGTGTATTTTAAATATTTCTCATTAGCCATGCCCTGGAGTCCTACACTGCCCTTCCCTACCACATGCGGAGCCCCTGCCCTTCAAATCCCATCTTTCGGCCAGCCTACCAGGGCAGCAACCCAATCAGTGACATCTGGGCAGTCCACGCCTTGCGGATCGTCGCTAAGTATCTAAAGAGGTAGGCCACCCAGAAGGCATAAAAATAGAAGAGAAAAACCATATTCCACCTTTACATAAAAGTAGCATGCCTGATCCTGACATGTGCTCAGTAAATCTCTTCACCAAAAGGTCAGTCAGTGGATGTAGAGAAGCATCAGCAAACTTCTGGGAGCGTGAAGCCTGGGGAGTAGGGGGACATGTGATGACAGGTGAAAACTAGGTCCTTTAGTCTAAAAAGGCAAAGACTAAAAAGGGGCAAAATAGGAGCCTCTAATTTATGAAAGAGGCAGATACAAGGTTCATTCACTGAAGCCCCCAAACCAAAGCTGGGATGAGGGGACATGTCCTTGAGATCTGGCTACCAAGAGCAGACAAGAGAACGATAGAGGCAGATGTAGGCTGTGCCCATCTGGGCCCTGGGCAAAGGCATACTCAGATGAGCTATATTTAAGAATTAAATGTGTGGAGTTGTCTGTCCCAGGAGATATGAAAGGCTTCCTAAAAGGTTATGCAAGACTTGTGAATGACATAGCTATAATAGGCCCCTGGGTGAGCAAATAGATACTTAGAGGTGAAAGCTGATCCCTGAGACATGAAGACATCCACAAAGTCAGACTCACTTCTGTATTTATACATAAAGGAGGGAAAGAACACGGCAAGTTAGGCCTTGATGTGAGCATGGTGCCTCCTCTGGCCCTGAGCTGGAAGCTTCCCTGAAGAGGATACTGGACGGCATTTGTGACAGAGCTGGGGGAAGGGACGCCAAACTATTTCAGACTTGTGGGGACCACTGGGAAACATGGAAGCATTTGATTTGGTAGAAGTGGATACAGATAACTGTCAGCCAGTGTGTCCTGGCAGGAGCAGAAGGTTTGGCAGAGTAGCAGTGGACAGAGGAAAGTCTGAAGCTCCATCATCAACTATTTCATCTTGTTATTTGGGGAACACAGAGCAAACACTGGGTTTTGGAAAGGAGACTCAAACACTCAGCCATTTCAAATGAAAGGGGGAAAAGGCCATGGCACTCTTATTTCATAACAGGAACCCTTCACTCCAGGCACATCGCAAGCAAGTGAGAAGTGGTGCTTGCCAGTCTCAGGCTTCCTCCCTAGGGCAGGGTTTCCACACAGAGTGTGCAGGAAGGCTGAGCTGCTTCTGAAAGGGGCCTTTGAGGATTTGCTTTTCTGAAGTGGCACTGGGGACAAATAGAGCAAGCAAAAGCTGGTCCTACAATAACATCCCATTTCCACAATAATAAAGATTAAAATAACATGTGCAGTTTCCACAGATAACATAAGAAGCCTCCAGTGGGCTCGACTGGGGCAGTGTCACAGAAAGAAAGATGGTTGGGCAGGCTGCGTGTAGCCTGCAGGTAGCCCCAGGCGACAGGGACTCACTCCAGTAAACCCGTCTGGGCCCTGTGCATTCTGAGTGTTTGTTTACTCTAAGGCCATTCACAGCTGCAGTCAAGGTCATTGACAAATGAAGAAGAAGAATGAGTCTCAGGGCACTTTGCTAGAGCAGCTCTCCCAATCCAAGGGTCAGTGCTCTGCTTCCCTGGCACTTTTATCACAGGAGCAGCCTGACAGCGTATTTATTATGCCTCTGCTGAGACCATTGATGAGGAAATGTTTACCCTCAGTTTTCCTTTAGAAGACAAGATGTCGTTTGAATAAGTTGCCTAATTTTTCTTCCTACCAAATAGGGTTTCTTTTTTCCCAGATTTTTCCCTGAGGTGGCTCTTTATTCGGTAGGAAATGCCAATGTTGATGTGTTATTGTTAGGTATTTATATCATCCACAGGGCTGTCAGGAATCCTGATGATCTAGAAGCAAGGTCCAATATGCACTTGGCAAGTGCTTTTGCTGGCATTGGCTTTGGAAATGCTGGTGTTCATCTGTGGTGAGCAAATCTAAGATTTTATTTCTTCACCTAAGCTATGGCTTTTTAATTTTTTAAATGTTTATAACCTAGGACAGGTGTTAAGATTTCAACATGTTATAGAAAGAAGATATTTAACTTAGCATTCTGAAATATTTTCTTAATTCAAATGTAGTTTATTGGGCTATAGGGTTTTTTTTAGTAACAATTTTATTGAAATATAATGCACATACTATATAATTCACCTATTTAAAATGTGCAACTCAGGGGTTTTTAATATATTCACAGAGTTACCATTAACACAATCAATTTTAGAACATTTTATCACCCAAAAGAGAAATTCTGTACCCCTTAGCTGCCACTCGGCAATCCTCCCGTACCCCCAGCCTTAAGCAACTACTAATCTACTTGCTATCCATAGATTTGTCTATTCTGGACATTTCATACAAATAGGATCATATAGTATCTGGCCTTTTGTGTCTGGCCTCTTTAACTTAGCATAGTGTTTCCATGGTTCATTCATGCATGTATTAGTACTTCACTCTGTTTTATTGCCAAGTAACATTCCATTGTGTGGGGATAACACATTTCATTTATTCATTCACCGGTTGACAGACAATTGAGTTGTTTCTACTTTTTGGCTATGGTGAATAACACTGCTATGAACATTCGTGTACAAATTTTTATATGGACATACGTTTTCGTTTGATTTATATGCCTGAGAGTGGAATTTCTGGTAATTTTATGTTTAAATTTTGAGGAACTTCCAGGCTGTTGTTTTGCGGCAGCTGCACCATCCTACATTCTCACCAGCAGTGGCCAAGGGCTCTGATTTCTCCGCATCCTCACCACGTGTTGTGGATTTTTAAAATCCACAAAATGCAGATATTTTCTTCTACTCTCTCACAAAAAGAGAGATCAGAAAGAATCTTTGCCATTAGCCCAGAATTAACCTGCTTAGTCAGAACTTTATTGGTATATTGCCTTAAAATTGAATACCAGTGAACACTGAGGATTAAGAATAGGCCTTTGCCAGGGAGGGAACAGTAAAATAAATGGTCACCCCCAAACTCTGCTGCTTAGAAGCACACCGATTATCACTCTTCCCAAAAAGCAGGTGAGCAAAATCTACCAAAGTTTGAAAAATGTGTTTACCCTTTGTCCCACTAATATTACTTCTAGAAATGTATCCTTAAAAAAATCATATGACCAAAGTGTTTTCTTATAAGAATAATCATGTAAGTGTTAGTTATAACTGAAAATTTTGGAAACAACCTAAATTTCCTACAGTTTGGGAATGGTTAACTTAAAGAATAAAATAAGACTATTAAAAATAATGTTTTAGGCCACAGCTGGTGTGATTCGGTTGGGCATTGTCCTGCAGCCCGAAAGGTCACTGGTTGACTTCTGGTTGGGCACATGCCTGGGGTGCAGATTCAGTCCCATGTCAGGGCACATACAGAAGGCCACTGATGGATGTTTCTCTGTCACATCAATGTTTCTCCCCCTCTCTTTCACCCTCCCTTCCCCTCTGTCTAAATCAAAATAAAAATAAAATTTAAAAATAATGTTTTAGAAGAATACAAAATGATAAGGGAAAATGTTTACAAAGAATATTAAGTAGCAAAAGCATTGTTTAAAACTGAATGCACAATAGGATCATATATTAAAGATATGAATAAGAAGATGAGAAGGAAATAATTCTATAACAGTTATTTTGAGGAAATGGGATTATAGATTATATTAATGTTTTTTTTTAAGATTTTATCCATTTATTTTTAGAGAGGGAAGAGAGGGGGGGAGAGACAGAGAGACAGAGAGAGAGAGACAGAGAGAGAGAGACAGAGAGAGAGAGAGAGAAACATCAATGTGAGGTTGCTGAGAGACATGGCCTGCAACCTAGGCATGCGCCCTGACTGGGAATCGAACCTGCGATGCCTGGTTCGCAGCCCGCGCTCAATCCACTGAGCTACACCAGCCAGGGCAAGAATTATATTAATGTTTTTACAAAGAACATATATAACTGTTAAAACAAAAGAAACAAACTAAAAGATTGGCTATCTATCATTGGAAAGGTACCTTTGAAATCTGCACGAACCCTTTCACATCATGAAAACACACTCAGCAATAATTTTCTGAGTACTCTGGAGCCTGAGAAGGGTAAAACACACTCCAAAATACCCAACACATCAGAGGACCCATAGCTTCTGATCTGCCTCATGAAAGATGATAGGCAAAGGTAACCTTTTTTGAGGGGGATAGATAATTATATAGTTCACCAAAAATTTCATTTTCTGTGAAATGTAAATCTTTTGGTGAGTAAGAACAAAGCTATCTAATAACCCATATTAATGGACTTACAAACCATTTTACTATTATAAAACATTTTATATATTTTTTAATGTTTATAAATAAATGTTTTACTATTATAAAACATTTTATATATTTATAAATTTTTAATATATTAATTGTAACTTTATTAACTTCTCAACAATGCATATTTTGAGTCATCTGTTAAACTATAATATTATCCTATTTATTCATTAAGAATTCAAGAGGATATAAAAAGGTTTTCCCATTAAAGCAACCTTCACCCTCTCCCCAGACTCCCACAAATGAAAACCATGGTGCCTTTTTCTGAAAGTCTTTCAGGCTAGGAAAATCATTTATGATTCAACTCCATTAGTATGTAACTCGCAGACGGCTGTATCAGTTATTGGTGGTACAGATCACTGGCAGGTGAAGCGTGAATGTCCAGTGCAGCACATCTCAGTTCATCAAACTCCCACCAGCATGGTCAGCTTGTGCAGGAACACACTGCCAGAACACTGCAGCACAAGACAGAAAACGCCCTGAAACTTATTAAAGGAACTTCAAAGTGAATTATCAATTTTTTCAAGATTATAAGGTTAACCAGTGTATTTGGAGAGAATTTTCTGCATCAATGCATTTTAATGGCATACAATTTTATAAGCATTTGAATTTAAACATTTCAGAGCTTTTGTCATGAATAACACCAAATATCAAGTGCATAACAATATATCCTTACAGCAAAGAAAGCAGAATGTATAACTTGTGAGACTGTGAAGAGCTCTCCCATAAGAGATCTTTGTATTGACTTGAATTTCTGATATCTGCATGTCAACATAAAGGCTTTTTTTCTTTTCTAGCCATGGAATGTCTTACCCAATTTCAGGCTTAGTGAAGACATATAAAGCAAAGGATTATAGTGTGGATCACCCATTGGTGGTAAAATCATAATAACTTCTTAATTAAACCTTACATTCCTTGAAATTGCTATAAATTTTTTGTCAATTTTTGATTGCTTGGAGTACAGGATAAAGTAATTTACTATCTAACATGCAGATGGAAGACAAGCTTGCCCCATTGGTCACCTGTTTTCTTTCTCCGCAGCCTCATGGCCTGTCTGTGGTGCTGACCTCCCCAGCCGTGTTCACTTTCACAGCACAGATGTTTCCTGAGCGGCACCTGGAGACCACAGCAATATTGGGTATGAATCATTGCTCACAATTCTCTGACCCACATAGGGGGAGCATCTCCTGGGTTGCTTCTGAAGATAAACCATAAAAAGTAATACTTTTTAAAAAAAATGTTGCTTTGAGATAGTTTAATAATAACTTGTCACTGACCTGCTCCAGGTCCCATCTAGCACTAAAATTCTTTAAGTTGTGTATCTAATAGCTTATTACCAATGAAATGGAACCAAATATTGCTTAAGTTTAGAATAATCATATTTCCACTTATCACCTTCAAGGAAACGAAACTCTGTACATACTGCAAAATGTTATAAATGGCTGTTAGTATGTTTAATAGGTAATGAAATGAGTTTACTTTCCAATTATAGAGAGTCTAAACAATTGGAAACCTTCTAAAAAGATCACCAAAGAAGAATATCTTGCTGCTCTGTAGAATAAGTAATGTCTATAATAAGATGCCAACAGTGCCTTTTGAAACTTACAAGAAATAAAATATATTCAGGATAGCTTAGTTAAGTAAAATTTTGGTATTTTTCTAAAACAAGAACTCTTTTAAGTAGATGAGTATTTTTTCTTAACTTTCCAGACATCTTATTCCTCTACTTGTATTTAGGGTAGGAAGGGAAAGACTAAAAAGAAAACTTCATTATGCTCCCCTAGCACTAGCTGCTGGAGAGAGATTTCCAAGAAGGTAGGAACGACCACAGACATCCTTCCATGGGGCTGCTCCACTCTGGCTTCTCTCTGACACTCTGACATTTGTGCTTTTTACTGAGTTCCAGTGCTGGGCTGGGAATGTCATAAAAGAAGTCTGGGGAAGAGGAGCGGTGCTGGGGGCTTGATTTTCCAGCAAGTGCTGTCGGAAATGTGGTGCCAACTTTACCAAAGATTTTATGTCCCTTTTCTCTTTGGGACTAGGGACGTTGTTCACCCATTTGTTGGGACTCAGATGCCTTTGTTAATATGCAAACACTGTATGTAAATAGGCAGGAGCCCAAATAGTAGGCTAAATGGATGATAAATAGGAAAATCTGAGAGAACTTAACAGCTAACATTCCAGACAACCAACAAAATTACTGAAAAAAGCAATTTCTCTGTTAGACAAAACCCTGGCAGGAAGAACCCCCCAATTCTTCTCGCAACAGAAATTTTGTTTAATATTAATTCTGCACTTAGTCATTAATATTTCTATTCCCTAAGTAATCTTAGATTTTCTTAGCTTTATACAAGTGTATTCTCTTTCTTTACCCTCCCTTTTTCTCTAAAACACTTCACAGGAAACCCCAAACGTTTTGATGGTGTGTTTTATGGCAGCAATCCAAGAAAATAGAAATCTCATAACACGTGCATCGTGTATCAAGTCTCCACTGCGTCCATGTTTTAGCTGCGCTGTATAACACAGACTGGTCTTGTCAGGCAAGGGTTATGCTCCATCCAGCTGCTCGGCTAGCCAGCCCTGTATCTGGTTCTGTTTATCCTTTCCTGGATTACTAAAACAGTTCCCACAGTCCTAGAAGACTAAGAGGTTAAAACTGATTTAATAATGTGCTTCAGTGTGGAGGTGAATTGTACATTCTAGTTTCCTTTTGAACAAGACAGAAAAAGTGAACTTGGATGGCAGCAGAGGCATTTGGGGTAATAACTAATGCTACATTCCATCTGTAAATTGCTTTACTTTAGAGCAGTGGATGTATTCAACTAGGATTGATGGGGTCAGGGGTGCTAAGGTTTTGGGATCAGTTCCCTTCACTTGGGAACTTTCGCTGCCACCTTTCCTGAGGGTAGAACCCCTGGCTCTTCCAGGTTGATGTCTCTATAATTTTGTGTATTAATCATTAATCGTGTCCAAAATTCTGTCCTTTCAAATCTCCAACCCTTGGCAACCTTCTCTCCTCTCACCAATATCATTATCTACATATTAAGAACTGTTTTCTGAGAGTCTCCACGTCCTTGGTTCTGTCTGACTAGTTCTGTAGTATTTATTTAGAGGAACCTGCTTTGCCCCTTGGTAACAAAGTCCAAAATGAAAACTTTTATAGTTATAGAGAGGAAATGCTTCCTTCCCTGGTTATACATAATCCATTTTTCTCATTTTCTTCATTTTTTTGGCAGTTAGTATGGGAATTTTTGTTCTTAGATATATCCTTGTTTCACAAAGTGTTTTTGCAAAGGGTTTGTCTTTTCCTTAGATGTTGCTGTAAGAAAAGACATTGAATGTGTAAAGCCTCTAGATGTCAGCAAACTGCAAGCCTTGAGAGTTACATAAGCTGTGTTTTCTGCTACAAATGCACCTTCTTCCTCATCCAAACACCAGCCTTCTTTCTTGGTCTCCTTCCTGTGCCTCTTTTCTTGGCTCTGTTCCTTGTCGCCCCACCCCGTAAAGGGTGAGCAGCCCTTTGGAAAGGTGAGAGCCAGGTTAGCCGCCCCAGCGACTTCTCTGCACTGGCCTGGCCCATCTGTCTTCTGTGGGACTGCCTGCTGGGCCAGCCTCCAGGTGGAGACACATTGGTACCCTTGTGCTCCGTGTGAGGGAGCCAGCCGTAGGTTATATATCAGCTATCGTGGGACCGAATTACATCTAGGGCCAGCTTCCTCCTCCGTCTACAGTCAGCGCTTTGTGTCTTCTAGGAGCTGACACCCGCACTGCCAGGATCGCAGATGCTGGGCTAGTTTTAGCCGACACACTCCGGAAACTCTTATTCGATCTGGATGTGGATGATGGCCTAGCTGCCATTGGTTACTCCAAGGTTGATATCCCTGCATTAGTGAAAGGAACGCTGCCCCAGGTAAGAGACGCAGTGCATCCTCACGCCCTTCTGGAAGCTGCAGGAAAAACGTGGTCCACTTGGCGCTTGACACGGGAGCTGCAAACCCAGGGTCCTCCTGTGGCTCTCACGTCTCCTCCACACCAGAGGGCAGCTCTCCCCTTCCCCAGGGGGTGGGGCCAAGGCACCCTCACCTTTATATTTCTCCATAAAACTGTGGCATGTGTGAAACTTTTATGATGTAACTGAAAGGAGCCTTTATAAAAATTCAAGGCAAAAACAACCATATTTATATTGAGGTATGGCAAAATTTCCCTTTTCTCCATTTCTCCTCTTTTTGGAGTTCCCTATAAAACTATGTGAAGCTGCTACAAAAGAGCCACTAATACTGTTTTTCCTCATAAAGAATTACAGATTCCTACAATTTTGTGAAGAATAGACATGGTCTTTACGACTACCACAAAATCACTTTTTAACATATTTGGGAGATTAAATATTTTATACATATACATATAAAATATATAACATACATATCTGTGTCACTTTGGGTCTTATTTTACTTATTTAAATGTTGCTAAAGAATTCATTTTTTATGTTTTTAAATATTTTATTTATTTTTAGAGAAAGGGGAGGGGAGGGAGAAAGAGAGGGAGAGAAATATCACTGTGTGGTATCCTCTTGCACGCCCTCCAAGTGGAGACCTAGCCTGCAACCCAAGCATGTGCCCTGACTGGGATCTGACCTGGTGACCCTTTGATCTGCATGCTGGCATTCAGTCCACTGAGCCACACCAGCCAGGGCTACGTGTTGCTAAAGAATTTAAACTGAGCCGCCACCCTATATTTGGTAGAGGAATCATAATAGATGTAGAGTTTCCCCTCCAGAGGTTCTCATGAAGAGAGTTTGTTCCCATTGGACGTCTCTTCCATGTAGGATCAGGTACCCTGGTGCTATAGCATCAGATCCTAACAGGTGAAAACCTTAAAACAGACAGCCAGAGCCACGAGTACTCAGTTTGTGGAACACACCATGCTCACCATGCTGAGTGCTCACTCAGTCCTCCTGTCCAGAATGGGAAAGACAAGGTCACTTAAACATTATGAGGACAGGAAGATAAAGCATGTCTGCCCAAGGTATTCACATATCTATCCCTGAATTTTGAACAAAGTTAACTAACAGCTGGAATATCCACTCACACAGCATCCTGCTCAGTTAAGCAAGGGCTTCACACTAGCCTCATCCTCACTTAGCAAATGCTTAGAATGTTGAAGACCTCAGCTCAGACAAGATAATATTTGCACAGGTTTACTCCTGTGCACAGGAGCCAGGAAGGTAACAGCAATGAACAAAGTAATTTAAGGCAGTAGCGAATGGTAGGGACTTTGATGAACTGGAAAGCACATGGCTTATTTCATTGGGTAAGCCTCTTTTCAGCTAAAATTTCAGCTACTATCTTCAAGTAGAAATTCAGACCCCAGTGTTGCTAGGACTTTCAGTTTCAAGCAGTTGAAATCCCTCATTTCCCAATGTACAAACCATACATGATCCATGGGTCATCAGTTTCCCTGATTCAAACTGAGGATCAGTCTAAATGGACTCTATTGCATCTAAAAATACAAATGAATGAGAAAAAGAGGAGTCTCAAAGTATAGCAAAGCTCCTAGGCTAACTCACAAACTCTTGGTCCTAACCCACAAGTCCCAGGGACTAAATGACAAAAAAACATGACTATCCCAGTTATTCCATCCAACTCTACTAGACTATGAGTCCCACGAAGGCTGGAACCTGTATCTCTTGGTCATGCATCCTCTGTTGCATCTATCATGGGCTAGTAAACATGTTAAATGAACACATACCTGCAGCGCTCTCCTCCTAAACCTCTGTCTAGGGGAGCTTAATGGATGAATGGTGGTAACTTTTTAAGAAGTTTTCTTAGATTTAATAGAATTCAACCAATGACTAGGAGCCATAAAAGCCTGTCCAGGGACACCAGAGACCAAATGGTCATCACGATTTCGATGTAGCTCCGGCTCTTGTAGTATGGTCCTAATGATAGTGTCCTTCTGCAAAGGGTCCTCCAAAAAGGGTCCTTCTGCTTATATAGCCCAGGAAAGTGTTCAGGAATATGTGTCAACCTCTATGAGTGGTATCTATGATTTTCAGATGAAGCTGTATGATGTTTTTGGCCATTTAATTGCTGGTGGCAATGCATCTACCAGCCATTAGGGCACATTGACACATGTTTACTGTTTTAATTCTGCTGTGCTCAGACGTCCACTTTCAGAAGCTGTTCCAGATTAACAGTTGAGACCATCCACTAAAATAGCAAGCTGAGTAGGTATCATTCTGAATGCCACAGAGTACATGTTATACTGGGAAATACAGATAGCAAAACCTTAATTAGATAAAACTAATTTCTTTGTTTCACAAAAGATGCAAGATAAATTGAATCTTTGGAATACAAGTCATGTTTATAAAGTAGGACTCCCTCAGGCTGTCCCAGCAGATATGCTGCCTTTTTTCCTTTGATTATGTTAGAAACACAGTTAATTTGAATTAACTGTCACATTTGGAATCAATGTCATATATATGATATATATATAGAGAGAGAGATAGCTATATAGATATAGATAGACATACAGATATATAGATATACATGTAGGTAAAGAGAGGTATATTCATAGGGCTTTAGAAGGAATCTTAGAAATAAGCTTGTCTTGCAAATGAAGAACTACTATGGGTTTTTTGTTGGGCAGCAGTAAACATTTCACAGGAGTGCTACAGCAGCTTCAGAACTTCTACATGCAGTGCACTGATCTTCACTTATTAGTATCTGCAGGATTTAAGGTAGTGAAGGGGATCTACTTACTCCTGCAAAAAAAAAGGTTATTTCATGTAGTCAACATCTGATAAAGCTTCTTTTATGTTCAGAGATGAGGGATTGGTTTTCTCTGGGAGGAACAACCAGGCCAGTATTCTTGACCAAACAGCCGGCTCATACTGGCAGCAGCAAATAGCAGTCCTGTGTGCAGAGGCTTCCAACGGCCGTACCCAGGCTGCGAGGGGAGCGGGCAAGAATAAATTAATCTTCCAAGCTGGATTTCTGAAACCTCTGGAAAGAAACATTTACATTTCAAATCAAAACATTTCATTACTGAGGAGAGCTGTCTACCAAAATGAGTACTTCCACTCCCTGGCAGGCAGACCAGCTGAAATGTCGTTATTTTATGAATGTGCTAAAAGTAGTAGTCTGGATTTACTTCAGTGCCCATGTTAATCAGTTGTCTTTCGGTCTTACACGTTTATAAATAATAGCATGCTGCAGAACACATCTTACTTTTAAGAATTTAGCTGTTAGTGGCATCAATGACATGCATGAGGATATATCACAAATTTTACGTCCTTGCCCCTGTTGAACCAGTCACTGGAAGTTAGAGATCTAAAAGAGAAACTCAGTTCAGCTTGGCCTGAAGTACTTCTGAGAGTCTTGAACTACTTCACCAAAGATGAACTGTATCATTTGAAGGACCCTTTGCTCATCCAGTAAGAGTCCGTTATCAACAAAATAATGGGACAGCAATCTTTGGCTGTAGCAAATGCTAAACTTCAGTTCTTGACCCTGCAACAAAGGTATACGTAGATCACCGTGAACAAGTGTCTGCCTTGCTATGGATTTTCAACATTCCTTAGTCTCTAAAAGACCAGCTGGGATGTATAATTGGCTCCACCCATACTTGGTCAGCATTGTTCCCCCTCCTTCTGCCATCTGTCCATCCATTCTTCTTTTTTTAAGATTTATTTTCTTTATTTTTAAAAGATTTTATTTCTTTATTTTTAGAGAGAGGGGAAGGGAGGGAGAAAGTGAGGGAGAGAAACATCAATGATGTACAAGAGAAACATGGATTGGTTGCCTCTTGCACGTACCCAACTGGGGCCCTGGCCCTCAACCCAGGTATGTGCCCTGACCAGGAATCAAACCTGTGAACTGAGCCACACCAGCCAGTGCAAGGTTTATTTTTTTAATTGCAATAAAATATACCTAACAAAACCAACTATTTTTTTCACCAAAATTAATGTCATTTAACTAATTTAATGTCATTAAGTATATTTACAATCTTATGCAACCATCACCACTGTCCATTTCCAAAACTATTTAATCATTCCAAATAGAAGCTCTGTTCTATTGTTTAATGGCAAATAACATTATCATTGTCCCCTTTTACCCCTTTCCTCAGCCCCCGGTAACCTCTATTTTACTTTCTGTCTTTATAAATTTGCCTGTGCTAGGTACTTCCTAAAAGTGGACTTACACAATATTTGCCTTATTGTTTTTGCCCTATTTCACTTAGCATAATGTCTTCAGTGTTTTAGAATTCCATTCCTTTTTTATGGCTGACTAATATTCCTTTGTGTGGCTATACCGTATTTTGCTCATTCATTTATTTGCAGATAGCCTCTTGGGTGGATTCCACCTCTTGGCTATTGCGTATAATGCTGCTAAGAACATTGGTTTAAAAGTATCTGCTTTAGTCCCTAATTGCAATTTATTTGGGTCTGCTAGGAATAGAATTATTGGATCACATGGTAATTCTATGTTAACTTTTTGAGGAACTACCAAACTGTTTTCCTCAGCAGCTGCACCATTTTACTTTCCCACCAATAGTGCACTAGCTTTCCAGTTTTCCCATATCTAACACTTGTTAAACACTTTTTCTTTTAAGTGTATTTTACTGATTATGCTATTACAGTTGTCCCATTCTTTTTTCTCCCCATTATCCCCTTCTACCTGGAATCCCTCCAGCATGCCCCCTGACTTAGTTCATGTCCATGGGTTGTACCTATAAGTTCTTTGGCTTCTCCATTTCCTACACTATTCTTAACCTCCCCTGTCTATTTCGTACCTACCAATTATGCTTCTTATTCCCTGTGCCTTTTTACCCATTCTCCTCCCACCCCCTCCCCACTGATCTCCATTGCTGTGATTCTGTTCCTGTTCTAGTTGTTTGCTTAGTTTGTTTTTGTTTTTAGATCCAGTTGTTGATAGTTGTGATTTTAAGAGGCCTTTCAAGTAGAACAGAGGACTGAAGAGGACTTAGATTTGGATTCTGGTGGAATAGAAAGTGGTAGCAGTCAGATCTGGGATTTATTTTCATGGTTAGCCTGACAGACTTGGATGGATTTGACATGTAGAGAAAGGGAAGAGGAATCAGGGATGACTGCTGGGTTTTTGCCTTAGTGCCTGGGTGTCATTTCTGAGATAATGAAAATGTGTGAATTTTGACATGCCAATATCCCCCCTCCCAGCATCTTCATTAATTCAACAAATGGCTGTTGAGGACCCATTTACTGTGTGCTGAGCACCCTGGGAGGTGCTGAGCACGGAGTGAACGTAGCCCTGCCCTCATGGAGCTTCCCTCTTCCGCCAGCTGTGCTCCCAAACAAGCGCTGATCCCAAGGAAACAGACTGAGAGACCCATGAAAATGGAATCCCCCAAACTGCTACATTTCTTCATTTTATTTAGGCCCAGAAATTTGGACATAGTCATTATAGTATCTTGTAATCCCTTGTCCCAGAGGTACCAAGGAGCCACTGGGACAGGGGATTGTACAGGAGTTTAAGTAGCCAGAGCATGTGCTGGCTAGCTTTGCTAACTCAACTTAGCAATCACTGGGAAATTAAGCAAGTCACTGAATGTGTTGGGGAAGGTAAAGATAAAACCTTAGTTAATATTTTAAAAGGAGCCACTTGTTGCCTGTAGCCTGAAAGTTATGTCTTAATGAGATTCTTTTGAATATACCTGAAGTCCAAGTTGCAAAATATACAGTCTTTGAAGTCAGGGACAGCTGGTTCTGTGTCCTTTGACTGCATATGCTGTGCCTGGGACAGGGCTCTCTGCACACGGAAAACTGGCCAAGGTTGCTGACCAATGCTGTTTGGTTGTTATAGGAGCTGTTTTTCCCAAGGTTGGTTTGGTTCTGTACATTTGGGCAGAAGGCTATTGCCAGGGCATAAGTCAAGGACAAGAAGGCAAGGCATAAGGCTTTTGAAAGCTGTACAGCATAGGGAATTTAGTCAATAATAGTTTTAGAACTATATATGGTATCAGGTGAATACTTGAAATATTGGGGGGGTCACTTTGTAAAGTATATGATTGTCTAACCACTATTCTGTACACTTTAAACTAATACAAAATAATTTTTAATGTAAACTACAATTTAAAAATGAAATCAAAAAAGAAAGCTTTGTGTGAAAGCGGCATCATTTCGATAAATTTCTGAGTTGCAAATCAGCTAGTATGAAGCAAACAAGAAATATGATTTTTAAAGATACAACTATTATCAAGTCATTGTTTCTTATGCCCAAGTTCATTTGCATAACCTAGTACCTTTTACATACTGTCTTTTCAAAGCCCTGAGTAAATCCTTTTGTTTAATGTTTCAGGAAAGGGTCACCAAGCTTGCACCACGCCCTCAGTCAGAAGAGGATCTGTCTGCCCTGTTTGAAGCTTCAATGAAACTGTATTAATTTTTCTTTTCACAAAAGAATTAGCATCAGCCCTTATAGTTCTGAAATGAGAAGTTGGTCTAGCCAGAGCTTTGTCTTCTCATCTCCATACATAACTTATCTGTTACCAGTTTGAACATGAAAATAAATTTGTCCTACAGAAGATTCCAAGACGCACAAAGTCAAGCTACTTCCATCATACAGGCTAGAAAAATGCCCCCAGTGTTGGCCCCTGGTTTGTGTTCCTACCCTAAGCTCTGCAGAGTGCCCCTGCTTCACATATCAAGTGAATAAAAACTCAGTATCTATCAAAAATGTTAATGCACATTTTTGCCCAGTAATCCATGTCTAAAAATTTATACTATAAAAGTACTCACATGAATGTGTAAAGAAATACAGCAAGGATGCACTTCCGGCAGCACTTTTTCTAATAAAATTTGAAAGAACCTAAATGTTCATTAATAATATATTGAAAAGTCAATTACAGTATATTAACTAATGGAATGCCATCATGCTATTAATAAGAATGGGGTAAAACTATTGGAAATATGTTTGTGATATACTGTTAAGTTGGAAAAAAGTAAGTTGCAGAACAATTATAGATTAGTATGGTCTGATTTTTATGTTTTAATTATAAATAAATGTATGTCTATATATACGTAGAAAAGAAGGATACAACCAAAATATTAAAAGTTATCACTGTAGAAATGGAATTTAGGACAGAGAGAATTAAAATATTCACTTTATATTTTGTACTTCCACTTTTTATTTTATGAACATTTATGTTGTTTGGATTTGTTACAACAGCATAGATCTCATCTGAAAGGGGGGAAGAAAAGAAATAAAAATATCACTTCACAGTTTTAGGTCAGATTTATCTTATTTTATAAAAATAATAGTAACATATCTAAAAGCTAAAAACAAATAGAAAGGGGTTTAATATTAAAGACCTATCCTCTGGCAAATAAATTGTTCTTTTGCAAAAAACACTAACTTTTTCTTTGAATTGAGGTAACATTGGTTAACATATAAATTTCAGGTATACAACATAACAATTAGATATCTGTGTACAGTTTAGCATGCTCAACACCCAAAGCCTAGTTTCTGTCTGTCACCATACAATTGACCTCCTTTAAGTATTTTGCCCTTTACCCACCCCTTTTCCCCTCTGGTAACCACCAATCTGTAGTCTGTGTCTCTGAGTTTGTTCTCATTTTGTTTTGTTTGTTCATTTGTTTCTTTTTTGTTTTGCATTCTGCTTATGAGTGAAATCATATGGTTTTTGTCCTTTTTCATCTGACTTGTTTCACTTACTTTAGCATAATACCTTCAAGATCCAACCATGTTGTCTCGAATGGCAATATTTCATCTTTTCTTATGACTCGGTATTCCATTGTACTCATATATCATTATATATACAATATATACATATATATGCATGCAAAATGACCAAAAGGACATATATCGGATTTTTAACAGTGGCTATCCTTTGGATGGTACAATATGAACAAATATTTTCTTTTGTGTTTATCCTTGCATTACCAGTTTTTGGTACTGAACATATTTTATGTTTGCAATTAGAGAAAATCCCCAATACACATTATTTAAATGTTATTTTCAGAGCCTCAAGGAAATAAGATCTTCATAAAGACGAAGTGGGCCTGGGAAGGTTGAATGGCATGGCAATGCCCCACTCGTCCATTTTCTAAAATCCTGATGTAATTAAATATACATTACTTATTTGATTAAAACTTTAATTCAACTTAAAACATGAATAATTCCACAAGTGCACTGAGATCTAGCCTCCAAAGCCCGAGCAGACAGACCTCGTCTTGGAAACCTTTGTGAGGAGAAGGAGCCGTAGAGTGTCTGCGGGTCGGGGATGACAAGGAGGCAGACTGTCAGTGTCCTTAGCTCCCCTGGAAGCGCTGAAGAGTGCGAACTACAAAACTGCTTGCTTTTGAATTAGTTTATTCTGAGCACCAGAAACATTTTTCCAAAGAAGGAATTCTCATGTGAAATGTTACTGTTTTCTAATTTAAAAAGATATGTGCACCCCTGTGTTCATTGCAGGATTATTTACAATAGCCAAGATGTGGAAACTCCTCGGCATTCGTTGATAGGTGAATGGGTAAAGATGTGGTACATATGCATATACTTTTACTTAGGTATGGTATAGTTATAATTCCTACTGCACACACAAATTCAATATACCAGGTGCCCAAAAGGTAAGTCTAAGATAGCACCAACAGAATTCCAGCTGTACCTTGCAGACCTAAACATCTAGTTAAAATTCCCTCCAGTTTTTTTTTGTTTACCATGGACTCTGAAGGCAGAAGCTTCATGAACGACATAGAGAACAGTTAAACTCTCTGTCATTCTGAGATCCTTCAGAAGACTTTAGTAAAAATTGTTAATGAATGTCTCTAAATACATATGGCACAGCAAAAACATAAAGGTGTTGCCCCTCCACAGAAAAACCCAGGGAAGCGTCAGAACTTTTGTAATATATTCTGCAAGGTGACGGGCACCCTTAGAACAACATTGGGTGAGGAGTCAAGGGCCCTGAGTTCTCTTGTTCCTTGGTCTGTCTGAGTCTCACTGTATTCAACTCAGGCCTCTTCCAGCTTGAAAATGCTATGACTAGATTTTATGTATCACCTTGTCCTTAATGCAAGATTTTGAGTATGAGAACTTTAATGTAAAATAATTTGAGCTATAAAAATGCATTCTCTATCTCTCTTAAATGTTTGATGCCTTTACACCAGGAGCCAGATGTCCAAATGTGACTCATGGGGAACAGTGTTTGCTGTTCACACTGATGATGACTCTGAAGGAAGGATTTAAAGGTCAATCATGGAGAAACAGATTTAGGAAGCCTTCAAGTTTTTAATCTTAATACCCATCATTTTTGGTCCTCACAATTTAAGAATATTGAAAAATGTTTCTTGCCATACCAGCTATTAAAAGAGCGTGAAATAGGAGATTAGGCCCATTTCCATAAACCACACACTTTGATGTTTCTGAGACAATTGAGTGCATTTTTCTAAATCAAATCTTATTTTTTTCTATTGATTTAAAAATCGAAAAGGGCTTAGGACTCACATCTCCATTTATGTGAATTAATTTGCTTGCTAAGTAAGGCAAGGAACATTGAAGGACAGTATTCAAAAGTTTGTGAAATGCTACTTTCTTAAAACGATCCTCTTTGGTGACATTTTCACTTAAAATATATGCACATCCGTAATTTATTCCATGATACAAAATATTAATTTATTTCAAGTAAGTCATGTTTGTACAGTTATTGTCAAGTGCCACAATGAATAGCTGGCTGGTGTTGCACTCCTGCCCCTTCTCCGTGCATGGGGACTGCTGTGTTGGGCTTGGCATTGTCTACGTAGCTATGGACACAGCTGTGGGGTGTTTTCCCCATTGACAGTGGTTAATGAAGTAAGTCTGCTCTTGTAAAATACAGACAAGTACAGTATCAAAATATATATAGAAAGAGAGAGAGAGTAAAAATTGCTTTTCGGGCCTTTTAACCCTGAGAAAGATTAATGGTTGTTTGGATTAGAAACTGTACCCTAGTGAGGGACTGTTGCCTCCGGGGAGTGGGTATGAGAAAGGAGACCGGTCAGCCTGGGTCAACACCGCACAGGCTGCTGTGTCTCTGATGACCAGCGACCCCAAGCCGAGCTGGCTGCAGGCTCCTCCGTTAAATGCCTGATCCCCTGGGAGCTGTGAGGAGGCCAGGCCACATCCCAGCCATCACCATCACAATGGCCTGTGGGAAGCAGTCACCAGGAAAGACCACACTTTGGGCAGAAATTGGTTCTTGAAGCCCTATGTTGAATAACTGGCAGCTGGGGGAGGGAGGGTCTAGTTTCTCAGGCTATTATTCCACTGTCTTTCCAGCCACCCTGACAACTCTGAATAAATGCACAGGCCCCACAAACTGCAGTAACTGTTTGTGATTTTGTCTCATGAAATGCCTCCTGAAGCTGTGAGGACAGCTAGCTTTAAAATAACCTCATCTTAGTCTTTCTGGCTTTAAACACTATTAGCTTTTTCATCTGGGTGCTTTTACTTGGTTTTCCAATTTATAAAATTGGAAACTAATTAAAATAACCATGAGCAAAAATGAGAAAAAAACTACCATCATGCCATTACCTAAACACAGCTGTTATCATTTGATGTATTTCCTTTCCATCTTTTTCATTTGGGTGATGTAATCTTTAGCTCTTAAAGCATGATTAAGTATTTTCTATGTTGCCACATAATCTTCATAATTATTAATTTAAAGGGTACACAATAGTTTATTGAACAGTAATTTAATAATTTATTCTTATAGGGCATCAAGATTGCTTCCAAATTTTATCCCTACTAATACCACAGCAATGAATATTGTGTATATGGATTTTTTCATGCTCCAAATTAATTTCTTAGGTTAATTAACCCCTGATTGAATTTTTACATTAGAGTATGAACATTTGTATGGCTCCTGATTCATATCGTTCAATTATACACACATCACTATTGTTTTAAACACTGCTTACCCTCTCCTTCAATCTTTTCTTCAAAATCAATAGTAGTGTATAGAAAGGGAAATATATCAATAATATTGTAACAACTCTGTATGGTGCCAGGTGGGTATGAAACTAATACAAAATAATATTGACTCTAAACTGTAATTAAAAAATAAAATTTTAAATGAAAACAATTAGTAGTAGTGCAGAACAACAAGAACAATGAACAACAAGAACAAGAATAACAATGAAATCAAGTTCCCGTGGTTGGACCAGCTAGACTGTATGTGCAGACCTGCAACATTCAGCTGTGGTTTTTCTTTTATGTCAGCATATCTTAACAGTTCACATGAACAGATTAAAATTTCCAAACAAAATTATGAAGTTTACTTTAGTATTATATTACTGTCCCTTAAGTGAAACTGTAGATGACCAAGTCTATTTTTCTTGGTCATTTACTTTCTTTTTTCCTTCTAGGACCCTCTATAGGCCCCTAAGTCTATGGGCCTGTGTTATTACATTCATGGTCCTCACTTATGCTGACCAAGCAAAAGGATCCAAGGTAGCAATAAGAAAATATAAATGTCTTTTTCTCTAAGGATGTTCTAGAATCATATGCACCTGTGAGTGAAAGCATTGCTACACTGGGAAGGTGGCGAGTGTCATCAAACAACCACCCCACCAAGATCCCTTCCGAGGGCCTAAGTCGCTCCTCTAACCCTAAACCTCTCCAAGCTTTGCAATCACGCTCACCAGTCCCACAACGGCAACGTTACTGCAGCCCACTCGGGACTTTATGCCACGCGTTGCGTATGAGAAACGAATGTCTGTGAGGCAGCATACAAAGAGGAAATGTCCAAATGGGAACAACAGGCTGGAGTGACAACCTGAGTAAGGACAGGCTAGTTTTCTTTCATGTTTTCTATCTCCTTTAACAACTATAATAAATGCAGCACATAGTTCAGTACCTTGAAGAATAGTTTCCCAAAGAAGGAAGGGGATCAGTGATTTGGAAAGAGGAAGAGAACTGGGGATCTGCAGGCAGGGGTGTTTTGGAGAGGGCTAGGGAATAATTATAGGAACAGGACATTTAATGGTGTTTTTAACCAAACTGTTGACATTTTTAAATATCGACTCTTGTGAAACACAGTCTATTTAGTAGGACACCTATTACAGCTGGTAATAATAATAAACTAAAGACAATAATAATACAGGCATAGCTCATTTTATTGCACTTTGCTTTACTGAGCTGCAGTTTTGTAAACAAGGTTGGTGCACCCCTGTGTTAACCAGGTCAGTCAGCACCGTTTTCCCAACAGCAGTTGCTCACTTTGTGTATCCCTGTCACATTTCAGTAATTCTCTCAATATTTCAAATGTTTTCTTTATTATATTTGTTTCAGTCTGGAATCTGGGATCTTTGATGTTACTGTTGTCATTGTTTTGGGGTGCCATTCTCATATAATATGGAGAACTTAATTGATAAATGCTGTGTGTGTTCTGGCTTCTCCGCTGACTGGTCATTCCCCCTGTCTTTCTCCCTCCCCTCAGGCCTCCCTGTTCCCTGAGACACAACTACGTTGCAATTAGGCCAATTGAAGCCTACGATGGCCTCTAAGTGTCCAGGTGAAAGGAGGAGTTGTATGTCTCTCACTTTAAATCAAAATCTAGAAAAGATTGAGCCTAGTGAGGAAGGCAGCTTGAAGGCTGAGATAGGCCAAAAGCTAGGCAGGACTCTTGCGCCTAACATTTAGCCAAGTTGTGAATACAAAAGAAAAGTTCTTGGAGGAAATTAGAAGTGCTACTCCAGTGAACATATGAATAAGAAAGTGAAACAGCCTTGTCGTTGAAATGGAGAAAGTTATAGTGGTCTAGAGAGAAGATCAAACCAGCCACAACACTCGCTTAAGCTAAAGCCTAATTTAGAGAAAGTCCCTCTGTTCAGTTCTATGAAGCCTAGAAGAGGTGAGGAAGTTGCAAAAGAAAAGCGTGAGACTAGCAAGACTTGATTCATGAGCTTTAAGGAAAGGAACTGTCTCCATAACATAAAAGTGCAACGTGAAGTAGCAAGTGCTGATGTAGAAGTTGCAGTAAGTTATCCAGAAGATCCAGCTAAGATAATTAATGAAGGTGGCTATGCTAAACAACAGGTTTTCAATGCAGGTGAAAGTTTTATATTAAAAGAAGATGCTATTTAGGATTTTCATAGCTGAACAGAAGAAGTAGTACCTGCTTTCAAAGCTTCAAAGGACAGGCTGACTCCCTTGTATGGGGCAAATGCACCAGGTGACTTTAAGTTGAAGCCAATGTTCATCATTCCAAAAATCCTGTGACCCTTTAGAATTATGGCGAATCTGTTCTGTCTATGCTCAATAAGTGGACAACAAAGTCTCGATGATAGCCCATCTATTTACAACATGGTTTACTGAATATTTTAAGCCCACTGTTGAGACCTGCTCAGCAAAAGAAAAGATTTCTTTCAAAATATTAATGCTAGGTTTTGTTTCTCTTTAATACTTATGCTTAGAAAACTTACTACAGTTGGGTTATTTTTTGTAATCAAAGTATGTAACAATCTTCCCCCTTTCCATGTGAGTCTCCACTGCAAGATTCCACTGCAGCCTCACCCTTCTCCCTAGGGTAGTTAAGCGACCCTCATTTGAGGGTCCTCTGAATTCTTATAACATCTCTTGCATGCATCTCTTATTACTCTGGGTTGTAAATACATCTTATTCTGTGGGCAATCATTATTTTCTTGTCTCTCTACCCCTGTAATTGGTGAGCAGAGGGTGGAAGTTTGCCTTAATCATTTTTAGATCCTCATTACCCAGCAAATAGCTGGTATTTACAGCAGTAAATTATCAGTAAGTATGGGCAGAATAGAATGGAAAGGAGAGAATGAAACAGCCACTCTGAATTTTTTCCAACTCAATCTGAGTTTTCATTGGCCAAAGTCTCAAACTTTACAAATGAATAAATGCCAAGCTTGCATGCCCCGGGTCCTCAGGTATAACCAATGAGTGGCAGAACTAACATCCCTTGCCTGTTATATCCTGATATAAAAACAATCTGGGAAAAAGTAAAAGGTATTCTAGGATCCACGTTTTAAAGTTCTGGACCATTGAGAATGTCGGGAGAGCAGCCTGGTGGGTCCACAGAACTTAGGAGCCTTCTCTTACAGATCAGTGAAGACAGAATGCCCTAGCTAAGCCAATGAGGGACAACTTTATAAAAAGCAGACAACTATTTATCTACACAAAAGAAAATCTTCCTGCCAGTATAACACTATTAACATCTTAACAGCTCTTCTATTATGAATCTGACATTTCCTTCTTCAAAGCCCAGTTTGAGCAATTTTCACTTTTAAAATGAAATAATAAAGTCATCAACACACAATAAAAGCTATGCAATATTTATAATCATAGGTCTTTAGAGTGTATTTTATGTTTAAAAAAATTGAATTACTAGGCCTTCCTTTTTAAATTTCATAAAGCCTTAAGCTTTAGAATGAGAGACTCAAACTCTTCTCTCGGGTTTTAATTTTTATGTGGCTTCTTATTTCTTTTTTAATCTCCTCTAAAACTTAAAACCCCTCAACACAGTTTCCACTGCTTCCACTGAATTGGCAGCAGGCTGGTCTTTTTATTGGTGGATAATGGATTTAGTTTGATTGCTGACACAGGAACAATGAGAGGATAAACAATTCCTTTTGTGGCCCTGAAATTCCCCATCTGCCAAGTGCGGTCACAACTGAAGAACACTGGGCAGAGACAGATGAATGAGCCCGCCACGCCTGATGTTAAGGACATCCGTCACACAAGCTGAACATGTGGCTTCATAAATCAGGAGCTAATAGCAACTCTGGTTGCTCATGTCATTAACTCGCCAGCCGTTTAAATACCTAAAAATTTACCGTAATGTTGAGCATAGGGACCCAATTTGCAATTCTGATCTTACCAAGAAACCAGAGGTAGCAAGGGAAGCCAAAAATCATCTTCTAAGTTAAGAAAAATGCTTTTTCAGATGCATGCTCAAATATTTACAGATGAAATATATGATGTCTGGAGTTGTTTTGAAAATAAGATAGAATGAGAAAGTCAAGTTATAAATGAAAAAAAATTGGCCATGAGTTTCTCATTATTAAAAATGAGTGATGAGAAGCTAGGCGTTCATTATACTATATTCTTCATTTTTGTATATATTTAAAATTATTTATAAAGTTTTTAAAAATTAAATAAAATGAAAAATGAGAGCTTGCAGTTGTAGTAACAGCATTTTTGCCTAATTCTATTATTTCTTTAAAAAAAAGAAAAAATTGTGCTCACACAACAGTTCAAGCATTTAACAAGGCAAATAAGTCATCATCACTAAACAGGAAGGCAACACATTTCAGAGGGAGAAGATCAGGTAACACCTACTGTGGTTTCTCAGAAACCCACCTCACTCCACTAAGGAGGACTGCGTTGCCCAAGATCAAACCCATTCCCAAGGCGGTTGATATCCAGCGACTCAAGAAGGAGGTTAATTAGGAGGCCTGACTTAGCCTAAAATACAGATACCCAATTAGATTTGAATTTCAGTAAACAACAAATAATTTTTAGTAAAACTATGCCCCATGCAATATTTGAGAAAAACATATGCTAGGAAAATGATTTGTTATTCTTCTTAAATTAAAATGT
The DNA here is from genome assembly GCA_004024845.1 of Tonatia bakeri. Taxonomy (NCBI): domain Eukaryota; kingdom Metazoa; phylum Chordata; class Mammalia; order Chiroptera; family Phyllostomidae; genus Tonatia; species Tonatia bakeri. The sequence goes on along the minus strand of PVIA01001323.1, from coordinate 9,157 downwards.
AACTAGGTAACTGGCAGTTTATTTGACTATCTATATTCCAAACACCTGCCCTGTGATAAGGAGAGTCTTCTTCACCCACAAAGAACACCACTTTGCATAACTTAAAGATTGAAACCATCTTTCTCTCTCTCAGAGGAACTGAAAGTTGAATGTGAGTCCTGCTCAAATTACAGGCGTATCTCCAATTTCACAAAATCAGATACTGAACATTAAACACAGATGCTTCTCAGAGGCCCACAGCCTGGCGCCCCCAAGTCTTCAGACTGGCATTGTGGCTTGCTGGGGAGTCCAGGTTTGGGGGTCATGACTGACCCAGGTTAAGGACTTCCTTCTGTAAAACAGTGGTAGGCCCACTTTGCAGGGTTATTGTAGGGCTAGTGTACGAAGTGCCTAGTACATAACAGGTATCCTGTTGAGGGGCTACTGCCTCTCTGTTCAGCCACTAAATCCACAACCCCCAGGTGGTTTTAAAGCCATGTATGAGTACATACTCCTGGGAACCACTCCAGATTTTTGGAATCTGAAAAAACGAGTTTAGGGCCCAGGAATTCCAGCTTTTATCAAGCTCCTTAAGTGATCTGATTTGCAGCCAGGGTTCTTGAAGGAGGACTTTGTCAAGAACCCTCTTCTGTTCATCAGTGGCTGTCAATCTCTAGCAAAGATCAGAAGCTCTGGAGAGCTTGTTCAAATACAGATTGCTGGGCTCTCTACCCCAGAGTTTCTGAAGGGCGGGGTGGGGCAGGGAGAATCTGAGAATTTGCATGTCTCACAAGTTCCCGGATGCTGCTGACATGCGGTCTGGGGACAGTTTCAGAACCATTTTGCTCACCCAAACCCTACCTGCATATTATAATCACGGTGGGTGTTTTTCAATACCTAGGTTTGGGCCCTAGGGGATCATATTTAAATAATCTGGTGGGGGACCTGAGCACCTCATAATTCTAATGCACCCAGGTCAGGAATATCTGCTCTCCTTACAAGAACTCTCTGCTCTCACTCCTGTGTGCCCTGGGACCAACAAGGAGGGCTTCACAGGGGATCCTTGGAAACTCATAACCCACCCCAGAACTGTGAAATCAGAATATGCACTTTAACAAGACCCTCAGTGATTCCCATGCACATTAAAGTCTGAGAAGTATTGCTTAGGTTTCAGCCTAAATGGAACTCCCTCGGAGAGGGCTTCTTCAGAGGGTGGGTCTCCAGAGCTCCCAGGTTGGAGAAAGAGTTAGCATCAGTCAGCTCTTCCCACTAGCCAAACTGGTAACTAAACATTTTGCAAAATTTGCAGTAAAGAAATAAAGGCTTCTGATGACATGAATTGACTGCCCTTGGAGTGAGTGTAGAAGCAAATTTTTATTTTTTTCCAAATTTTTATAAGAGGTTTTTTGAGCCAAACTGATGACATATGCCAGGGAATGAGCTCTCAAAGGCCCCTGAAAATAAGTTTTGCAGCTTCTTCTATGCATTTAAGGAAGGAACTATGGAAGATTACTTGGAGGTAAGAAAAAGGCAGAGATTGGATTATAGGTTAGTTAACAAGATTATGTGCTTTCTTGAGTCTGGTTATTTCAAAGGTGTGTTAATTTAGGTGCACAGAAACAAGGGGCAGCACTTGCTCAAGGCAAAGATTAACCTTTTACTAAAAAATTATATTCCTGGAGCATGACTCGCTCAGGAATTTACTGTTCCTTACATAGAATCCTTCCACCACCCTTTTTTCTTTTCCTTTTTTTTTTTTTTTTTTTTTTGGTCCACAGTGCCTCCTTTTGGTAATAATTGAAGGATGCATTGATGACCAACCTTTTGTTTGGATAGTGTGGTCTCACAGCACTAGGAAGCCTCATTCCTAGGAAGTCCCAGTACCGATGTCATCTTGTTGATCACTGGGGACAGGGCAAAATGGTAACCATGGGGTCTGAGTTGGGGTAGAATTTCGCCAAACACGAAAGGCAGGTAAGTGAACATCAGTCAGGTCTTATGGCCATAGAAACAAAATTTTTTAATGGTCATAAGTGGCATTCATGTGCCAACAGTGTAGAACCCTCAGCCGTGACTTTCCAGAACCCTGGAGAAGAAGACCCCAGGCCAGGACAGGACTCCCTTCCTTACACTTCATCTGGTCCTGGACAGAGGTTGTCGCCAGTACCCATAGGTGTGGTGTACACTGACTATTGTGCACGGATTATAGAGTTTGTATTCCAAAATGGGAACTCAGCCATTCGCCCCTCCAGACATTGTAAAGTGCCTGAGCTAGCAGGGCCCTAATTATGTAATGTGATCAAGATTCTGGGCTCAGCGAACAGAAGTGAAACAGGATCATGTTGGCAAAATTTTAAAGATTAGTAATATCAAGTATTGCCAAGGGTGAAAGTGTCAACTGATGCAGAATTTTTGGAAAGCAATTTGGGAAAATCCCTCAAAATTTTAAATATGCATCTGCTATGACCCACACTCCTACAACTAGAAATGCATCCTATAAAAATATTAGAAGACAGACATAAAGATATATATATATATGAATGTACTTTGCAGCATTATTTCTACTTTTAAGAAATGGAAGTAAGCTATAGGTCTATCGAGAAAAAAATGGATAAATTCTTACAAAGGTTTTTCTGCTCATCTTTGTAAAGGGTGAGAACTCAGTATGTTCACACATGATAAGTGTGTAAATATGTTGTATGAGTGTATGTGTAGTGTGACTCCATTTCTATTTTTAATTGCACATATACATATACATGAAAATATATGAAAATACATGCACTAATCTGTAAACAATGATTGCTTTTAGGAAGTGAGACTAGAATTGGGGAAGTGTATTTCACTTTTTCTGTATACCCATGTACAATTTTTGAATTTGTTATAATAAGCATGTATAATTTTTTTCTGTGTCATTCCCATTTTAGTATATGTGCTGCTAAAGCAAGCACCAGCATGTGTAATTTTTACTATTTAAAATATATTTCAAACAGGTAAAGATGGTTTCATATGAACTGTTTTTCACTGGGTGTGTTTCCTCACATTAGCCCATCTAGTTGTGTGTTTCAGGCTTACTCATTAGACACAGCACAATATACTGTAATTGGTTAAATTTGGGCTTTCTTAGAAAAAGCCTAATCCAGCCTGGACTCTTTGAGAGATCCAAAGTAACTTGGATCCTAATCCAAGTAACCCTGATTGACTTCTGAGTGCCCAAAAGGGTCTTAATGTTAATTTAGTATCAGGTCAAACCATATTTTTGGTTTTTAGCTCCTGCCATTTAATATTGCCTCTTATGAAATACAATGAAATATATGGTTAACCAAACCCCAAATTCTTTTTTAAAAATTGCTGCTAAATCAGGTCACCCCAATTCTGTACTTAAAATTTTTTAGATGTAAAAGTAGATGTTTTTATTTAGTTCTGTTAAATTTCATCTTGTAGGTTTTAAAGATTTTATTTACTTATTTTTAGAGAATGAGGAGGGAGGGAGAAAGAGAGGGAGAGAAATATCAAACAATGCATACCCCCAACTGGGGACCTGGCCCACAAGCCAGGCACGTGCCCTGACTGGGAATCAAATCAGCAACTGTTCGGTTCATAGACCATCACTCAATCCATCCAGGGCTCACCTTGTAGGTTTTATTACCTACAGTATGTTAACGTAATTACTGACTATTCACATAAATTTGCTTTCTAGTGCACAGGATATTCCTCTAAACTTTATATTATCTTAAACATGCATATTTAATCCCTGTAGAGGTTATAAAATATATAGACATGTCTTTCAGGCAGTACTCTTTTTAGCTGACAATGGCCAAAATCTACTCAAACTTAAGCAAAAATGAGATTTATTGATGGAGACTGAGGTATCCCAGTGATACCTCAAGACAGGAATGACTCTAGGCCTGAGAGAGACAGGAAGGAAATGGGAAACTATTAAACCAGAGCAATACTCTATCCCCTCCCTTGTCTCTACCTGTTTATGCTCTTTCTCAGTCCTCTATACCCAACCCTCACTGTCCCAACACTATCCTCATCCCCAAGCCTCCATCCCTCCCACTGGCTTTCATTGCGTGTGCGCATAACCACAGACACACCAAGTGTGGGCCCAGGTAAGAATACCTGCCCCCTCTCCCAGCTAGAACATTTTACTCTGGATCTGCATGCAGGCCTCAGGCCCCTTTCAGACCAACAGTTCATTTATTTCTACTGGTTTGCCCTCACTGTCACCCACATTAGCCCTGACAGCCACCCCAGCTTATTTAGAGTTAATGCCTTCCCTATGGCCCCAGACAAAGGCCCAATTTCTGTTTTCAGGCAGCAGCAGTTTATGTCGGGCGTCCACCATGGTTCAATTATATGTGGCCAAGGGGACAAATTCAAGTAGAACAAACATGGCTACTCAGAGCCATCCTCTGTGGCTACATGCAATTCTCAGAGACATGAGTATAATGCTGACAACTACCTCATGAGTAAATGCCCCAAGTTTACCTACTATAGAAATGTCAGTGGACACCAAGTCCAAGTCTAAGAGTTTATGGCTCAAGTTTTCCCAGGTTCAAAGTAGGGAGGATGGCTGTAGAGGTAAAGAATGAAGTATAACTTAGTGATTAAGCTATTGGCTTTGGAATCAAGTTAGGGATTAAGTACTATTTCTGCCGTGACCTAGATATTTTAATCTTAGACAAGTTACTCAATCTTTTCATGTGTTAGTTTTGTTACCTATAGGATGGCAAAAAAAGTCTTATTGAGTAATTGTAGGCATTACATGAAATTAACATATCAGGCTTCCTAGCGTTTAGCAAGCATTTCACAAATGCCAACTCTCATTTTTAATATTATATTGTCATCATTATCAATGTGAAGTAAATGTGTGATGGTGCAATGGAAAGCAATGCATTTGTGATACATATATCACATTATATATATTATAACATTATATATATATAAACATTATATATATTCATGTTTCAACTCTACCTTATTTTTGTGTATAATACACACAATATACAGGGTCAAATACAACCATCCTGTGACCGTGCACCTTGAGTGTCGGGCGCTGCTGGTTCCCACACCCTGCAGGCACCTGAAGGGCTGTACAAGAAGATGCTAAGCACACAGCTCTCTAGAAATGTCAGCCTTGTCATGCAGTGGCATAAGGCAAAAACGCTGTGGAGAAACAGCATTTTTGTTTAAAATAGAAATTGTGAAGGAAGCCAAATTAATACATGCAAGTTATTGAATATCCAGTTCTTCTAGAAGGGGAAAAAATGAAATGAAAAAGGGAATTGCTGTTACCAAAAATCATGTTTCCTTTTTGGTGAAATTCTCCATCCTAGCTTGGCGCTAACTGAGTAGGCGATTTCACTTCATCACTTCACAAAAGACTTCCAAATTCACTGCGGCAGACATGGCAAAATAAAAATGTTAAATACATCCTGGCTGGGAGGGGACTGAAGCCTCCACGCTCAATCAAAGGTTTGCAATAATAGGATTCATAAAAAAAAAAAAAGACAGATGGGATTAGAAAATGTTGCAGTGAAGGCTCTGGAATGAGATGAGCTCACAGCACCAGCCTGTCTTTTGTGGACCTGCACAATGATCCCCGAGCCAGACTGGATCGGGAAACCTCGCGACTAGGGGTTCAGAGAGAGGCCTCCAGTTCCCGGGCACTTTAGGGGAGAGAAGGCTGCAACGATGCATCAGATTTACAGCTGCAGCGATGAAAATATAGAAGTTTTCACCACTGTGATTCCTTCCAAGGGTGAGTAAATAGTCCTTGACTGTTCCCTTAACGTGGCTCCTTATGCTGGAGGGTAAGGACAGTCACGTGCTGTTTTACTATGGTTATGGTTTTCCCTCAGGTCTCTGAGCTCTGACCACTTCTCTGTTTTGATGATATTTGTTGTTGTGGTTTCTGAAAAGGAGGCACATTGATAAACATCAATCATTGAGAAGCAATCCACCGAGGGGGAAATAAGGGCAACTAAATATTCCTGTTCCACTTAATTCAATACTGCAACCCAATATGCTGAATGAAAGTGACAGCAAGCCATTGTCGGAGGAAATAGATGAAAACAAAATTCCCTGGGCAACTAGATGAAAGCATCTTCTCCAGTGAGCAAGCAGGTTCTGAAATGAGAACCAGCTGCCTCAAAACTCTGATTTCTAACTGTGCAGTGAAATATGAGGAGAAATACTCCCCACAGTGACCCAAAGTCCAATAAAGTGGTCAAATAATGCCCTAGCCCAGGCTGGCCTCTACCCGGGCCCCAGGGGCACACTCCCAATCTTAACCTGGAACTAATGCCACCAAAAAGTGGGACTTTGCCCACCCTTGTGTACAAAGCGAATGGTGTCAAGTCCAGGGAAGGGCTTTGGGTGAGAGCTCAGAGGACAGCAGGTCTCTGGCGACTAGACGGTTCCCTTGACTAGACGGTTCCCTTGCCTCCTCCAAAGCTCAACCTTCTGTCCTACTGCCTCTGTTCTTTCTGTCACTCCACCCCCTGTTGTGCTGGGAGAGTCCAGGACTCTGGTTCAACTGGGTCTCATTGTCAGACTTGAATGAAGCAAGCTGGGTGTCTGCTGGTGTTGTGAGCCTCTATTCAAACAATTCCTTTCTTCTCCCCTGGTCAGCCTCTGACAGGATCATTGCTGGAGGGGGTGGGAGTGTGGGGGAGAGACTCAGCCTGGTCACAATGAGACAGCCAGCAGAACATCAGTTAAGCTCTAGACATCTATTGCCTGAGAGCCAGAGAGAAAGAAGAGGTAGGAGTCTGCCCACGTGCAGGAGTGGGAACTCTCACTGGTGACTCTGAAATGTACCTAGAAAGTCAAGGCGGTCATGACCCTCTGACCCAGCTGTTCTGCTTCTCTCTTAGACGTGGATGCTCACCAGTGACACTGATACTATGACAGTGAAAGTAAAAAGAACCCATGTCCTTGAGGTGGGGAAGGGGTAACAAACATGTGGTGTCATCACACTGTGGCATACTCCACCGCAGTCGCCAGAAACGGACTAGATGTGAATGTATGGACATAGATCTCCAAACATAACGTTGAGTGAGAAAAAAAAAGCAGGCTGAAAAATTACACCTGTATGATAACAACACTTAATTTTGGAAATAGAAAGCAATACTATATATTATTTATAGATACATATTTTAAGAAAAGTATGAAAACATCAGCTGGAAAGATACAAACATAACTGGTGATCTTAGTAGTCCTGGGGAGGGAAGGACATAGAATTAGGGAAGACAAGGAGAGGACCTAAATTTGCCCTCCAATTTTTTATTATTTTTATAAGAGTAGGAAACAAATATGAAAATGTTAAAATATGTCTATTTTCTATCATTTTTTTCCATTAAAACAAATTTAAGGGAGAAAGAAATCAAAGTCAAATGGTTTTTTTTTTAAATATTATGCAGTTCAGCAGCAATGTCACACTTCACCTGAATAAAATTATTCCAAAGAGGACCTTTGACTCCACATGCTTAGCATGATGGTCAGGAGACTGCTGCGCTGAGTGACCTTGGACAAGCTACTTACCCTCTCTGGGCCTGAGTTTTCACTTTTGTAAAAGGGAAAACTAGAAGTTACCTCCCAGGGTTATTATGAGGGAAAAATAAAATGTAAGTAACTTATGTAAAGCATCTAGCATGGTACCTGGCATGTAATAAGCACCATTAAATATATCACTTAGTGATTTCTATTTTTATTCCATATTTATAGCAATGAATATGTTTGGTCAGAGATGGATATTTAACCCATATTCCTTTCTTGCCATTTTTATTTGCAGCCACCTCATGGTGTTAAGCCAAGTAGTCATCAATAACTCACACATTTCACTGCTCAGGAAGTTGTTCTTCGGAAAAAGAGTGTTTGCAGTTTCTATTAGGCCAGAAATGGGAGGAGTCTGCCTCTTCCTTCTTTTCATTTTGCCCCATCTTGCTTCTCCAAAGCCATCAGGCTGAGGGCCCTCAGTGAGGAAAGCCTGTGCCAGCTTGTCTCACGTCACCACTTACGAGAGAGATTGGGAACCATTGTGTCCTCACATTTCTTAACTGCAGGAACATAGGTTGGCTTGATTTTATCTAACAAGGGTTATAGTCCTGCCTGATAGGCCCTCTCTCAACTGCTACTGTTTAGCCATGTTTATTCAATGGGCAATGACCAGAACATTCTCAGAGCACAGGTTCAGCCACATGGGCAGCATGGCCTAGTGGTTAAGAGAATAGGCCTTGTTCCACCATCAGCGACGTGATCCCAACCCTCAGTATCCCCATCTATAAAATGAAGAGTTCTTACCTCACAGAGTTGCTGGGAGGTGTGACTAAGATAAGGCAAATAAGCCACCCACCTCTTAAGCTTAGTGGGGAGCATTTATTATTGTATTATATTCCTCTTTCCAATATACGTGTATTGGGTTCAAACTACACGTATTTTTTAGCTGAGCCATCTGAATATCTCACCAAAATATGGCCATAGCAAATGTTATGGTCTTTCTTAAGTGTTTTAAAGGCATAGGACATATATCAAGTCTGTAACTGAGGACTAGTGTGTATTTTTACTTTCTAGAGAAAGAGAAACCTAAGAGAAAGATTTCATAAACACAATTTATGGTAAATACAAAAGATAAAAACTGTGGTTTTACCAAGAAGTTATACCAGAAACTATTTCCTGAGACACACCAGAGTGGGTTTGATTCTGGGGTGAATAGTACCACAGTGTTCAAAATAATCTACTTGGGGATAAACAATGATGGTGAGGGGTTAGTGAGGGGAAAGAGAAAATGGAGAAAACTCCAGAGAGAGAAATTCTAATGGAATGCTACAGTCTTTAGAAATTACCACCTATTCCTTCCACCATTCCTCATCTCGCAGAGAAAGGGGAAAATCATAACGACCACTATTAACTCCTGGGAACTTATTCTGCACCAGGTGATGGGCCGAGGGCTTTATACAAATCAGTTCATTTAATCCTTACCACAGCCCTCTGAGGTAAGTGCCATTACTGCCCCTAACTTATAGATGAGGAAGCTGAGGCTTAAAGAGGATGATTAATCTGCCCAAGTTACACAACTGGCAGTGGTCGAGTTCAGACTCACACCCAAGTGAAAGGAGTGGGGAGACAAGCCTGTTACCCTGCAGGCTGGACAAGTGGTGTCCTAGCTGCAGGC
>PVIA01001322.1:255000-291974 GCA_004024845.1 Tonatia bakeri | reverse complement strand
TGGAGGGTTAGCAACAGGGAAGTAGGAGGAGGAGGGAGGGGGAAAAGATATAGAGAATAAGTAGCATAGACAGTAGGTAGAAAATAGACAGGGGGAGGGTAAGAATAGTATGGGACATGTAGACACTAAAGAACTTATGACACATGGACATGAACTAAAGGGGGGAATGAGGGTGGGAGGGGATGGGCAGGGTGGTGGGAGTGAAGGGGGAAAATGGGCCAACTGTAATAGCATAATCAATAAAATAAAGAATTTAAAAAAAAAGAAAATGGAGTTCCTTTATAATGTCAAACTACAATGATATGAAAGAAGTGTAAAGACTAACAAGACGTAGTTCAAATCTATTATGTTTTGTATTAAGTTGTATTAGGTTCCCCAATTGCAGCTTAGCATAGTTTCATCCATGTTAAGTTACTGCTTTCTGCAGTCTGCACAGAAAGCATCATTCATCTCTGTTTCTCAGAGGTGGACACAACACCAGAGAAGTTAATTTCCCATATTTATCTGGATATATGTTGGTAGAGCCAAAATTAGAGGGTATTCATGTTCTTCAACCAATTTGCTTCCATCTCATTACAAATTCTTTTTCATGAAGAGTTTGGAATTGTGGCGGGGAGAGGGTTTATGACATTGCAGAGTATCAGAATTGTGAAAGAGGGAGTGGACAGGCACTTAAAAATTGGAAAAAAAAACAACAATGTTAAGATAAATAAAGCTGTTATTAAGGCAGTTTAGCAAGTGTGTCATGCAGATAAATTCTGCAATCAGAATACCAAAACTATAATCTCAGCTCTTCGATTTCACTCTGCGTGTTCTAAGACAAATAACCTTCCAGTCTCAACGTGATTGTCAGTAAAATGGGGGTTATCAGGGAATCATCCCTTTTGAGGTTGCTTTAAGGATAAAAAGAGACAATGTGTGTGCAGTACACAGAATAATACAACCTAACAAATACTTTTTAACAATTTTGATTGCTATGTACAAGTAGTAACACAAGGTAAAAATTTAAAGTAGCTCAGAATACTCAATAGGAATTTATAGAGATGTCCTATAAAGTCCTTAACACTAAGAAAAAGGGGCAGGGGCTTCCACAACCCCTTCTTTTGTGTCTTGCTAGAACAAACTCTAGGTGGATGGAACACAGAGCTTAATATATGTATTTATAGAAATTGTTGTGTCTTGGTTAATACATTCTTAAGACTATTGACTTCTGGAGGGCAAGGACTGAATCTTCTTTAGATCATCTAAAACCCTCCTAAAGACCAATGCACTGCTCTGCACTCAATGAAATAATTTTAATCCCTTATTTATTGATGGAAAAAACATGAGGTATTTGGAGAGATTTGCCAACCGCAATTGATCGTGAAAAACAGCAATTAAACTTCATCAAGCAAAGTCAATGGCAGGTAGAAACCAAGAAATAAGCACTGAGATAATGGGGAACTGAGGCAACAATTGCTTAGTGTAGAAAATACCCATAAAACAACATTTATTCTGTAATTTTACCTTAAGTGTCAAATTTGATCCTTTTGAATAGCCCAGAAAGGTATGTAATATTTTTATATATGATAACTCTGAGACTCAGAGAAAGAAAACAGCTGGCTTAGAGGCATGCAGTTGATAAATTAATATAAAATCATAAAGCCAATGCCTTGAATTTTGAAAAAGGAAAATGGTGTTTGGGGAAATGATTCTGTTTCACATTTTTGTGTTTACAGGCAGCTAGAGTGACGATGATTTTCCGGCACTTTTCTCTAGCTATCAAGATGATAATACTTTCAGACTGCAGGTGAGTCTTGTTTTTTAATGGAGCCGTAGTTGCTAAGATAGAACCGTTGAGAACTTCATGACATTGCCCTGAAAACCTGGCCCCACAGCTTGAAATGTTGAAGGGGTGTGTGTGTGTGTACTCAACTAACACGACTTCGGTTCACCATCAGCCTGGGAAGACTCAGACCCGTGTGACAGAATAACACTCTGAAAGACCCAGGAGTCCCCCCACAGAGCGATCTGAGCAGTGAGGGCTCCTGGGTCCCCTGGGAGCCTTCTCCTCTCTGCCTCCATAAACCGCTCCCACCTCTGAGCAATGCACCTGTCCATGTCACACCGTGGAGTCCCACCCAGCAGTGCTGCCTGAGGGCCCCTGCTGATCTGATCAGATCTGCCTGACTTGTGCTGAAAGCCATTTAAAATCATGCGCAATTTCTTTTCCTTGTGTTTAGGCAAGAGCAGGTGCTTGGCAAATATTTACTGATGAATGCATTGGGGCTGGGGAATTGTAATGCAATTTAATAACTGTGTGAGGATAAACATGAAAGAATTCTATAGAAATACAAATAAAGAAAATTATTTCTGACTGGGGGACTAAGACTGGACATCACAACATAACACTCAAACTGGGCCTGGGGTTGAGTGGATCACCGTGGTATTAGGACAGTTAGACAAACAGAGGGCTGGGTGGAAGTTTGGTGGTGGATAGAGTCCAGCTATGCTGGTCATACTGTAAAATCCCTCCATGATATGAAAAGCAAATTAACAATTTTTAATCACATAAAATGTCTCAGCTGATTATTGTGATATTAATAAAATGACAAGTGTGACATTTCGTTTTGTGGTATAACCTGGGTCTATCCAGACCCCAGTTATGGTTTCATGCCACCTGATGGTGGCTATCTATTCCAGATTAATATTGATGAGGACCGTTCAGGGCTTCAGGGATCGCTGGGCCTTCTAAGAGTGCTGTAGCAATTCCAGGAAGGATTTAATGAAACGGCACCTGTTCTGCAGGCCTGACTGGGAGACAGGGCCAGAATACAGGCCTGCTTACGGGATGAATGGGTTGCCTGCCCATTTCCCTTCTTCTGTCCCCTGTTCACACCCAAATGAGCTCTCCATTCCCTCCACTCCTAAGAAGATAAATTTAGCCAGCCCCGTTTGAAGAAGAGAAACAAACAGGCTGATTGTCAAGTACACCATATTAGAGTCTCTACTATCATGGGCTCATTATCACAGGATTTTACTACGTCAGCGCACTCACACTGCATACCCCACTTGCAAAGCAACCCATTCCATCAGTGGATGGTTTTAATTGGTGGAAAGTCGTGGCCCAGACACTGCTTCATCTTAACACACATACATTAGCACGAGCTCTGTGATGGTCCAGAAGGGTGCCATGCCCTTCAAATACTGGAAAATGAATAGCACATATTAGCTAAGTTTTCTCTTTTCCAGACTAAATTCTCTGTGTTCTCTTGGGAATTCATTATCTGCCTCATTTGCTGTTGTATCCCAACAGCCAAGGGAAGCGTCCGGAACACAGTAGGCACTCAGTAAAGATGTACTAAACAAGTACGTGATAAATGGTTTCAGATGTTTTGCCCTGAAACATCTATGAGGCCCACACCCTCATTTGTCTCTCTCTCTCTCTTCAAGTGCGGCACCCAAAACAGATGGTAAAACTTGAAGTACTGTCTGGCAAGCCCAGAGAACCAGATTGATCATCACTCTCTCCCTGAACACTAAGCATCCATGAATGCAACCTGAGATGGACTTCTCTTTTTGAACAATCCTATTACTATGGATTCATATCAAGTTTATTGCCAGCTAAGACCCTCCTGAGATTTTTTTTCACAGATCTACTGTTAAGCTACATCTCCCCCAATTGAGTTTTCAGACTGAAGTGCAAGACCTCACATTATTCCCTGTAAATTTTGTCTTATTGGATTTAGGCCATTACACCAGCATCTAAAGACCTTTTTGATCCTGGATCCTGACCTCTGACACACTAGCTATTCAGCCTAGCTTTGCGCCATTTACAAATTTGATCAGCATTCTCTCACTGTCCTCACACAGGTCTTCAATAGTAGCTGGACAGAGTCCTGGGCAGAGCCCTGAGACTTGCTTCAGAGACTTTCCTCCAGATTAGTGGTCATTTATCTTGTAGCTGCATTATTGCCTGAGGCCACATGGGAAGTCACAAGAAAGAGAAATAATATACCGTCAGAGTTTAGACAGAACCACTTTGTAACCCTAGCTTATCATACACTAATTATGTTCCTTCTGGCAAAAGATAAGGAAAAAACATAGCATGTATTGCTCATTTACAGTCATGTGTCAGACATTGGTAAAAAGTTTTGAATCCATATGTTTATGTCATAATTAGTAAAACCTATAAATATCATGATCCCCATTTTTACAGATGTGAGAATTGAGGTTTAAAAGGGTGAAATAACTGAACTAAACTGTATAAGTAGGAGACAGCAAAGCCAATATTAGAATCCAGGTCTTTCTCAATTTAAAGCCCATGTTCTTTCCACTAAATCTGTGCTCCATTCAAATCTAATTTCATAGGACAGAAAACTTAGCAACAGAGCAACCAACAGACATCATCTCAGTATAATCTTATATTAAACCAGAACATCTTTGGGCTTTTGGGCTTGTTAAAAGTCTCTTGAAATTTTTTAAATAGAAATTATTATCAGTTTTTAAAGACTCTAAAAAATTAATTTTTTTACCCAAAGACATGGGGCCATTATTAACAAAGCCCATTTGGCAAATATCTAGTCAAAATCAGACCTCCATCTCCTTTTACCTATACACACTTCTGGACAGGAAAATGTGGTCTCACCTTAGGTCAAAATCAATCAATAATACTTGACAGGTGTATTCTTTGTATAAATTTCTTTCTTATAAGTTTCTGAGAACATATAGAGAAAAATAAGGTATGAACTCTCCCTCAAGATGTTCACTTTCTAAATGGGAAGACATAATACATAGGATTTGATTTCCTTCCATCTATATGATTCAATATCCTTCCATTAATGGCCTACCACAGGTAAAACGGGATAGACTATGCAGGTATAAGTAAGAGATAGTGCCTGTAGGCAGATGGATTACACACTAGTAACATGCATTATCTATGCAGGCCCATAAGATGAGATATAATAGCATCTTAGGGCCCCAAGAGATACAGGAAAATGTTCCAGGGGCTCAAGGAAGAGTGAGACCTGCCTAAGATCTCTCTGTTGGCACTCATGACAAAGGGGGAGTTTTCCCAATAACAGAAACATTAGGTCAGTGTAGGAACTTCTTTAGATCCACAAAATAAAGGAAATACTACAATAGGGAAATGAAGCTTGATTTTGATCTTGAGAAACTAGTAAGATTTGGCTGTACTGTCAGTCTCTTCTGAAGTTCTTCATTTACATGGTCCAATATGATTGCCAATAGCTACATACGACAATAAACCACTTGAGATGTGACCATTCAGAATTGAGATGTGCTCTCAGTATAAAATGCACATGAGATTTAGAAAACTTAAATACATGGAAAAGTATAAAATATCTCATTAAATTTCCATATCAATTACATGTTGAAATAATATTCTGGACATATTGGGTTAAATAGATATATTACTGAAACTAATTTCTACTGTTTCAATTTTTTATGTGGCTACTAGAAAATGTGAAACCTCCCACACAGCTTGCACTCTGTTTCTGTTGGCAGTGCCAGCGCTGAGAGTGGGTGGCACAGAGCAGGTGCTTCCTATGGGCGTGTTGAACCAGGCTGAGGGACAAGAATGGCTACTCCATGAGATTCAAACAGCAAACATGGTCCCACAAAAGCAGAAAACTAGAGTATGCTCAGGTCACAGAGGGGGAAATATGGCATGATGGTGCTTTGGGAAAAAAAGGCTATAAATGCACCTTTTTTTGTTTTTTATATTTGCATAGAGATTGCCTAACTCCTTTGGTAATTTGTGGGACTCATTAATTGGAGAAAATAACCCCTTTAAATGATAAAATAATTTCTCTTAACAAGTATTTACATGCAATTTGATATATCAAAAGATGACAGAGTTCCAGTTCTTCACATTTATTTTGTGACATTGGTTAGGTCACTTAATTAATCTCTTGGGTCTCCACTTTCCACAAAATAAGGGACTTGAACTGGATTCAGCTCCCTGCATTTCTACTGAGGTGGGTAGAGGGCAAGGGATAGCCTATGGGACCTAGAAGCAGTAAGTTACCATCTAGTTTCTGCTGATGCATGTTCTTCCTTTTTCTGATCCTGTGTGCTATGAGGTTTAAGCTTCCTAGGATCTCCAAGAAATCTTTCTTCTGTTCTTGTTGGTCTTTGTTAGGGGAAAGCATAGAAGAAGAATCGGCCAGCTCAGCACACTGTTGGTCAGTACAATATTTAAGGAGAAAGCCAAGGAGTGAATGAAAAATCCATTCACTCTAAGTTTCCCTACAAAAATGTGGTAAATTATTGCAAATACTTGATTCTGTGCTAAATAATAGTTTTTGCAGGGATAGCTAATACTTGTGCTTTAGGACATACAATGATCATTAAGTCAAGATGAACAAAGTTTGAATTATAATCATATGTTCTTGTAAACACATTGACTGTTTCCTCTATTAGAGTAAGATGGCAAGCTGAGCTAGAGATGTAAAATAATTTAAATAATGGAATTCCTAGCACCACCACATATGCCATATCAGAAGACTCAGTCGGACTGGGTGGGGGATACATTAGCCAAGAGTTTCACGGCTGACAGTGAGTCACCCAGCTCAAATAGTTTAAACTACAAAGGAATGGACTGGGGCAGTTAACTGGGAGGATCAGAGATGGAGCTCTTTGATTACCTCTGCCTCTGTTGAACTCACATCTCCGTCTCTTTCTGCCCATTGGCCTCATTCTCTATGACTTCAGAAAGTCTTGCTCCATGACTGAGGGGCCGAGGAAAGCAGGCCACAAAATGTTCTTTGTTTACATCATCGCAACTTTGCTATTCCAGAGAAAGAGATGGTATTTTGTCTGTCTGTCTATCTATCTATCTATCTATCTATCTATCTATCCATCTATCCGTTCATCTAAAATCTCAGAGAAGTCTGATTGGCTGGTTTTGGTTCCTCAGCCAATTACATAACAGACACGTGGTTGATGAGGCCTGATGACATATGTAACCTGTAACCAGAAGATCGAGACACTGTGTTTGGTAGACCCAGAAGAACCACATGAAGTAGAATAAGGTCAGTTGCTCAAATGAAGGAACATATTCATAGTAAAAGAAAGAGGAAAGGCATGCTAAACAGAAAAAAACAAGTCTAGTACAGGAAGCCCCTGGCCCTTACAATGATCATTTTCCATAATGGTCGTGAATCCACTTCACTATACTTCAGAATCTTCTGGTCATTTCTTTGCTTGTCCCTGACAGTAGTAATGGGTATCACCCCAATCCGCACACTTTCTCTGTCATGATTAATGCCTGCGGGCTCAGGCACCATGATAACAAAGAAAACTAAGACAGCAGGGAGCAAACACGCCTCTACTCTTGGGCCAGTTCATCGTGCCTGACAGTGCCTGCCACCAGGGAGGCTTTGTCGTACTCGAACCATGTCCGCTCAGGGGCCTGACCGCCTTTTGGACTGTGACTCCCTGTCTCAACCTTCTGTGAACGCTTCCCTGTGTGGTGTTTTGGCATCTTTCACATTCCCTCAACTCAGCCAGGCTGCAAGGCTGTCTGCTGTCACTACCTGCACCTGACCCACTAGTTTCTCACGTGTAGTTTTCAGTGCATTTGCTTTCCGGAGTTCGTATGCATGGCCCTCCTCAGATTACACCTCTGGCACTTTACCAATAATTCAGTCCCTACTTATTTCCTAATTAAATTGAACATATTTGGTGCTGTCAAAACCACAAAGCTCACTAGACCCCCATGCATACATTCATTTACGGGATCGAGGCTAGTTTTGTAAACACACAGAAGTAGACAGCCAACATGGTGGCTTCACAATCAGGAGGGAGGTATCTCTGATACTGCCCACCAAAACTTGCATTCCTGCCACTAGAATTTTATCCTATTTGTTTCATCAATGTCATGCTTTGTCTCCTGTTAAAATGTCAATCTTCAGTTGGAATTAGTTCATCAATCATATTCCCAAGGCAGGATTTGATAAGGACATTTGAAAAGAGCATGAAAGCTCCAAGTAGCCAAGAAGAAGACCAAGAGATGCCATCCTGTGGTCAAAGGCATGGGGCCAGAGACTTGGAAGAGGCTCCCGTCTCTAGGATGTGTCTCCCCAGCACATACATTGCTGTCTCACACTTCCCTGTACTCCTATGAGCCAATCTGCTATCTTTTTTTTTACCCTGCTGGGATTCCCTGACCCCACCCTAATCTTCCTTAGGACACATGTCCCTTTTATATCAGATTCGAAGATGCTTCAAACATGTGCTTACAGCAGCTTAGACTAAACAGGAGAAAGTTAAGGCTACTAAAGGGCCAAGATTAGACAAGACTCGAAAGAGATCAGCATCAGCACAGTGGTGACAAGCTAATGGGGTTGGCAGGGCTGAAACTGGCAGATCGCCAGTATCTTACCTCCCAGAAAAGAAGTTGTGGTTTGCTGGGTGGTTCTAAATGGCGATGGCAGTTCCAGGGCCAGAGAAATGAAAGGCACAGGGTAAGCAAGATTGTCATTTCCTCTGGCCTTCCACTGGGATGTCTTGCATCATTGGAGTTTTTGTTCATTTGCTTGCTTGTCTGCTTGCTTGCTATTTTTTCTTTTTCCCCTTCTCTTTCTTCTTCTTCTTCTTTTTTTTTTTTTTTTGAAGATGTGTCCTACATTGGTCTTGATACATTTGTGGATGATGTTCACAGTTGCTATCACGCTTTGCATCATCTAAAAGTGTCCAGATGAGTTGGAGGCAGCAATGAAAAACCAGGCAGCCAGCTCTCATAAAGATGAATCAAACTATGGTGATCTGATAAGAAGACTTGTGAGATCCATTTATTTTCACCCAAAGGGCTAAGAGTTATTCTATCTTCTGAAATCGTCAGTGTTGATAAAGTAACCAATTGGAAGACACACTATTCATGCTTCACCCAAATGTACCGACTGGGTAAACAGAACCATGGCTCGTACCAGCAACCATAAATTTAAAGTTAGTATTTCAGGTCTATATCTAAGGCATGACAGAACATCATCTCTCCTGATTCATCCAGCCGGAATGCATCATCCTTTTTCTCCCAATCTAATCAGGAACACTTCTGCCATGTTCATTTTTCTTTATAAGTCAGAAAAGCACAGAGAAGATTTAGGCCTTCTCTCCTAAACCCCTCTTGACATAGGGTGGGGGAGGAAGCCGACTGCATAAGAGCAAAACCTCAGATTCTATTCTGACCACACCACAGGTATTCTTTTCTTCGCTGGAATCAATTTCAAATGCTGTACACAAGTGCCATCTAGTGGTAAGAAATAAATTAACATGGCAATTCAAGAAAAGGAAAGATTTAAAGCCATTTGTGAATGATAAAACGTGCATTATTTTCTTTTTACTTAAACAAGATGGTCTTTTCTGCATTTGCCTTCTTTTACAGAGGAGATTATTTCTTCCATCAGTTTCTCTCTGGTCAGGATGGAAGCATCTTGGCTCATCTTCTGCCAAACTGTGCTTCTAGTCTTAAAACGCAGGCTGGAGTTTACATGTAATCACAAGGAAACGTTGAGAATGTCTCCTTTACTGCCAGTCACTACTCTGTGCAATAAAACCCAGGTGCTTCTGTTGACTCTGTGCTCTAGTTTCACAAATGCTTTGGAATTGAGCGACGGCTGAAATGAACGAGAAGAGTGAGAGACTTGAGATGAAGCAAGCCCCAATCACCGCCCTCAATGGTTCTACGTTGCCTACAGGAGAACACAATTTCCCACCCTCTTATCAAAATCTCTACAGTCCGATTCAAACTCAGTTTTCTAGCCTCTTTCTCCTGCACCCTGATGTAAACTTGTAGCTCCACATTTGCCTATCCATTAACTCCTGAATAATTTATTTTAACCTCTCTTCATTTCCTTACTATTGTCCCCTCTGCCCAGTGTGTGATACTGTCCTCCCCCTTCTTTGCTTATTCAACCTGTTCATCCTTCAAGTCATGTCATTGTAACAGGATATCAAAATGAAACTATTTCACTCTAGTTTCTCAATGAGACATGTATCAATTAGTTATTCCTGCATAACAAATCACCCCCAAACTTAGTGGCTTTAAATTACAAATATTAGTCATTTTTCATAAGTCTATGAGTTGGCCAGATTGTTCCAGCCTCAGCTAGGCCAGCTAAGGCATCTGTGGTCAGTGGCGGATCAGGCAGGCAGCTCTGCTCTTCTTGGCCAGCTTGCTTACATGTGTGTCCGTGCAATGTAACAAGAAATATATACAGGGCCCAGCACAAATGATGCCCCTTTTTATTATACTATCTTCCACTATAAAATCATAAGCATGTAATTCTGCAACATAACAATATCACACTCAAGTACACCATATGACATTTTAGGTGAAATATTCGAATTAAAACTACAAATCATTACACCCATATTATTACCCTAGCAACCACACTCAAGTGAGCCTTATGTCTGCTAGACCCCATACTTGGTCTCTTCTCCTGGTTTCCAGCACAGGGGAAGGGCTCCTGAAACCCTTGCAATGACCTGAGTAATAGCAGTGTTAGGAGTATCTTTTGTCTTAATGGTTGGTCTTCAGCCTTGGTTCCTGACACAAAGCTCCTAAAATCCTTGGAGAGTCTTTTGTTTTAAGGAGGCAAATTTGGTGGGTTCCTGGATAGTTTAGGATGGGGGGGCTGGTCACCAGAAAGATCAAGCCACAACTGGAAGCTTAGAACTTTCAACCTCTAGAGAGGGGAGAGGAGCTGGATATTGAATTAATACTAAATCATGCCTACATTATAAAGCCTCCACAGAAATCCCTAAACTATGAGGGCTGATAAACCCACCCACACGTTTGGAGGTGGCACACCCCAGCTGCATGGGGACAGAGGCTCCTGCACTGGGGACCTTCCAGACCTTGCCCTCCATCTCTCTTCATCTGGCTGTTCATCTGTGTCCTTTGTAATAAAACCAGTAAGTCTAAGCTGTGTTTTCCTGAGTTCTGTTAGCCCTTCCATCAAATAATCAAACCTGAGGAGATGGCCATGAGAACCTCCTATTTATAGCGGGTTGGTCACAAATACAGGTGACAACCTGGAACTTTCAACTGGTATCTAAACTGGGAGCAGTCTGTGGGCCTGAGCCCTTAACCTCGATGTCTGTAGTAACTCCAGGTAAATAATATCATCACCATTGAATTGCAGGACATTCATTTGGTATGTTGAGAAATGGAGTATTGGTTGATATGGAGGGCGAGGAATACAATTTGGTGTCAGAAGTGTTGTAAGTTGAGTATAGAAAGACAGTTTCTATTTAACTGGCTATCGGCGAGTCTAAGATGGCCTCAGCTGGGACAATCGGGCTCCTTTGCTGTGGTTTCCCAACCTCCAGCAGGCAAGCCTAGGCTTGTTCATATGGTGGTACAATGTACTCAGAGCAGAACCACTCAAGACTTCTTGAGGCCCAAGCTTGCAGTTCGCATCCTGTCACTTCCACTGTAATCAGTGGGCCAAGCAAATCGCAAAATCAGTTGAGATGGAAAGAAATAGACTCCATCTTCTGATAGGATAAACTACAAAGTCACTTAGCACTGAGATACAGGGAAAAGTGAAGAAAAATGGCCATTTTCACAATCAGTCTACTTCAAGGCCCCTGTAGATGCTACATTTCACAGTGATGTGAGAGCCCCTGTGCAGAACTTTATTACGTATTTACAAAAATAACTGATTTGTATGAAAAGTAACTGTATATTCCAAAGCAAAATAACTTAGGGGGAATAGTGGCATTGTTTTTTTTCATTGTTTGCAAATCTTTTAAATTTCTGCTTTAACAGAAAACAGCTTAGATTCTTATACCTACTTCAGCAGTCAATACTGCAATATGTGATTTTGATTATAGTGCATGAAGAAAATTGGGCCTCAGATAGCTATGTACTTGAGAGGGGGAGGAGTATTCTAGGAGCAATTTCAGATAATTGTAGATATTCTTTTTTGGTATCATACTAAAACTTAACAAGTGGTAATTTCTTTAAAGTTAGTCATTATGTGAAATCCCAAACCATATTAATCAAAGATTTTTGCACTCTGTTACATAAAAATATGTTGGTTTACTGTACACTCAGAGTGGATCTCTTATCCACACATGATTGGAAAATATTG
Organism: Tonatia bakeri; assembly: GCA_004024845.1. NCBI lineage: Eukaryota > Metazoa > Chordata > Mammalia > Chiroptera > Phyllostomidae > Tonatia > Tonatia bakeri. Next base: position 279,873 of record PVIA01001322.1, on the reverse strand, counting down.
GCTCATTGAGTTATCTAAATCATCTAAATGTTGACACATTTTATTATCCAACATCGAGAAATATATTTGTTAATAATATCACCACTGGCTTCATCAGAAAATTCTTTAAACGCTGGGAAGCTATCATTTAAATGTGGCAGATAGAAGGGATCTATACTGCCAATTTTTGCTTGAAAGCTCAAATATTTTCATTGGCAATAACTATTGTTCATTGTTTCCTTGACGTGACAGATTCACATTGTTCATTTTCAGAAAATATCTGCCAAATTCTCAATTCTGAATAACCATAATTTGTCTGTCAGTGTTCAGTTTCAAGCAAAATGGTGCCTCATTAAAAAAAAAGAAGAAGAAAGAGCTGCTAGTTAAACTATTTCAAAAGAGCTTTTCCCGTGGAAACTGGAGAGTCTGTCATGTTGGCCACACTGACTGTGCCTCTTGGCCACATTAACAGGGGTGGCCTTTAGTCACAGGTCTCAACAGGAATCTTATTTTAGCTTGAGTCATCCGGAAGAACCACGGTAATAATGCTAAATTTAGTGAATTGTAGAATTAGAAAATATTTTAGACATCACACTTAGAGAACGTTCTCTCTACAGCAGGCTTGACACAAGGCCATTCAGCTTCTAATCAAGCACTTCCAGTGATGTGAATCTCAATAGTTCTCCAAACAGCCTATTGCACCATTCTTGGATAGCTTCGATTATTATTCAGATCTTTGTCACACTAAGCCAAATATTTCTCCCTTGGTTTTGTGATGAAGAAGAGAATGCATCTACTTTCTCTTGCATATGGCTAACCTTCAAGTATTAAAACTAAATTTCTGCGTTTTTTTAGGATTACTTTAATCCATACCTTCCCAACTTCACACACACACACACACACACACACACTCTCTCTCTCTCTCTCTCTCTCTCTCTCTCTCTCTCTCCTTTTGTTTGGCTATTTTTTCTCTAGGACAGAATCTGGTTTCTTTACTACTCTTACTCAAATAACATAGTTTCTAGATCCCTGTCCTCTTATCATCCTAGACTCTTTCTGTTCGTTCATGTGCATCTTAAAAATAGCACCAGAACAATAATAAAATATTCTAAATTAAATCTTTTTGGATCAAAATTTATTTTCTTTCTGTACTTGTATTGATACAGACTACAGTTGCATTTGCTTCTATATTTGTTATTGTGTTTGTTTTTCAGGAACCATGTGAAACTGTGAGCTCACACTGAATTAGTCTTCAAGCAAAATCTTTAGTCTTTTTTCCCATATGAACATTGTTAATGTGGCTTTCCTACTCTGTACTCATGCAATTAATTTTTTAGCCTAAATGAAGGGATTTATATACTATGCTGAAAAATTTTATCTTTTAGGTTTAGACTCATTTAGACCACCCTTGACTGTTGAAATTTTTATCAATTTTAATTTTCTATCTGTGGCAAATAATTCTTGCTGGCCACTAACACCTATTATCTCATTCCTGGGGACAAGACCAGATTACATTTCCCAGCCTCCTTTGTAGTTAGATGCAGCTCTGAGACTGATTCCCAGCCAACTAAATGTGAGTAACAGAGTGTGTACTACTTTAGGGGCTTTAAGCAATGGCATGCTTACCTCATTCTCTCTCTCTCCGTCCTCGCTTGAACCTGGACATGACAACTCACCTTAACTATACTACATCCAAAAGATCTATGGGTATGAAAGAAGGATCCTGGTTCCCTAAATCTCTGTGCAAGGGCTGCTTTCCGACCTTGAAATTATTTGAACAAGAAATAAACTGTTCCTTAATCCACTGAATTTGAGGTCTATTTACTATCATAGCTTAGCTTACATTAGCTAATATACTATGCAACATACTGATGACAGATATGATTATTAAGATATAGGTCTTTATCTAAATTGATTATGTTTTCCAGTGGTTAGAATAATGGGGAGAAATATAATGCCCACTGGGTAAATTAGGTCTCCATATGTCTATGCTTTGTTTCAGCTCAAGAAACCTATTTTATTTCATAGAGGATACCTTAAGTCCCTGATTCTGGTCATGATGTGCTTTTATCCTAAATAGCCTCCTCTTTGAAGTTCTTTCCATCTTCCCCAGCAGAATCAGTACCTCTCTCTACCACGCTCCCACTGAAACCTTGTCCGAGCCTCACAACTTGCATGCCCAGTAGAACTGCTGGCCGGCTCTCCTTTCATGAGACCGTGTGCTGCAAAGACGAACACCACGTTTCATCTGTGTGTGCATCCTCAGAGCTGCACCGCAGCCTCTGACAGAGAGGGAGTGCTCAAGAAAGCTTTAAGAAAGAGAGAGAGAGAGAGAGAAAGAAAGAAAAAGAAAAAAATACTTTTAGATTTAAACCTATAAAAAAAAGATATCACCAAGGAATAGTGGCTCTAACATCATTAATTTCCTATTAAAGCCAAATAAAGACTGAGTCCCTGAATACAAACTTATAGAAACAAAGTAGCAGGTAGTTATCTGGAGAGTCTCTCTAGCATTCTGAGATCTGGGAATCCTTTTATAATCCTATTTTTTGCTTTACTGCCTAGAACTAGTATGATGTCATAATCACCTATGGCTAGCTTATGTTCCAGTTGCAATGAACAAGCCTCTGACAACCAGAACATGTTTTCCAAACCTTGCACATTATCTTAAGATGGAAACTACTGTCTTTTTAGATTTCTTACTTTTGGTTCGATTTATTTAAGACTATTCATGACAGCCAGATGGTCTACACTAGTTGCAGACAATTTATCACAGTGCTCAGCTGTTGCACTAAATCTATTTCTTAATGGAGAAAAATCATTTATTATTTTACCAAGAAAAGAATAGAGCTTAAGACCTTCAAAGTAGCCTAAATGTCAGCTCATGGTCCTCTGCTCTAGAATCTTTATCTGGAACTTATCTGATTGGCTCACATTCCATTCAGTGCCCTGTGGTATTCCGAAGCCCTTGCCAGATTCCCTCCCAATCCATGGGAATATGGAGGTAGGTGGAGTATACCCTAATAATAAACCTCCTGCTTGGAGGTCTTGCTTATCACCATCTCAGGTACACATTCTCCATCTACACCACGTGAACTCAGGTATGAAGATTAGTCCCTTTCTCAGATCCCACTAGAAATCCCATCAGACATCAATGATTAGGGAGAAAAGGCACGGGAAGCTTACATTATAGAATTGCAAAAAAAAAGAAGTTCAAAGTGAATGTTAGCCTTTCAAGTAACCTTACTCTGTCAATATTTTTCAGCTCACCCAGTGATTTTGTTTCTACCAGCCCCTCCACCTGTGGTGTCTCAGCCTGTGTCTTCCTACTAGCCCTTCTCTCCTTCCCTCTCCTATCTCTCTTCTTCCTCCCATCTCATGTTTATATCTTTTTAACTCAGACCAATGTGGTTATTTCATTTTTGGCTTGGCTTCCTGAAGACACAATGAGGATCTCCTGTTTCTCTCTGAATCTTATCAAGGTACTTTCCTAAAGAATGACATTATTTTTCTAAGTGGAATTCTGTCTCTGACTGTAAGACAATAAAACTATAAGCCCATTGGAGTTAGAGAGAAGGATGATATCTAGACCTCAGTCTTTTTGTATAAAGACTTGTCCAAGGATCTACAGGACGTCAGCTGCAGAACCCCACCCTGCCTCTGGGCCCCTGACTCCCAGTGGACTCATCACCATAGGCCACATCACCAGAATCCACAGTGTGGAGTTAGTACATTTTAGCCTAGACACCAAGCCCGTCAACGCCCCTCATCTCCCTCCTTTATGCCCCAGTTCAGTAACAGTACACCTTCCTTGCACCTGATCCTATGTTCCTGTCCTCACAGCTTGCCCATTACTTCCATCCATCTAAGACTTGGACTCTGATGCCCCAGTGCATCTAGGAGGAGGGCTACGTTTCACAGTGCCAGGACATTGTGCTATTTCCATGCATTAAATTATTACATTTTGTTTATGTTTTTCAAAGTCTCCAATCCTTATGATTTATACCTTGAGCTACACCTTTAAAAAGCATTATGACCATATCTTCATCCTGTTTAAAAGCTCTGCAATGTCTCTTGTTATTTTAGCTCACATTTCCTGAGTTACCAAGGATTGGGCAGGTTTTCTTATCTTTACTGGTAATTTGAATTCACTTAGAACTAGGTAACCTTGATAAAGTGTTAGAAGTCGGATGGAGATGGGGGAAAACCAAGAAAACTGGAAGTGGACACACTGTTGAATTAACCATTTCCAGGATTAAGTATTCAATATGTAATATGTAAATAGGGTTGGACATTAGATAACCCATTCATACATATGCTAAGAGAGAATTATCTACATTCTGTAAATAAGACCAACATATAATATGGACTATACTTAAATGTCCCTCTAAACTATATCATAAACATTTTATCTCAGAGTTGGGTATAAGAAGAGTTAACAACTGTTTCAAATAACAACACTATATTCCCCTCAAAAAGTCCATACATACATACACACGCACACACACACATTCCAGATGTGTTGTTCGGACACCTGGTTGTTTATAAGTAGCTGGGTGCATGGCCTCCTGCAGGCGGAACATCTGGGTGATTGACTGTATTCTTCCCTATTCATCCAAAAGTTTTGGCAACTAGTTGCAGACAGATTGAAACTCTTTCCCTGAAACAAGCAGGAGTAGCCTCTGTCAGCTGAATATTGACAGGGTCCCTGGTAGAGTTTTGCCGCAAATCTGGGCTACCATCAAATGTTATTTTCCCACTGCAAAGTGCTGATCTTTTACATTATAACTCAACAGCAATTATATTTGCAATGAAACATTAAAAATATATTCAGTAAGATTTAAGTCCTGGCAAAGTTGTGTATATAACAGATAAAGCCACAAAATGATATACAAGGCAATGTACTTGTAAATATCAGACTGTTTGACATCTGGAATTTTCCCACATGGCAAATTTGGGTTTTATGTCTATAAAAAATTGGAGTTGATCATCTATTGGCAATTAAATTTACATTGTTTGAGACCTGTGTGTGTCCATTTATTCTAATGAACAGTGGAATGCTAAATCAAGGAATTTTCTGAGTTCCAATGGAATAAACATGCAGTTTAAATTGATTACAGATTGTCTAGCATTGGCAATAACAAATAGGTTATGTAAAATATATCTATATAGTAAAATGTATACACTTTTTTCCTGCATATACATGCACTACTTAGCTGTATGGCTTGATGCAAAACATCTGTTTTAGCAACCAGTTTGTGTATAAATTTTGGCTCTACCACTTTGTATCTACGTGCACTGGGGCAAGTTATTTAACCTCTCTGTGACTTCATAAATGTAAATAACAGTAGAGACTGCATCATAAGGTCATGGTGTGAGGTTAAATGAAATAACATGTGTAAGGTATGTGGGAGGTGCCTGGAATAAAATAAACTCCAATAGACACAATAGGAATGTGTGTGTGTGAATGAGTGTATGTGAGTGTATATGTGCTTAAAATCTAGCTTAATGCTATTTTTCTCCATAATGAACAGCTTTTGGCATTGATTTCCTAAATATTACCCTCTAAGAACTGCCATGTGATTCAGAGGTTACATGAGTATAGGAGGGCAAGGCAAACTAAACAACAAAATAAACTTTTTTTCAAAAGTTAAGTGTTAACTATCAGGGCTTATCTCTGCATTGTTAATCTTTCTTAAATACCACTTCACTTTCCTGCTCTAAAACCTTCGATGGCTTTTGGGCGAGTTTTTGCTCAACCGTTTACAAATTATTTGACTTTCGGCCGGGCACTGCATCCTCCTCTCTTAATAAGAATGGAAATTCCTGTCCTATCCACCTCTGGGAACTGCTGTGAGAGTCACAAGGGAAACCCTGAATGACAGGTGCTGGCCTCTTTTGCCTAGGTCCTTCTTTCCTTGGAGGAACTGCCCCCTTTATCCATCTGCATGTCTCCTGTGGAGTGTCTGTCACGGAGACCTGCTTGCTCCTCATCCCAGACCTAGGCATGTGATAGAGGCCTGATTAATTGTGGTACTCCATTCCCATGTCCTCAGAAAGGGGTCCAAAGAATAGACAGACACCCAAAAGGAACCAGAAGTGGTCTATCCATGATTAGATATAAACAGACTTGGAGAATGTGGGCTGGAGCTTTTGGCACTGTCTTTAACAGCTGAGAAAGAGGGTAATCAGTAAAAAAAAGTACATGTGAACGTGAAGAAAGAGCAAGTCCACAGCAAAACCAATTTTCCAATCTTTCCATAGCTCTCTAAGGGATCATTTAAATTATTTCTTGCTACCCTGTATCATGCAGTCTCCAAGTTTATGCTTTTACTCCCCTTGTTCTATTGCTGTTCCTCTTACCCTGCCCCACTTCTAACACCTAGATCTCTTTTCCTGCTGCATTTTCTTTTTTTTTTTACATTTCAATTTTTTTTATTTTAATGATTGTTCAAGTACAGTTTTCTCCCCTTTACTCCCAATCAAGCCCACCCACCCCCCTCCCATCTTCCCTCCCATTACCACAGGCCGGGCCTGGTTAGTACTTAGATGGGAGCCCGCTGCATTTTCAATCTTGGTCCCTCCAATTCCTAGATTTATTTTATTTTTCCACCCCTTACTGACTTCTACTCCTCTTAAATTTTACAAACATTACCATGTACTTCATATGTTGGTACTGAATGATATGATATAATGATACTTTTGGATGTTTTATGCATCAGTCTGTGCTTCTGATCCACACCTGCCTTTGTATTCTAGTCCCAAAACTTATTTTCAGAGTAGAGTCAAGACTGCTTGCTTGCCAATGCTTCCTAACTTCTAAATATTCAACCCATGTTCACAGCTAAATAAGTGGATCTTTAATAGATAGTGCTTAGTGAAAGAGTTAAAAAAAAAGTTACAACAACAGCATTTACAGACATTTAATATACAGACACTAAAACATGCATCCTACAAAAGCACATACAAACAAAAAGATATATATTAAACAAACAAAAGCAGATATAGAAGAAAGACATCATTATAGGAGTGGGGCACAATGATGAAAGAGATTTTGCATGAACTAATGGTGATGGTGGGCTATAAACTGAGAGCATAAAAAAAATCCACCCTCCACATCTGAGGTTCCAAATAAATTCATACATATGTATTTGTACTCTGAGTCACAAGTGTCATGAGATCCACCAATATTTGGGGGAATTGAAATCAGAACCCTCCAGTATATGGTTTTTTACATATACCCCATTTATACAAGTAAGCAAAAAAGTGTGCATTGAGTGGGTGTCAAACTAAGAAAATCCAATATAAGAAAATATGAATAAAAATTCTATAAATAGAATTTTAAAATTCTATTTAAAAAGCTTGAGAAACAATTATTTCTATTCCCAAAAAGTGTGTCCTGTTTAACAAATAACTTGCTTCAAGTTCAGTTTAAAATTGACCAGTCGGGTTTATGTAAAAGCATGTTTCAATTAAAATGCTCCTCTGTTTACATAAATTTAACTCACATCCATATTTTATAAAAAGAAACAATTCTAATTTTTTGTTTTCATTCAATCTCTGCTTTTCCAACTTTATATGTTACGTGTCTTAATAATGAATGAAGTATGCAGTATAAAACACAAACAGATAAGTCTAAGAACATTTATTTCGAGAGTAATTTAATCAATTTAAAAATACATTCTCCAAGTATTTGTTAAAAGGGATTTTTAAGGGGTGTTTTTAGTGTTTTTTTAATGCTATATGACAGCACATAGGTTCTCCAGGACAGAGCCACACAGTGTCCTTTTTGTGCCTGTGAGTCCCAGATCCGCAAGATCTGAGGATGGCGGTTATCACACTGACGGTGTTAATGACAGTAATAATGCCGATGGCAGAGGTAGTCAAGACAGGCAAGATGAAAAATGTTACATCTGAAATGAGCCCCTTTTAAATTGTCATTTCTTCCTCCCCTCCTTTCCTCCATTGGCAATAATAGACAGGAATCACAAATAATTTCAAACGACATTATGTTCCTTGACACAGGGGACCATATCTTAAATCACCAGTTCTCAACCAAGTTGTCATGACACACTCATTTGTTCGTAACAGCTGTGAAGTGCCTGAAGATCAGTCTTAGTGTGTGGTGTAAGTAATTAGATGTTAATAGGGAAAATACTTTAAAATGTGATTTTTAATAAAACGGAGTGTCTTTGTGGGTATGCCACGAACGTCACTTCCACTCATTATTTTTTCAAATATGCTCTCTTGAGTAAGGAAAAAAATGAAGATAGAGATAGTGTGTTAAAAATTGTACATAAAGCTCTTCTATTTTGTGTACACCACAGCCCTATGCTTTCCCTCACAGATCCTCATTCTAAAAGCCCCATCATCCCATAAACAAGAAAAGATTCCAGCATTCAGGTCTGCCACAATCTCACAATCTAAATCTAAATGTGTTTCTCAGTGGAGAAATTGGCATAAAAATGTTTTGTTGAATTCTGCATCCTGAATTTTTGTTGAAAAATATGTTTACCATGGAAATCTGCCAAAAATGTAATAGTTGTTAATTGACATATAAAAGAGAAACAGAATCAGAGAACCATTATACAGATAGTTCATCAGATATAAATCAGGCATAAACCAGCAATACATAAAAACCAGTTAAACAAAAATTTTCTTTCATCAGAGCAACGCCTTTAACTGATAATTTCAACATTTTCCATCCCCCAAGCCCTTTTTGCTATGTCTGTTAACAACAAAAAAAGGAGAAACTGCAAAGGGCATCCAAGCTTCTAAGAATTTATATGACCAAAAACGGAGACATTTGGTTATATTCATACCTGCAATAGATTGCCAGTCATTTGCAGTGCACTGAATAAAGAATTGCCGTTTTCAATTCACACTGGGGAGAGAGAATGGGGAAATTCTACAGGTAAAAAGGAAAATGTCACATTCACACAAAATACTAAAAATGCAAAGTTGAGTGAGGAAAAAAGTAGGGAGAAAGGGAGAAAAGGGGAAAAGAAGACTGTGGGTGTCGGGGCAACAGTGAAGGAGCAGAGAAACAGAATTGAGTTTTTAATTTTAAGAGAAGGAATTAAATTCTCCACCAGAAAAATAAATCAAGAGTACTTTTGTAGAGTGACTAATACATTAATAACCTACAGGAAGAGTCGGGCTCCCAGGTGAAGCCAGTTCAAGGACAAAGGGGCAAGCTTCCACTCCCCAACACTGTCAAGGGATCTTCAATGAATTCACAGAGCAGAAACACAGAATCCCGGAATCTTAGAGATGCTCGTCTGCGTCCAGAAAGTCTCTTGTGAACATCTCTGAAAGGCCTTATTATTGACTAATGAGCTTGTCTGAATCACCTATTTGCTTTATTATTTGCAAGCAAACATATAATTATGCCTGTGTTAATTTGAGATTCCAACTTTTCATTTTTAATGCAGCTTAGTTAATGCATAAAAACCTTTCACGGTGTTCATGACAAAAAGGTTACTCTTTATTCTTTTGTGCCAGTGATTTTTTTTTTCAAATTGAGCTTCACTGGATGTCATTTTCTCTAGAAACTTTTTTTTTCCTCCTTCCATTAGTGGAACAGTCTAATTACAGCATAATAAAAAAAAAAAAAAAGAGGTGCGCACGGCTGCCTAGCTTCGCCACATCTGCACAATGGTGCCGAATGCATCTTAACAGTCCAGTGAACTGTCAGCAGCAAAAGTAATTGGAAATTGGGGGCTATTTCTTCATGTACTGGTAGTGGGGTTTGTTCTGGTGCTTTGTTAATAGGCAAATCACTCTCGGGAGGTAGGGAGTCTATAGTTCGTTTGTAAAGACTCTTTATAATTTTTTTTTAAAGTTAAGACACTGCCTTACACGCTCCTAAAATTTTTTTCACTATACATTAAATGACTTGGCATTTGAGGAAATGTTATCTACTGTTAATTCACCTGTTAGGAAATTGCCTCTCTCTAGAACCTGGGGTTAATAGAGTGCAAAAGACCATTCTTATCAAGGGGTGGAGAAAGGCGATTAATTTACACTATAAATTAAAACACAGAAAATGGAAAGAAAACAGACTCTGAGTTCTGGCCTCACTCCTGAAAAGCCATTATGTTTTGTTGTTTTTTCTGTTTTTAATTTGTTATTTTTATCCAGTTTAGCAGGCCTCTAATCATTTCAGGCAGAACACACAGCATGGATGAAACTATACATGAAAGAATATGCTTCAGGAAGCAAAATTAATTGACATTGCAGGGAACATGTTCACAGAGTCTGTGGAGTTACAGCTGTGTGGCTTCTATTCACATCACAGTGGAATCATTTGTCTGTTTAATGTTTGCAAAAGCACATTTGAAAAGGAAAACCATGAAGTGCTAAGTAGCCTTGTTGACAAGCACGGATCTTCTTTGTCATATTTCACTTTTAATAAAAATAGTGATACTAACAATGATTAAATCCATCTGTACCACATTCAGAACCCATTGCAAAGCCACATAGGTCAGAAGATGGCTTCCAAAATGTGAGCCTGGAAATAATGATTTATGGACCACTATGCTGTTCTTTGTGAAGATCAGTTATCATAAATAAAGTCTCTGGTGAATTAACAGAAATAAATAAATGAAGTTAGATACATTAGTTATTTGTTTTCATTTCAAGAGATAGACCTTTTTTCTTTACCCACTTCCAACAACTAAATTTAACAGCAGGTCCTGTTACATGCAGAGTTGTAAATAAGCTACTGATGCCACCTTTCACTTCCCTGACTGCCAAGTCGCAACATACTCATGATAACTGATGGAGTTGGTACCTTCTCAGAATCCCAAACTCAATTGCCTCAAGTTAGGCTTTAGCACTGCCCTTCTCCCTCTCTGCCAAGACTCTGACATAGGGAATATGTGTGATCGGTCAAGTGCCCACCACTTACAAGTTTGGTAGCATTGGGCATGTTGCTTAATGGTTTAACCTTCAGTTTCCGCATTTGTAAAACTGGGACAATAACCCTATAAGAGTCTGGGGGAAATTAAATGAGATGATGGATATAAAGCATTGATCCCAATGCCTAGCATGTACAGTTAGTTAGATATGAGATTATTATCCCCACAGCCAAGCACAGTGCCTGCCATATAACTGGAACAACTATATGGTCTGGCAGAAATAACACCTGCTTGAGGCGTTATTGGTGCAGTTGGTAGGGTAATAATATGGGTGTAATAATTTATAGTTTTAATTTGAACAATTCACTTAAAATATCATGTGGTATGCTTGAGTGTGATATTGTTATGTCACAGCATTACATGCTTATGATTTTGTAATAAAAGATTTTGTAATAAAAAGGGGGATTATTAGTGCCAGACCCTATACATATTTGTTGACTAGAATGAATGAATGAAGACAGATGAGATCAGACTGCCATCTGCACCTGAAATATCAGAACAACTCATCAGTCAAATAGCAAATTATTTTTTGCATAAAATATCAGGCAAGCATCATAATAGTTTTCAGAAGAACATAACATTTTGGGTTGGTTCAGTTTCCTCTATGATAATGCCTGAATTACAAAGACAAAGAATAAATGTTTGATGTTTTCAGAAAGGCATTAGAGGCTATTACAAATATCATTAGCACTCAAGAAAATATGGAATTGTTCCCATCACTGCTACCTGGGATCATTCGAATTGGAGTTAGTTAGAAATGACTCACTATTTACCTGACAATTTTAAATGATGGCCCAAATGATACACCTTTAGCATCTATTCCACTCAATCTATTTGCTGAAAACAATGATTCTTTTTTTTAAAAAAATTATATATTTATTCTTAGACAGAGGGGAAGGAAGGAAGAGAAGGAGAGAAACATCAGTGTGTGGTTGTCTCTCATGTGCCCCCTACTGGGGAGCTGGCCCACAACCCAGGCATGTGCCCTGACTGGGAATTGAACTGGTGACCCTTTGGTTTGTAGGCTGGTGCTCAATCCACTGAACCACCCAGCCAGGGCCAATGATTCTTCTTTAAGAATCAACACTGTAGTTAATAAATTTCAATGCATCACAAAGTAAGTGTTAAAAGACAGAAAACTTAAAATGTTCCTGATGATTTGCAAAATTGTCTTTACAAGAGTACAAAAATCAACAGGGACAAAGCAATCCTTTTAGAGAAAACAAGTAAAGAGAAAGATGTGATAGAAGAAAAAATTGGGGTGGGGGAAAGGGGTTTTTAAAGAAAAAGAATATGGATTTGAATATAATTCCATCACTTCTAGGCTGAATAACTTTATACACACCACTTAGCTCTAAACCTCAGTGTATCTTTAAGATGGAAATCATAATATGTCTGTGCAAGTTTCTCATGAGAACTAGTAGGAATAATAGATATTCCTGGCCCAGAAGAGTCCATCATTAAATAGCAGTGGTGGAAGTATTGGTGGTGATGGTGGCAGAGGCAGCTAGATGGCAGGAACAGTAAGAACAAGCTCGTTTTCAGGGAGTCACATTTAATGGCTAAGCAAAGCATCAATGTTTCATGCTGTAGAGGGATAAAAACAGTATTCCGAAATGTATTTTTTAAATATGTAATGGAAGGGGAAAAAGTTAAATAGCCAATAAACATATTAAGAGAAAAGTTCAACTGTACTAGTAATGAAGGAAATGCCAATTAAATAATGAGATACCATTATGCACACATCAGCTTGGCAAAAACTTAAAAGTGAAGATGTGGAAAACAAAGCTATGAAGGCAGCTTGGTGAGCGATTCCCAATTCCCAGTCCGAAAGCAGCAGGTCCTCTACTGCTCTCCAGTGGGGTTTGCCCGCGACAGGCACTCTCACGTCTGAACATGAGGACACATGTTCAAGCACTGCCTATAATAGAGAAAAAAGAGGAAACACAAATGTCTCTCCACAGGAGAATGTATATGAAAGTGACATATTCATTAAATAAAGTGTGATAGAGCCTTTAAAATGAGTGAATCAAAACTACATGTATCAACATGAATAAACCTTAAAAACAGTGCTAAAATGAGAAACGCATGTTGCTGAATGATACATTTTTTAAAAGTATACTACTTTGCATTTGGTTCTGGAAAAGCACAAACACATGCAAAGACACACAGTACATTCAAGATGGCAGATTTCCTGGGATGGGAGTGAGAAGAACAGAATTAGAGGGGTGTGCAGGGTCTACACTATCCGGCTTCTTTGAAACAGAAGTCTGAAGTAGACACGACACATGGATGACCTTTCCGGAACTTGGTGCTCTGCATTCAGGAAGGCCCAAATAAACGCATGAGGTAGGAAAATCTCTGGAGCTTAGAGTCACCATCTAAAACGGAGTCCTGGCTGGGGTCCTGGCTGGGTAACTCAATTGGTTAGAACATTGTCCAGATAATGCCAAGGTTGAGGGTTCTATCCCTGGTTCTTGCACATGCAAGAATCAACCAATGAATGCATAAGTGGAACACAAAAATTAACTCAAAATACATCATGGACCTAAATGTCAGAGTTAAAACTATAAAATTCTTAGAAAAACCCATAGGAATCCTTGTGACTTTGAATTAAGCAATTTAACATCGTTATTCCTTAGCGAAATCCAAAGTAACCTCACAATGAGCTACCACTTCCTACCCACCAGGATGTCTATGACCAAAAAGATGGGTGATACCAACTGTTGGAGAAATGCGGAGAAACTGGAAACCTCAGATATTGCTAGTGGGAATGTTAACTGAAGCAGCCACTTCGGAAATCAGTTTAGAGTTTCCTCAAAGAGTTAAACATAGTTTTACCACATGACCCAGCAATTTCACTCTTAGGTATACACTCAAAAGAACTGAAAGCATATATCCACACAACACTTGTACACAAATGTTTATAGCAGTATTATCCATAATAGCCAAAAGTGGAAATAACCCAAATGTCTAGAAACTGATGAATGTGGCATAGCCATACAATGGAATATTATCTGGCCTTAAAGAGGACTGAAGTATTGATACATTCTAGGAAGAGGAATGAAGTACTGAGACATTCTACAGCATGAATAAACCTTTAAAACATTATGTTGAGTGGAAGAAGCCAAACAAAAAAGTCACATATTGTATGATTCCATTTATATTAAATGGTCAGAATAAGGACACTCATAAGCAGAAAGTAGATTAGTGATCGCCAAAGGATCAGTGAAGGGTAAATGGGGAGTGACTGCTGATGGGTACAGGTGGTCAAACAAATTAAAATTTGTGGTCCTAAAATTAGTGGTGATGGACGCACAGCTCAGAATACCCCAAAAACCACGGATTTAAATACTTTATAAGGGTGGATGTTATTGTATATCATTTATATCTCAATAAAGCTGTTATTAAAAAGTTTAAGGGGGAAAATTTGGGGTTAGGTATTTCAAAGTATATCTTTATGATTATAATTACTAGAATTGTTAGGCTTTCCTTAGGAAGCTCACAGAAAATACATGGACATTGTTGTGGAGGAGTTCCAGACGAAAATGTGTTATAAACTGTCCTAATGCCTTCAGACATTTTTTTATATGAAGGCATGAGATTGGCTCAGAATTTTATGAAATTTCTTCCAGTTTTATTCAATAATGAAACTAAGATTTCTGTTACCAAATATTGATTTTTTTGTCCTGTGTCTCTCTTGGGTTAGTTTCTAAATACAAAATGTATTCTCTTTCTCATCAGATGTGAGGAAAACTGTGGAAATCAAAATTCAGTGATAATATATTCACCTGTCATCATTAAGAAGGGAATTGTCTGGAGAGGTAAATACTATAAAATAACGGAAATTGATCTGCAGCCAAGCCCCCTTTTGTGTTTGCCTTACCCACACTTGACTATTTCTGTGTGGGTAAGGCTATACCTTAAAAAATGGCTTTTGACTATACCTTAAAAAATGCTTTATTTTCGTGAAGCCAAGGGTAGTGACCATACCCACCTCTGCTTCATGAAATAGGGTTAGCACTAGCAATGTCCATTCCCTGTAACATGCTATTGCGCACTGTCTGGCTATTCTCACCAGATGTCAATAGTTACTTCTGCTGTCATTGCAGAATGCCTGCTGTAAATCTTTTCACAGGTTTACAGAGGGATTATTTTACTTCTTCTTAGCCCTCCCTGATGTTCCAACCAAACAAACTCTTCACATCACTCACTTTTAGATGGGGAAAAAGTGGACTTTTTTATTGAGAAAAAAATGAAAATTAAAGAAGACAATTGCCCTGTTCTCCCATAACTTGACTGCATCCCAGCCTGACTGCTAGGCGAAGGCTCTTGAGTTCAGCCATTCTTCCTTTAAGGGTGGGTAGCTTATGGGACACTTGCTGTGAAGGAATGGATGGATCCCCATCTTTGTAGTCCCAGCGAGTGCCAGAGAAGTTGAGATGCGTGCAAGGACTTCTTCCTCATAAAATGGATATAATGTTACTTCTAGCAGCACCATTCTGTCACCAGGACCCCTTCTCTCACCTCCTTTCCCTTCCACCTAACATCCTCTGAATCAAAGGAGTGGTGGGGGGAGGGGTTAGCCAATGAAGGGTGCAAGGCAGGCAGGAACAGGATTCTTACATTGACTTACTTCCTCCTAAGACATAAGCAAAAAATAATAGGAATTAATTATTACAGTATTTGCTTCTTAATCTTACTTAAAGGTACAACTTAAATAAATTAGCACATTCCTCTGGCTGCATTATGTTGACCAAACAGGATTATTTTTATTCATGTGTTATTTTTCATCTTTGAGCCTGAATAATATCATGGTCTTGGCTTCTGTTTTTTCTAAAGGAAAAAAATATCCGCAGAAAACTTTCCCCCAGACTGGCTGCCACCTGTTTTCCTTCTTTGTATTCCCAACACTTCAGTGTCTTATAATTACAAATAAAACTGTCATGGCCTTTGCATTTGTATGGGTAGGAAGTCAGATTAATATATGCTAAAATATTATAACATAGTTTGGATTCTCAGAGTTCCTGTCACTTATTTCTTGGCCCACTATATACTATAAGGTTGAGTATATCTGAGGTCTTTTTTACTAAATAAATGAGATTATGTTCTACAAATTATTTAGGAGAAACAAATTTAATTTCAGTAATTGAGATTACTGTGTGTTTTAGATAGCACAGTTATTTTTTCAGGTATTGGTCCATGAGTGATTTGTGTGGAAGTGAAATCTCTGATGACCTTTATTAGAAATGTAGAATAAAAAATAAAGATTTGTTAAATGACTGATATTGCAAGGTAATGTGTTGCTACAACATAGCCTAGCAATCCTGACTAATATAGGCTGAGTCTAAAGATGCAGCAAATCTGTATGAAAGGATGTTCAGCCTGAGCTCTGTCAAAACTGGTTGTTACTTGGAAAGAAAGAAAAAGCATTCTAGGCTACGATATGCAACTTGAGCAAAAGGAGAGATGTGAGGTCCATGTGAGTAAAAGTGGAGAATAACGAATATAAAGAAAGCATTAGAGGATATTGGGGGATATGGCTGACCATATAGTATAGGACCAGACACCCTTGAAACCCAGTCAGTACATAAGATGCTTTGACTGCAAGTAACAAACTGATTTAAGCTACCTTAAGCCAAATAGAAGAAATTATTAAAATGATATGGAGGGGTTTGAAAGAACCTAAATTCAGGAATGCCTCCAAAAAATTTGAGAACCAGATCTTCTGGTAAAACTTGTAGAAATAATGTCTCTGAATATCCCATGTCTACTTTCTTCCTCTCTCTCTGTCTCCCTCCCTCCCTCCCTCCATCTTTCCTTCTCCCTCTCTCTCTCCAGACTGACTTTCTCAGATTTGATTTACATATTACAAATTTACAAATCCTGGCAGACTGGCCAGTTTTAGATTCCTATATCACATCCAGGATAGATGAACTTTGGGCATCATATAAGTCAAGTGTTCCACACTGACCCACTCAGCTGGAGGTCAGGAGGGAGGACCACATTGTGCATACAGGGATGCTGGAAACTCATGCTGAATCAAAAGTCTCCAAAAAGGGAGATGATCTTGTGGGCTGGACTGGCAGTTACCCATTACAGAAAGTATAATAATGATTGTTTTTTGTTTGATACTATAGAACTTGAGTATTGCATGGACAAAAATTTCTTATTCAGTTAAAGGCATATGGAATATGAAAAACCAATATTTGTTAATGGAACCAATCATGGCATTTCCTTAAATTTTAAAGATAAATACACATAAATCTCATAACATTAGTAAATGAAACATTAATGCCTTCTATCAGATCAATAATGGGAATTTTCCCTATCTTTAATCATTTAAGTCAGAAGAGTTTTCTGTTTAACTTTTCAGGCTATGAATAATATATTTTCTCATATATTTTTCACATTCAGAATTTATATCCTCTTTTGATTCAATCCTACAAGAAATGATAGTTTGATGAGGTTAAGAGGACCCTAGCCTGATAGCTGGAAGACCTGTTCAGAAATTGTAATTCTACCTGTCTTGGTTTGGAGTCCTTGAGCAAAGGATTTAGACAGTCTGATTCTTTGTTTCCTCACACATGTATTGATTTTTTAAAATATTTAGTAAACAGGGTTAGCAGCAACACAAGAAAACATCATTTGATTCAGGCTGGACACCAAAGACAGAGGGTTGATACATGTATGTCTCCCCAGATCTCATGCCATCCTGTATAGCAATGAGATGGGCTGAGTGTCACTGTTCCACAACAAACCTGGGCTTCAAGAGAAGGACCTTGCTCTCTGCAGCTGCACTGCCTTCCTGCGGTGCTTTGCATTGCAGGGAATGGATATATACTCAGTGCAGATGCCAGAGTCCAAACTTGGGTGCAGCTGTTCTGGGGTTACTCCAAGACAGCAGCCCTGCACAGTTACTTTGTGGGGAGCTGATCTTTTTGTGAAGCCAACACTTAATTAGTTACTGGTCTGAACAGTGTTCTTATTCCAGGGTAATGTCTGTCTTTACACAACAGCAAACTTAGATCACTTGAAAGTAAGTTTAATGGTTGTGTGCTCAAATAAATATATGTTCTCCCATAAAAACCAAAACTACATTAGTGTAAGCCATGGCTCCATTTGGTATGACTTCCACTGACGTTCCTTATTACACGGGCAGTGGACATTAGTGTCCCCCATTGAACTCTGAAACTCTAAGGTAAAGATAATTTGCCTTTTTCCCTTTCGTACTACTTGAACTTTTCATAGTACCTAGATCAGCATACAGACTTTCAATAAATATTTACTTGGCAAAGACAAAACATTTCCTTGTGAAACAAACACTCCAAAGGAAGCAATGAAGAAAGAAAGAGAAGCAAAAATTTGCAACATAAGCTTACAGATGAGTAGCTTGAGACGTTAATAAAGTTCCACGTGGGTTTCTACCTGCCCGAGGGAGTGTTTTTCTGTGAAAAGAACAATAGGGATGTTTAAGTAATATGCAGTGCCCTTTCTCTTGCCCAGATGCTTTCACTCTTTCTAGCTAATACCTGTAATCAGAGGGGATGTGATTCTTTGGATTTATTGCATTTGATGTTCTCAGCTCTTTGTTGATTTATATCTTTCACCACATTGGGGAAATTTCAGCTGTCATTTCTTTGAATAAATTTTCAATCCCATTCCCTTCTCTCTTTGGGGGATTCCACAGACATCATTGTTAGCACAGGTCCCTCAGACTGTTTATTTTTTTCGGCCTCTTTCCTCTTTCTTGTTGAGATGAGGTACATTATACTTACCTATCTTCAAATGCCACTGGCACCCCTCTGTCACCTGCACTCTACCACTGAGCCCACTGAGCAAGTTTTTCAGACCGGTTACAGCATTTTCCAGTTTTATTCAACTCCATTAGGTTCTTTTTTATAACTTCTGTTTCTTTATTAAGATTTTCTGTCTTTTCATTTGTTTCAAGGGAATACATAATTGTTTGTTAAATCATTTGTCAATGGCTACTTTAAAATCTTTGTCAGACAATTCTAGTGTATCATTCATCTTGGTATTAGCATGTGTTGATTGTCTTTTCTCATTCAGGTTATGATTTTCCTGGTTCTTGACATGACAAGTGATTTTCAAATATATCCTGGTTGTTTTGGATATTGTACTATGAGACTATGGATCTTAGTTTTTCTGGGCAGGCTGTCCACCTGTTGATGTGTAGTGAGAGGGCCAGATGGCTGTGCACATTCTACTTCTCTAGGCCCATTTCCCATCTCTCCCCCGCACAAACACCACCCCTGAAAAAATGGAACCCTGATTCCTATTGCCTTTTTGGAGATGCTTGGAATGGAAGCTCACCTCCCACTGGCCAGGCTGACACCTTCCTGGAAGGCCAGCATACACTATCACCACAGCATTAGGCGCAGTGGGAGTGCAAACTCGGCTTCAAGCTGGGCCTCCACCGGAGAGGGAGAAGAAGGGAGGAAATGAAGTGCCAACCATCCCTGTCTCTTACAAGCTCACTTTGTATTGTTGGAGGCCAGGTCCACCTGAGATTGGCTGCCCACCAGGCTCTTTAGAAGAGACGATGGGAGGGGGTAGAACGTGACAGGGGAGGAACTGGGGAGAAGGGCCTAGAACTCAGACAAGCCCTGCTTTGCACCATCTCATTCAGTCTCATTGCAGCCATGGAGGTGTGGAGGTTCAGTGCCCCACTGAGCCCTGCCAACCCGGGCTGGGCTAGGGAGAAGTGAAGTGTGGTAGGGTGGAACTCCCCCAAACCCCCAAACCCTCCACACCTGCCTTCCTCCTACCATCTTCTTAAGTCTTTTTGCTGCCTGCTGGGGATGGAGAGGCTCAGCTCTGTAAGAACCCTGCTGCCAGTGCCCTGCTGGGGGAGACTGCTCCACTGGGGGAGAGAGGGATGGAAGGCCATTTCCCCATTTAGCACTTCACAGTGGGAGTGTGTGCTAGTTTTTCCGTTAGGCCAGCCTTTTACAGATTCTTTGCCTAAGAGAAATAGATTTTTCTTGTAGCTCTTTGATCTGTTCCTGTTGGTAACTCCAGGTTGGAAACTTCTGTCAGCCTGATCCAATTCAGGGATATATGGGAACTATATACATTACTGGGAACTCCATCCATTTTTTTCTACCTTTCAGAGACTCCCAATGTTTGTTCTGCCATGTCCAGGTTTTTTTAGTTGACATCCATTTTTGATCAGAACCAAAAGTTTGGGATATGATACTTTAATTCAAATATGTGGAATACTCCCCAGGGTCACAGGCAGGAGCCAGCCCAATCAGCAATCTTCCTAGGAAAAAATACTTTGCAAGAATGAATGAATGAGTGAATAAGTGAATGAGTGAATGAATGTACTCTAAAATGTTAGTCATTGCCACATGATTGTAAGAGAAGTTTCATCCTGCTAACATCCATTTTTAGGTGACTTAACATAATCACCCTTTATTTTCACAGAAGAGACATTTTACTCCAACTAGACAGGTTAACATAAAGACACTCTCTATTTAATTGTGATGTGTATAAATATTTAGTTATTAATCTAATGTTGAGCTGGTCTCCAAATCTGATTTTAAAATCTTTTTTAACTTTCAAAAATTTCATTTTATTTTTTATTAGAAAAGTATTACTAGCTTATTTCGAATACTTCATAGTATAGAAAAGTTTAAAGAAGAAACTAAAAATACCTTTAATCATACTACTTTTAATATTTTGGAAAATTTCTTACTAGTCTTTTTGTGTCTGTGTCTACTTAGATGCATTAATTGAATTCATTTGGTACATATGGTTTAAATGCTCCTGCTTTTCATTTTTTTTAAGATTTTATTTATTTATTTTTAGAAAGAGGGGAAGAGAGGGAGAAAGAGAGGGAGAAAAACATCAGTGTGTGGTTGCTTCTCACATGGCCCCAACTGGGGACTGGGCCTGCAACCTAAGCAAGCGCCATGACTGGGAGTTGAACTGGCAACCCTTTGGTTCACAGCCCATGCTCAGTCCACTGAGCTACAACAGCCAGGGCTCATCTGACCATTTTCTTTTGTGACTAAAAGTATTAAGAAATTTTATTTTAATGGCAATAGAGTTTTTTACCACTATATTTTGTTCTGCAAAGCATAATTTTTAATAGAAATTTTTATCTTTATATAATTGTAATTGTTGCATTAGGTTAGATTTGTTGCCTTTGCTCTTTATTTTGGAGGACAATTTTAACCACAAAAGGTTAATGCCAGTATTTTGGTCTGTACAGTAAAGGTGGAAAAATAGTCAAGATCCTAGCTTTGAACATTGCAGTATGGCTGAAAAAGCATATAAAATGTACACGGTTATGTGAATAGTGAGCACTCCATATTCCCAGTACATATTCACATCTTAGCTCTAGGTGCCTTACAAGAGCTCATGATATTTTTGATAGCCTCTGTAATTTTGTTGAATTAGTGACGAGTGGCTCTTATCTGACATATGTGATTTTCCCACTTAAGTGTGAAGACTGCACTGGAAATACTAAGCAACATTAAAATACACCTGAACATATGGTTTTGGGAGAGAAAGTTCTGTTTGTTTTAGTTCTTAATGGTTTCATAAGAAAAAAATATTTCATAATAACTTTTCCTGAATGATGTGCAGAAAAAAACATTGTTGAACAGACAATTTGCTTGAGACTAGCATGTTAATTAGTGACATTTTTAAAGATTTTTGATAAAAATCATGATTTTTTAAAAAGCAAATTTGGTTATCATTGGTAAGCATAATAATTAAGCTTCAATTGAAAGAATACAGGACTATCACAAAAGATGAAAAACAAATTGTCTTCAGATGACATGAGGATGAAGATAAAATGGTTATAGATAACGTTCATTTCCTAAAATGTTCAACAGTGAAAAAATATTCATATAATAAAAGGGTTTACAGATTAAATTACCTTTCATTTCTTTAGAAAATAGATCCAAATATGGATCTTTGCAGCAACAGATCACTTCTGTGACTGAAATGATAAATAAATGGAGCCAGGCAAAACCCGAGGTTGTTTGGAGTCTGAGCCGGGAGTATTGCATTTACACTTTCCAAGTTTCCTTCCTTAACTTGTGACTCTGGGGCTGAAATAATGATCTCCTTTTATTCCCTTTAAAATAAATCTTTCCCTGCTTCTAACTACCAGGGGAATATTATGAAAACATTCAGAACTAACATTACAGAACTAACATAGCTAAAAACCGTGCATCAGCACTGTGAAAAAGCCTATAATCCCAGAGAGAGAAAAACTCCAAACATTATCAGCAGTGCAGAGCTCTTTACTGTTGATTCTGAGAAATAGTAAGTTTGGGGCTCTTGCTGTTCATTTAGCAAAAGTAAACTTTTTTTAAAAAAAGAAGAATAAAGAAAGAAAAAAGGAACCACATAGAAAACACTTCCCATGTTGCCCTTCACCTTGGTACTGCATGAGGATGTAACCAGTCACACTGTCACAGATGAGAGCAGGCGGGGGAGAGCTGGGGAGGACAGCATGAAAAGAAGGAAGGCCAGAACGGAAGCTTGTAGTTCCTGGGGTGCTGCCTCCCCCTCCATGCTGCTTTGCTCATCCAAAAGAGAATACAGATGTCAGTTTTACTGTGCTGTGCCTTCCTAGCTGGTGTGGAATTAAGCAGCTCAGGTTCAAAAAACAGATGTCCTCAGAAAAATTATGACTGCCCACACCCCCCACCAAACACAAATTAAACCAAGTGCCACATCTCGCCGTGAGTCCTCTGGTTCTTCCTAGTATTTCAGTCTAGTTTCGCTGTGCGTAGCTCTACCACAGCATCACCACTGTATGTGTGTGTGGGGGGGGGAGAGGGATAACCATCTATTGAGCAACTACTATCTCCCAGAAACTGAGCTAAGCAAGTCAAAACAGCTAACAAACAGAGGTTTAAAGGATTAAGTTACTGGTCCAGGGTCACCAGCACTAGGGGCAAGTTAGCCCCAGGTGCTAGGCTCCTGATAAGCAATAAAGCCTCACATGCTTATTGAATGAAAATACAAAGCACTTCTACTCTCTCCCCATTATGATAATTGTAACTACAGATAGCTGATATTTTCAATATAAAAAGTTGAAAAGTCTGTCTTTTTAGTATTACCAAGACACAGTTTAGCACTTATATATACTGAGTTTGCCTTATAAATGTTTCCTGTCTTCTAGAAACCTCAAATCCAGGGCAATTGCATTATGGGCAGCACAAGATACAAAAAGGACACACAGCCTGAAGAATAAAAGCATTACCCTATATAATAGTGGACCATAAAATGCTGCTCACAGGGCCTCACTTTTCAAGCTACAATTGAAACTACAGCAAGAACATCTGATATACACACACACATATATATATATACATACACATACATATACTTCTATAATTATATATATACATATACATGGATAGATACGCACACACACGGGAGAAAACAAGCCACTTCTCTACTGCTCTGACAGCTCCACTGTAAAATGGGCGTTGTAAGAATTGGAGAAGATAAACCATGAAAAGTGCTCCAAATGCAGTCTGTCCCCTCTCAGTCATTTCACAGACCATCACAGCAGGAGGGGACATTCCCTCTGAGGTTAAAGTAGGCATCCCAGTGAGCTGAACTCCCAGAGCAGGGCTCTCACGGACCACCAGGCCACTCAGGAAACAGCTCAGGACTGCTCCGATGCCTCGAGCCTCACATTTGCGCGCCTCACACCACCTGACATCCAGGTCACCCATCAGCACCTGAATTTATTCCCATTCGGCCATACCAGCCCAGCCTGTCTCAATCCCATCCTTCCCTGTGAACCCTTTCCTGATCCCTTCTGGAACTAACTTTTGCAATCAGACAGTAACTTCAATGTTATTTCTAAAAGCTGTTGTTTCATTTTTTTCTCTTAACCCACCATCCACTTAAGGTCAAGCGGTGGATCAGATGAATGCTGGATCCCCACTGCTGCTTTCAACCATTCTCCTTTACCCCAATGACGGGCAACTGACCCACTGGGTCATAGGCATAATGCCTAGGACCTGTGTTGCTTTTATGGGACTAGGAACATATTTTGATTTCTTTTAAAATCAGAAGAAAAATAAATACGATCCAATTCAAATTATATTCCTTGTTTACTAACACAGATGTAAAATATACTTTTTAGTACTTTTCTGTAAAAGAAGGGGCCAATATGCCAGGGCCTAGGAGATACACAATGTGGCCCTGCTATCACCTCCACTCCTAACGGCCCATCTGAGGACTAGGTTCTGCCTTTATTTACGTCAGACATGAACCCCTGTCCACTACTTTCCTCACCATCCATACTCAAATATCCTGGGTTGGCCCAACTGAGACAACGAATCCTTTTTTGTGCGTTTCAGTTGCATTTTTATGTTTCTTGAAATAATAAACCATAATATGCTGAAAATGTTGCGTATTTTCTTCCATCTTCAATACTGAAATGGCTGCACAAAAATTCACCAATTTTGATTATTTTTCTTTGAATTCATGCTGATATCACAGCTGTCACAATACAACCTAACAAAATAGTTTTGAATGAAGTTAACGACAACTAAGCAGTACCAGAGCCATCTTATGGGGAAAAAAACAAACTTTTTGGCCAACCCAATATCTTATTATACCGTAGTCACCTTTTTACTTAACGGAAGTACTTTACAACTTTTCTTTGACATATCTGCATTACCAGCATCATCACGTGTGTGCTTTGGGGACACTCTTTACTAAAATAAGGGTTTCTTGAACACAAGCACTGTGATACGCCAACATTCAATGTGATAACCAAGATGGCTACTACGTGAGCGACGGAAGAATGATTCACGTCTGGGGAGCAAGGGAGCTGGATGTCTCGAGATTTCATCATTACTCAGAGCAGCATGCAATTTAAAACATATGGATTGTTTATTTCTGAGTTTTTCCAAGCAATATTTTTGAACCACAACCAACTGCAGGTAACAGAAACCGAGGAAAG